>OV049871.1:3207500-3645000 GCA_920104075.1 Melanargia galathea | reverse complement strand
TTTTGTTTACCTACATTTTCATTTTGTTTTTATTTACTTACATATTAAGTTTTTTTAATCAGCTTAGTAAAGTGATTATTTAAAAAATAATGATGTACTCTTTCTAGGTACGAGTACCTACACTGGATTTAAAATACGTTATTAAAGGATTGGAGCCTCAACTGGCATGCTCAAGCTTTAGGTATGCAAATTATTCTTAATACGTATTTATTGATTCATTAAACATTAGCATATATGTCAATGTTAACTATAGGTTGAAATATAGATTCTAACAAATTTTCTAAATAAACTTTTTATTAACTAGCGATGTTCATAATATTATGTACTTAAAACTTTTATTTTAACTTTAACTTGTTTTTTAGTCAGTTTAGTAAAGTGATTATTTAAAAATTAATGATGTACTTCCTTCTAGGTACCTACACTGGATTTAAAATTAGCACCGTCATTGAAGGATTGGCTGAAAGATAGATTCTAACAAATTTTTTAAATAAACTTTTTATTAACTTGCGATGTTCATAATATTATGTACTTAAGACTTTTTTTTATTATAGATGTTTTTGCGAAACACTTGGCTTACATTGAAAATGCCATTAAAGAGCTGCAAGTATCACCACAATAAATATTGCTAAAAACCAGATGTTCTTCTACGTCTATGGGTATTAATGATGAGATAACACAAAACATTTAAATACCACTAAAGGACTTAAAACATATTAAAATAATACAAGGTGAGTTATCGCCATCATGATATTATTTACAATTTTATGGTTGTGACGTTTACCTCCATTTTCGTTTTGTTTTTATTTACTTACATATTAAGTTTCTTTAAATCAGTCTAGTACATTCACGTCTATTTCGGTGGTTATGTTTTTTTTATAAAACTTGTTTTTTTACATAGATTTATCTTAATTAACTTCCACTTTGATAGGTATCTACTATATACATATTTTCGTGGAAATAAACCTCCTGCTTTTTTTAGAAGCAGTGCATCCCCCTACTTTGCCAAAACGCACGAACATTATTGGGAACGCCGCAGTATGTTAGCAAAGAAAACAGTGCTGGAGGATCCTATGTTTATTTTGGCCTTGATACCTCGCCTTGAGATGGTGATATAGTTGTGGTCAAATCTGTAGAAAGATGTTCAAAACCTAATACTTAGTTATAATTTGAAATGTATTTTTTTTAAATAAAACGAATTTTTATAAACAATCAATCAAAAGTAGTAGGTAAGTTAGGTATATTGAAAGAAAAGGTAGGTACAAAGAGAATAAAATAGTATATTACATTATCTCATTTACACAAAAAATGTTTGCTTTTACCCAACTTTTATAAAGATAATTCTATTGTTTATGTAACGTTTGTCAGTTTAACATTATTACATCATTAATTAACATGTTAGAAAGATAGCTCAGTTATTCGTACTGAACATCTTATATATTTAAATGAACAATTTACGTATTATATACAGGGTGTCCCATAAATCAATGTCAAGCTGGAAACACGTGATAGGCCAAGTCGTGTCAGTTCTCAGAATATTAAAAAAATCAAAATATTAAAAAAAATATTGGCCTCGTACTTTCAAATTAGTATCAAAACATAAATCGGAAATACTGACAACCGAAGATCTTTCGACTCTTGTGACTACAAATATTAACTTTTTTCGATTATTTATTTTTCTGTAATGTAACAATGAATAACCCTTCTGTAAATTACAGTTTAAAGTTAAAACATAAACTGCCTCAGTTTTGAATAAAATATTAATTAATGTATGCCCTACTTTGAATTCAAAATAATTAAATTATTTTATTTGTATACCGTTTCTCAGTTTACATTTTTTTTACATGTTAAATTTATGTTTGTAACGTCAGATTCGCTAATTAGATAACATTGTAATAATTTAATGCTATTGCTGACTCGCTTTTGGGCGCAAAGAGTCAGCATGGCTGTTCAACGTGGAAGTGCATTTAGGTATACGTACTAAATAATAATCAAATAAAAAGTATTAGAGTTAAACTTAGGTAATATGATATTTTTGAAATTAAAAGTACTAGTAGTTTTAATACTAATTTTACTACACTTCCGCGATGAACGCAGCCACGCCAATTCGTTGCACATAAAATACGTCAGCCCTAGTCAGTTATTAGAATAAGTATAGTATAAAAATCTTCATTACAAAATTGTATTTTTAATTTTTTATCATTAATAAATTGTTTTATTGAACAATGTTACTTTGTTTTCTTTTTATTAAGTGGAATAATATATTAGAAAATATATCTAAATACAACGGAACTGTTGAAAACTGCCACGTTGGCTCTTAGGTGTCTCTTACTTGTTTATAATAATTGGATTTTATCAGGCAATAGATTTTTAACTTGGTTGGTATCATATTTATTTCAGCTGATTTTTGTTTCAGATGTGACGATGACTTAATTTTCCTGGACGGAAATTTCAGTGCAAGTACAAATGTTTTTGCTCAGGAAAATAATTATCATCGTCTTTATATCATCGTAAATACTGCACCACCGTTGTTTAAACGCTAGTTTTCTTTGAGAAGGCAGTTTACTGCGAATATATGTTGGCGTACCATACTTACAGTGGTTCCACTAAAGATTCAATACTTTTATCTACACTTAGCTGATTAATTTACGTGTTTCCGAGATCGTGGTGAATAATAAATTATGACTGATTGGCCATACTTTATAATTCAACCACGATTTCAGCAAGTCAACTCAATTTATTAATAAAAACCAATCAGCCAACGGTAGATAAAATATTTTATCTGTTAATAGGGCCTCTGTGAGGAAAGCCAACATTAATTCGTAGTATATATTCTTTTCTTCATAAGGAAACTAACGTTTACCCAACGTAGGTATACAGTATGAATTTTTTCATTGGGCCATTGTAAGAAAATAAACTACCAGCCAACGTAGGCATACAGTATGAATTCCTTTGTTGGGCCATTGTAAGCAAATCAACTACTATCCAACGTAGGTGTACAGTATGAATTTTTTCATTGGGCCATTGTAAGCAAAACAACTACTAGCCAACGTAGGCATACAGTATGAATTCCTTTGTTGGGCCATTGTGAGCAAATCAACTACTATCCAACGTAGGTATACAGTATGAATTTTTTCATTGGGCCATTGTAAGAAAATAAACTACCAGCCAACGTAGGTATACAGTATGAATTCCTTTGTTGGGCCATTGTACGCGAATCAACTACTATCCAACGTAGGTACACAGTATGAATTTTTTCATTGGGCCATTGTAAGAAAATAAACTACCAGCCAACGTGGGCATACAGTATGAATTCTTTTCATTGGGCCATTGTAAGCAAATCAACTACTAGCCAATGTAGTTATACAGTATGATTTTTTTCATTGGGCCATTATAAAAAAATCAACAACCAGCCAACGTGGGTATACAGTATGAATGCTTTTGTTGGGCCATTATAAGAAAAGCAACGACTAGCCAACGTAGGTATATAGTATGAATTCTTTTGTTGGGCCATCATGAGAAAAGCAACGACTAGCCTACGTTGTTGGCTAGTCGTTGGTTGAAAGTCGTTGGCTCGGGTCAAGTGGGCCAACCGCTTTTCAACGGTTGGGACCACGTTTTTTAGGGATGACAAGCCTAACTGTTGGCCAACCAAACTAGGGACAGAGGCCCAACCAACAGCCAACGCAAATTGCTACTAGGGATAGGTGGGTCTATGCAGAGATAATAAAGAGATAAATCGATATCTGGCTTAGTTTTAGATCTAGAACAATACAAAATCGACATAACAGGGTTTAATACGCTTGAAGAAGCGCTAATTGTGTAACTAAATTAAAAGGCTATTTTTAACCCCCGACGCCAAAACGACGGTGTGTTCTATGTTTGATGAAAATCTGTTCTAGATGGCCGCCGCTACAAAATGGCGGATTACATATATTTTCACAACTCCCTTAATATGGGTATCAAATGAAAGGGCTTGACTAGTAGAATAGCATTATTGCAAATCCAAAATGGCCGCCGCAACAAAATGGCGAATGTCGGGGTTTTTAAAATTTTTAATTTATACTTGTTATGGCTATGTGTTCAAGCACACTTCATTCCCAACCACTTAGATTCATTTTGGACTAAAAGGCGTGTAATTTAATTTGAAAAAAAAAAACGATTATCAGTAAGACCATGAAGCCATGACAGGATGTTTAGTGTGAGTTATGTTGTGAGTCACTAAGGCATTTGTAAATATTGTTTTAAAAATATGAGGCGGATTGTTTGTACAGCATTGTCTTGTTTAAACACAAAATACTACATAAAGACTACATAGCGACAACTGTGTAGGTAATTTGTTTTGGGATTTGCACATCGTAGCAATGCGTAGTGGGATTGGAACTAAGTACCTACTCCAGTCCTCGCCTGTCTTTATGGCAGCTCTGAACATAGAATGATTCAGATACAAAGAGAGCTTGATACTTAATCTGAGTTCAGATATGATTCAGAGTCAGTTTAGTAACTGTCAAGTTGACAGAACAAGAGTGCGCGTGGGTTGACAGTGTCAATCCACGCGCACTCTTATTACGCACTAGATGATGCCCACGGCTTCGCCCGTGTGGATTTAGGTTTTTAAAAATTCCGTGGGAACTTTTGATTTTCCAGAACAAAAAGTAGCTTATCTGTAGAAACCCGTCCCCAAAACGGAAAAATCCCGTGGGATCCCCACGATTTCGGAATACAATTCCTTACAGCATCAGGGTTGAGGAGTTGGATATGTACCTACTCGAGTTCATTCAACGATAAAATCTTTAATTGATACCCCCAATATCAATTTAAATAACCGAAAGTTTCTAAAACCCATTAGTTTTGGGGATTAGGTCCCCTACAGCATCAGGATTGAGGAGTTGGAATCCAAATTTTTTATAGAACAGAATCGCAATGTTTCTCTATCGATTAAAAAAAAATTACGCAAATCGGTTCAGAAATCTCGGAGATATCGGTGTACATAGGTAGAAAAACACAACTCCTCCTTTTTTGAAAGTCGGTTAAAAAAGTAGCCTATGTTACTCCCTGGTTAATTCTCTACTTGTATGTGAAGGTCCCGTCAAAATCGGTTCAGCCGTTCCGAAGATTAGCCCGTTCAAACAGACAGACAGACAGACAGACAGACAGACAGACAGACAGACAGACAGACAGACAAAAATTTTAAAAACGTGTGATTTGGTTATGGTAGCGTTCAAATAACCATATGAGCTTAATATGAGGTAGTTATTTCGATATTACAGACAGACACTTCAATTTTATTTATTAGTATAGATTCTATAGGTAGGTAGAGTAGGTACCTACTTACTACGCCCCGCATGCGTTTTCAGCGTTCTCGGTTCTGCAGCTGGGGTCTATAGAGCGCTCTCACAATTACAATCGTCGTCCAATTATTTAGTTGAACGATTTAGTTGGTTATGTGCGAGGTGTCATAAGTCACTGCAACTTATCAGTATAGGTACTTACTCTGCGATTTAGTTGGCCAACTTTAAATTATTGTAAGTCTGCGGGGTCTCTTACAGCTGCATTAACAGCTTTGTGTAAAGCGACGAATTGGGCAAAGGAATTGCCATCAGTTTTAACCCCCGACGCAAAAACGACGGGGTGTTATAAGTTTGACGTGTCTGTGCGTGCGTGCGTGCGTGCGTGAAAGGGCTTGACTAATAGAATAGCACTCTGCACTATTGCAAATCCAAGATGGCTGCTGCCACAAAATGGCGAATGTCGGGGGTTTTTTAAATTTCTAATTTATACTTGTAAGGTGTAGGTACAGCTACTTACTGTACAAATTGTTAATATTCTTTTAATTTCCAGGCTTCAATTACTTCGATTCCAGGCGTAAGCATGTAACTACTCTGGTTGTTCCTATATCATTCTATAATTAATCAAAAAATAAAAATTAAAAAAAAACCCCGACATACGCCATTTTGTGGCAGCGGCCATCTTGGATTTGCAATAATGCTATTCTACTAGTCAAGCCCTTTCATTTGATACCCATATTAAAGGAGTTGTGAAAAAATATGTAATCCGCCATTCTGTAGCGGCGGCCATCTTGGACCGATTTTCATCAAACATAGCTAACAACACTCTCGACTAATTCAGCTTTCAAACAAAAAAAAACCGCATTCTAATCGGTCCACCCGTTTGAGCGCCACAGGGGAACAGACAGACAGCCACACACACACATACACACACACACACACACAGTCAGAAACGATAACACGTTTGCGGACCAAACGACACGAGCCAAAAAACAATAGAAAACCTGTTTGGATGGAATCACTCCCAGTTGTTGACTTCCAGAGACCCAAATTAGGTAGCTCGTGAGGTTGGCCTTGTTTCTTCACCTGTGAAGGGCGAGCCATCGCAGACGCCGCGCCGCGCCGCCTGAATACGTAAACGGAATCCTTATTGTAACTTTTCAATACACTTGTACTTATCTCAATCTTTCATTTAGAGCCAGTTGCGGTTAAAATTAGATAACGGTTATGGTTAAAGACCACCACCGAGTTTTTGTGTGGATTCAGCCGTGGTAGTTACCAGTTAGCACCCTACCGAGTACCGACGAAACCGTGCCGCCAAGCGATTTAGCGTTTCGGTACGATATCGTGACGTTTTTCCGAAAATTCCCAAAAATTAATCTCCTTAAACAACAGATTAACGCACAATTAATGTTAACCACTAGAGTGATTAGAGTCTGATCATTTAGGACACAGCATAGTTTTCAAGTTTCAACTTTGGTCGTAAATTTTTTAGGGTTCCGTACCCAAAGGGTAAAAACGGAGCCCTATTAATGTCACTCTGCTCTGCCTGTCCGTTCGTCTGTTTGCCGGTCACAGATCTCTAGCTCGTAGATGAAATGAGTTACAAACCGGAAATTTTAATATTTGGTGTAAAACGTTGACCCAAATTTGAATTAAACATTGATTTAAATTATTTTTCGGGGGGCTCCCATAAATAAATAAGGAGCTGGAAAAAAATAATTGTTACCTAGCTTGTGGGGTATTATTGTTTAGAGCTCATTGAGTAAAATACGAATATAAGTATATATTTTTTACTTAAAAAATAAGGAAAGGGGGGCCATCAAAGTTGCCAGTTTTAGACCATTTTTGTGACGGGGGTTATCTCAAAAACTAAACCAGTTAGGAATATGAAATTTCGGTATATTATATACCATAATATATTGTATTTAAACAAAAAATACTGAAAACAACGATTCATAAAGTTGTGTCGTTGACGTGTGTGTAAGTAGTTTGTAAGCTGTGACCAAAACAAACGAAAATTTTTTGGGTTTTTCTTTCACGGTTTGTTTTCACGGTCTATAGCTCGGAAATGAAATTTTTCTTATACCCAAAATATTGTTGTTCATAATAATTATGTACAAAGAGCGAGCCCGACTCGCACTTGGCCGACTTTTTTTATATGTTGTTTAGTAATTTTTTTCTTTTCCTTTACCTATTGGCAGGATACTTATTATTTGGAATTAGGTAAGTACCTACATATTTTCTCGGTGGCAATATTATAAGCAGTTTTTCAATACCAATAATATCGATTTCTCTGGCAGATTGCCTCTGTGCTCACGAGTCTATGAAGGATCATTCTTTTCCTTCTGGTCTACCTTACATGTAATACTAGTTACTACACGACAATCGTGTTGTAAAACTATTACTAGTGACTATATACGTGTGAACTATTACAAAACGAGATATATCAAATATGGTTGAGCGAAGCAATGGCTGGATCATGCGTCATGCTCGTGAACGGGTGCCGCCGTCGGAAATGGGGCTACTTTTGTCTGCCCTTCTTAACGTGTAGAATTGTAAGCACCATTCCGAACCAGTGGTAGATTCATTTGTCGATTCAAAAGCACTTGTAAAAGTTTATCTGAATAAAAAATATGTCTTAGACTTGCCTTTACACAAGTTTAAGAACTTTATTAAAAGTATGCTCATAAAAAAAGCTTATTAAACAATTGAAGATTATATAAACGATAAAAAAGCTTGGATTTAACTCGTTCCAGCAATGCGCGAGACGGCATTTCAATCATGTACATTAATAATAATAATTGTTATAATGTTATTTTTAAAAAAGAGCAACCGCCGAGTTTCTTACAGGTTCTTCTCGGCTGGAACTGCATTCCGAACCTGTGGTAGACTCAATCGACGATTCAAAAGCACTTGTAAAAGTTTATTTGAATAAAAAAACTTTTCTATTCTATTCTATTTCTATTCTATTCGAGGCAATATGACCTGCTTTAGTATAATTGATAATAGGTAGGTACCTACCTACTACTTGATGCCCGCGACAAAAGTAGGTATTCAAAAGGCGGATCAACAAATTCCTAACAAGTCTGTATATTTTGAATTTTTCAAAGTTTTATTTTCTTGTTGACACTCGCGCTGGCATAGCCGACATGCCATTTATCAAAATCGGCCCACGCGTTAGGTCTGTACTGTAGAATGCCACAAAGGAACAAACAAACATACATATTAGGTACATAGACTGATAACAAGTGTAAATTAAAAATTTAAAAAACCCCCGACATTTGCTATTTTTTGGCGGCAGCCATCTTGGATTTGCAATAGTGCTATTCTACTAGTCAAGCCCTTTCATTTGATACTCATATTAAGGGAGTTGTGTACATTCTCGACTAATTCACCTTTCAAACAAAAAAAAACCGCATTCAAATCGGTCCACCCGTTTGAGCGCTACAGGGGAACAGACAGACACACACACAGACACGTCAAACTTATAACACCCTGTCGTTTTTGCGTCGGGGGTTAAAAACACATTACCACTCCTTTGTGTCGCGCAGTCGGGTGAAAAAGCCGGCAACATATTAGCGGTGCTGCGCACCGGTGCTGCAAATGTTCATGGGCGGCTGTAATTACTTACCTGTATCATGAGACGATCCACTTGTTCGTTTGCTCGCTATGCGTCTAACAAAGTGATCATAAATTATAATGTTAAATAATTGCTGTCATTGTGGAATGAATAATAAAATATGGAAATTAATTAGTTGAGAACACCAGAACAGGTATTTAGCAGTATTTTGAGGCAAAGTTCTCAACCGCAGTTTGTACGGTTGAAATCGAATAGGTACTTACCTACTGCAAACACGTGAGAATTGAGATGTATTGGTGTGTAAACCCAGCCTTAGTTTAAGGACGCTCCTCACATCACGGGATTAAATAACTGTCAAAGCTAAATATTTATAACGGACATTTCCTGATTTGACTATCTTTTTTCAATTTGTTTAAGGCGTGCACAAAAAATAATTTTTTTTCGTACCTACCTTCCAATCAGTCAATCTGCACATGCAGTTTCTATTACTTTTTTACATGTTTGGAAAAGATTTAAATCTAAGCTACGGCCTATGCCCACGCAATCTACAAATCTTCGACCCTTAATCTTAAAACTTTGTTCAGATCATTTGCGTATGAGACATATTGATAAGGTTGACACTATCTCAGTGTGGTGATAAGATTCAACGATCGTCAATTCCACTGATCTCGGCACCTGACGGCTAACGAAGCATGCAGGCGAGTCGCGTGCCTTTAAAACAAGGTTAGCCCGTAATTCCGTGACAGTGCGAGCGAACCTACCGACAGAACGCGCCGCGACGCCGCAGCACGTCGATTTGACGCGCAAACTCGCGTTACCCACACGATAAAAAACCTTATTCGAAATAAACAATAAAAAAAAAGAAATAAATGCTCTATAAAACACCCATTAAAAATATAGGTCAGAAGTAAACTGTGTTCAGTGATAGTTAAGTTTGTTTTTGTTTTGTTATTTGTTCTTGTTGTTGTTGTTTGGTTTTTTTTCGGTTAATTTGAACTGCACCTGTGAAAATGGGTTTGAAGAGCGAAGATGATAAACGGCCCAGCAAACTGGCGATTATGGATGACGTCGATGATAATGTACCACGTAAGTAATTATTTTAATGGTTTACATAGTTACTAATAACAGCTAATAACTAGTCAACGCATTTCGTCAAAATCGAACGTTTTTGGATACGGTTTCAGTTTGAAATTTTATTCCAGGAATTCCAGTCAGGGATCGGAAAGTAGGTTTATTTTTTTGTATCGTTTGACCGGTGAAATGAAACAGACAAAAATTTCGAACCAACTTATAAATTCCGGGAACGTTGGATTTTGACAGTTTTATTTAGAACACTGTGAAGCTGTTTAGGTATAACAGAGAAACTTTTCTTTGCTGCTTGTTACGTTGAATAGACAATAAATTATGTCTTAAGTATTAAAATTTTGAAAAAAAAAAATATCTCCATTATGTCACCTACTCCTGAAATTTCTAAAAAAATATTTTGATGCATTCCTTCTCCCTAATTTCCTATTTCTATAAGAAAATTCATAATATCTCTTTTTGTGGGAAATTTCCTAAACTACAGTCAATTTCAGTAAAAGTGACCCTAACTACCTAATTACTTACTGAGATTTTCACGAAATACCTACCGCTTGTTGTGACCTTTTACCCGGTGTAAAAGGTGCGGCGCGGCGGCGCACTCGGATCGAATAGACTTTTGACATTTTCTTAAGAGTATAATAAATCTAGTTTAATAAGAGTTACTATCCACTTATCGAGGTTTATATTATAACTAGTGGACCCAGCAGACTTCGTCCTGACCGCTGACAAACACACGCACAGAAGATATATTACGTACGTACGGGTGAGAGTTTACCGTATCGACGGGATGACAATTAAATGTTTGACAGTTTCGAAACCCATGAACATTTTGTATGGGAAAATATTTTTTTCTTTTATTTCATTTTTCGTCAATAATTTTCCAATGTTTTTAACCGACTTCAAAAAAGGAGTAGGTTATTCAATTCGACCGTAGGTATATACCTATATGCTTTTTAATAATATATAATAATTATTCTGCTATTCGGGACGGAGACAAATAGGTGTACAACAAATCAAAAACCGTGAAAATCGCTCCTGCCGTTCTCGAGTTATGTGTTCGAACAAACACGACTTTGTTTTATGATTTAGCTATCCAGAAATTGCGACACACAATGCTTAAATTAACGTCCTATCCACATCTGAAGGATACATTATAATATGGAAGATTGAATGTTTTTTTCTCCTACCTACCAAAGTAGTCTTAACGCTTTTGTAGTACTGAGTCACAATCAAGTAATATTTTTAAACTATTTCAGGCTCGAAATTCATTAAAATGTAAATTGTTATACTTAGAATGTAAATAAAAATGTTTCTTACAACCTGCAGAGACTCGCGTGTTGAAATCTACACACTTATAAATATACTTATTTAGTATTTATAGAATCTACAATAATAATCACTATATTTTTTTAACTTAACTATTTGACATTGTATTTGTAATGGCACTTAGGTACATTGAGTACAAAAAATAATTTTTGAGTTGGGTAGGTACCTACCTACCTAGGTAGGTACATTTTACATTAAATTACGAGAATAAATTAACTAACAAAGATAAGACAATTAATTAAACCTACCTACCTACCAAGGCGCGCGGTTTGATAAGCTTACTCGTAGGATATTAAAATCCGACCAAGTGCGAGTCGACTCGCGCACGAAGGGCTCCGTACATACATAATTTTTCTGTACCGTGGCTCCGTACCATTATCTATAAAAACGGTAAAAAAAATTACGTTTGTTGTATGGGAGCCCCCTTAAATATTTGTTTTATTCTGTTTTTTATTAGTATTTGTTGTTATAGCGGCAACAGAAATACATCATCTGTGAAAATTTCAACTGTAACTATCAAGGTTCATGAGACAGCCTGGTGACAGATGGACGGACGGACGGATAGACAGACAGACGGAAAGCGGAGTCTTAATAATAGGGTCCCGTTTTACCCTTTGGGTACGAAACCGTAGTGTTTTTAGTTTTCGAAATTCGAACTTTTCACAAATCTACTAATATTTTTTTTGACTGGTGCGAAAACAAAACTAAGTGAGAGAAAAAAAATGTCGGTTTAAGTACGATAATAATTTTATGTGAAAAGAAAATATTGCCTCTCTATCGCTTGGTCCGCGCTCTCGCTTGCACGCTCGGCTAGTCAGGAACGTGACAATGAGTCATGCTTTTTCGTGCATGGGGCCGGCGTTCATCGATTTATAAGACGTTATCACGCCAAAAATGTAAAATTACTTACCTATTTAATTTATTATTATTACAATTAGAATAGAATAGAATACTTAGATAGTTTTTTTATTCAAATCAACTTTTACAAGTACTTTTGAATCATCAATTAAATCTACCATTTACCATACCAATCTACCATAATTTTAAGGTAAATTAGGTACCTGTAATATGCAGAGGTACGTACATAGATAAATAAATAAGAGGGTAGGTAGGTACGTAATAAGGCTAAATGAGACTTGATACGCATGAATCTTTGTAAAAACTGAGAAAAAGGAACCATCCAATTTCCCGATAATGCAATCATGTTTTCCGGACATCAGGCACACCCTTAACAGACACATGTCACGTTTCATAATATTATGTGATCGATGATCCCTTTAAATATCAATTAAAAACGAATTTTTTCATTATATTTAAATAACAATTAACACAAATATTAAATGCCTACCTTGTTTAATTTAATACTTAAGTCGGATTAACGGCAGGCGGCTGATATTAGAAGGTACAATATTATTGCCTTTGTTTACTAGAACTACCTAAGATTGGATAAAACGTTAAATTTCAAAAAATATACCTTACCTACTTAAATACTTAACTACAATAGTTAGTGCCCGCGACTTCGTCCGCGCGGATTTAGATTTTATAAGTATCCCGTGGGAACTCTTTCATTTCTCGGGATAAAAAATAAGGCCATGTCCGTCTCCGGAATGCAAGCTATCAATATTCAATAGCCGTGCCGAATCCCATCAAAATCAGTTCAGTTGTTCCGAAGATTAGGTCGTATGTACCTACCTACAGATAATCAGACACTAGACAGACAGATCAAAATTTAAAAAAAAAACTTTACACTTTCGACAGACATTTAAATTTTATTTATTTGTATAGATTAGATTATATTTATGTACTTAGCAGGAGCACAATCAATAAAAAAAACCCATCAAAATATCAGATTTAAATACGAAAAAAATTTGAAAAAAAGGCTAATTTCTTTTGAAACTATGTTAGTCTATGTTATAAATAAATGGTTAAAACATATGAGTACAAAAATGGTGACACAATATAAAAAAAAAACTACATAGTCCGATCATAGTTTTACTACTTATATTATTATGGTTTTAGTTTTACATCGAAGCACTTACACGTCTCGAACTAATTCAACGCGTTATCGCTTTGGCGTTACAATAACACGTTAACGCGCATTTGAAATATTTTTTTTTCTAGCCTTGATTTCATTTTTCTTGACCGAGAACTCTACACCGACTGGAAAAAGACCTCATAATCTTAAGAGCGCTCTCCATGCAAGCGAGAAGTCGTTGGTGGGCGGAGCCTAAAATATTGCTGTCTCGTCCTGCATTTAGAGAGCGAGACATCGTCAGTAAAGAAGAGTATGCAGCTACCATAGCTACACGTAAAACTAAAGCGAGAAAGAATGACATATGGACATTGGACAGTACAATGCACAATCATGCCTATTTCCTTTTCATTTACGGTTCGTTTTTCCTTTTGAGGAATGGAATCCTAAAAAATAAAGAAAATAATTGAAAATCCAGAGATACTACAAATGTAATTGATTACTTATCCCCCAAAATTATTTAAAACTAGCTTCTGCCCGCAGCTTCGCCCGCGTGAATTTCGGTTTCTCACAAATCCCGAGGGAATCGTGGATTTCCGGTTCCCGTTCCCGCTTCCTTTTCCAACCTTTATACCTACTTTCAAGGAAGTTTGCTATAGTAATCTACCTACAGCTGTTGCTATAGATTTGTTTTTTTTTTTCAAAATCCCGTGCGAACTGTGAATTTTTCCGGGATAAAAGTTAAAAAGCCTATGTTTTAAGTCAGGGCATAAGCTATCTCCATTCAAAAGCTATCTCCATTCAAAATTTCAGCCGAATCGGTTTTGTAGTTGCGGCGTGATTGAGTAACAAACATCCAAACATCCACACTATCACATTTATAATATTAGATATAGTTAGTAGGATAATGTGATAATAATTATTTTACAAATCGATAAAAATAATTGACAAAAGGGTGGGTCCAGACTAAGTAACATAATATTTTTTCGCTGTCAAAACTTTGTTTATATATATATTCGAAAACCTACTTAGAATGTGCATATATAAAACAAAATCATACAAGACAATATTATGAAATGTAAAATAACAGAACTATGTGTATTTAGGTATAATATTTCACACATTTTTAAATGTGAATATATTATATTCTATGTAAAATACGGCTGAATCTACATTATATTATGAATAACGTGAATCCACCTTATTACATTGATGTATTCATGATCTTCGTAGATACTTACCAACTTTTATACTTACATAATATATGAAAAATTCAGTGGTGCCGGCGCCACACCGTGTCTCTTGCATGGTCGCTAAGGATACCAAATATTGGAAATAAAATAAGAAAGTTATTTAAAGTCATTTATTTAAACATCAAAAGTACTAAAATTAAAACTAACTTTTTAGTAATCGGTCTGAATGATGAGCAAAATGACACAAAAGAGAAAAAAGATATTAGGACACAACTAGATAGTTCGTACACAGTCGTATTATAAAATAAAAGTACTTATAATAATATGTATGCTATGCACGTAAGGGATCAAATATCAAGACATATTAGCGCAGAGTCAAAGCGAAATGACGTAACATGAATTTTGCTCAATGTTCTTTGAAACATGTAATGGATGGATGGATGGATGGATTTTTTTAATAATAATAATAATAATTTTCTTTATTCAGGTAAAAACCCAAGTAGGTATGAATATAGAAATACAAAAAACATATCAAAAATTAATTAAATAAATTAAAATCAAATACAATAGAATAGGTGATATAGAATATAAATTTACATATACCTATTAAATTAACGCTGCACACTGAAGGTGTGCAGAGTTATTTCCTATTTGGATCTCGATGCATCTTGATCCAATGAGCAATCATTGGACCGCGCAAGTCCTGGCTCACCACTTGGAGGATGCTGTTACTAGAGTTACGCAATCTTTCCCAGAAGGAAGCTATACGTGCTCTGATAACAGCAAAGAAATCAGGCACCCCCGACTCGGCAAACATACTCGATGCGCTGCAGTATCTGGGAAATTTCATAATGATGCGGTATGCGTTATTATACTGCACCCTTATGGTGCTGAAGGACACCCTCTTGTACCAGTACCACAACTGACAGGTATATAAACATTGACAGTAAGCCCTGAGGAGGGTGCCCCTCACTTCATTACTGCTTTTAGCAAATCTGCGCGCGAGCATGTTAGACCGAATCGACAATGCAATTTTTGCAAAACAAAATAATTTTTTCTGTACAAATTTGTCTATTACATTACGGTGGAGATAATGTTTCGTACACTTTGTAAGATAATAATATTATAAAATACATGTTAGTTCGCTTTGACTACCCTGTCCCAATATATTTTGATTATCATAATCATAAGCACACAATAATTATATAACAGTATTTTCATTGGTTTTTGAAATATTATTTACTCGTTATCATCATGGTTCTTCGCTCGTTTAGATATTTTCTGCCCTAAGCGTAATTCAAAAGGCTCCAAGAACATCTAAAAAGTAAACAATGTGTTTAGAGATTATAGGCGATAAAAAATTATCAATTAAAAAAGGGTGGTACTTAATCGTATATCTATTGATTCTCTTTCGCACACAAAATGTTCCGAAAGTAGCACCTAAAATACTGAATTGCACACTAAATGTGCCCACTATTAATATTCGAAAGTAGCGCCTAAAATACTGAATCGCACACTAATTTTTAACCAACTTGAAAAAAAGGAGGTTCTGTATTCGACCCGTATGTATGTAAGTATGTATGTATGTATATATGTAAGTATGTTCGCGATTATCTCCGCAACTAATGAACCGATTTTGATGATTATTTCACTATCATAATTTACACACTTTCAAGAAGATTTTAATATATAGCACATCGAGTTATCATTCTTACGTACGCAGTTATAACCATAAATGTATACATATGTCACTAATATGTTCTCTGATATTGCCAGACCTATTGCTGAAGTCTAATATACCGATTTTGTCCAAAAACTTCACTCTGCTACGCCTACGTAACATTGACCTTTTGCAAAAACTTTTGGGCCGAAGTCAGTACAGCTGTACTATAGAGTGATTCCTTGGAGTTTGTGCACGGTTACGTGTATTTCCATTCTATACAAAGCCAAACCGCAAGGGTGTGAAACTGGTCGCGTATAGATTGTAAATTACTTTTTAATCAAGATCGTCCAAATTATACAAGAGTAGTACGCATACAAACTAATCTTGTATAGATTGGAAGTTAGGTTGGAGAACATTATAAAACCATTCACCTATACTTAGTATGACACATAAAATGTATGTAATTCTGCGGACCCAAACCTAGCCTACTCTACTACACTACCTAGGTAGCAGGTATAACAACTGGACACTATCTGCTTAATAGATATCTCGCAATAATGAGACTCGTAGAAGACCCATCCTGTCCAGAGTGTGGAGAAAAAGAAACTAGCTTTCACTTCATAGCTGATTGCCCTATGTACTTATTGGTAAGAAGGGAACTGCAAGGTAACGATATTATCAAAAAACTGGCCAAGTGCGAGTCGGGCCTCGCTCTTTTCGGGTTCCGTACATAATTATGAACAACATAATATTTTGGGCGTGAGAAATATTTCATTTCCGAGCTAGACATCGCAACAAACCGTGAAAGAAAAACCCAAAAAGTGTTCGTTTGTTTTGATCACAGCTTACAAATTACTTTATAAATCATTATTTTTAGTATTTGTTGTCTAAATACAGTATATGGTTCATAATATACCTAAGTTTCATATTCCTAACTGGTTTAGTTTTTGAGATAGCCCCCATCACAAAAATGGTCTAAACCTAACAACTTTGATGCCCCCCATTTCCTTATTTTTTAAGCAAAAAATTAAAAAAATATATGTTCGTGCTCTACTTAATAAGTTCTAAATAATGATACCCCACAAGTTAGGTTAAAAAAAATTTTTTTTTCGGCTCCTTTCTCATGTATGGGAAAGCCCCCCTGAAAAATATTCCATGCCCCTCTGAAAAATAATTTACTTCAATTTCTAATTCAATATTTAGTTTTGGGTTAACGTTCTACACCAAATACCAAAATTTTAGGTTTTTCTACTCAACTCATTTAGTCTATGAGCTACAGACCTATGACCGGCGGACGGACAGACAGCCGAGTGACATTAATAGGGTTCCGTTTTTACCCTTTGAGTATGGAACCCTAAAAAGAAGACACCTCTCTATAGGGTATACATTCTTAGGTTTACGAAAGTCGTGGGAAGGTTTGAGGGGCTGCCCCCCTTAAACCGGTGCACAACAAACTGCCAGGACACCAGTAACCTGTGTCCAAATACGGGCAATTGGGTGAAATGGTCCTTACATAGGACTGATCACCCGCCTGGCGGCGTCCCCTCTGTAAATACAATACAATACAATCTCACTTGATGTTAAGTGATGATGCAGTCTAAGATGGAAGCGGGCTAACTTGAAAGAGGTATACATACCCCTGATCGGTTTCTACACAGCATCGTACCGGAACGTTTAATTGCTTGACGGCACGGCTTTTGCCGGTAAGGTGGTAGCCAACCACTGAAGCCTCCCATCAGACCAGACCAGAGACAATTTAGAAATTATAAAATCCCAAATTGCCCCTGCCGGAAATTGAACCCGGGACCACCCACTTTATGACCACAGCGCTCCGAATCTCGGCCAAAGCGGCCAATCTCAACAGAAGCAGGGTCAACTACGCAGGAGATATTCTAGTGCACAAGTGTGTGCGCATACGCAGGGCACTACGCAGGAGATAATATTATAGTGGAAAGTTATACAATATAATATTAAATCGTTAACCCTAGAATACTAAACTATCGTAAAAATTACGACGGCAATATGACGATTCCTGGAAAAAACAATGTTCGCGTTTTTCCCGCGCTCCCCGCTTCACAGTACCTTCTTAATTTGTTCCGTCCATGTCTTGTGCTGTGATTGTGGTCAGGTGTCATTTGTATGCTGACATATAGCATGAGTGTCGTAAAATCTACGAAAGTTTAGTGTTTACGTGACTTTTAAACAAAGGTGAGTGCACTTGTTTTTATCACTTATTTATAAAGATATTATATTCATTACAATTCATTTTGTGTTTTATGTATATGTTTATCACTATTTCTCACATATATTTGATTCTTTTGTTTCAAGTACTTTGTTTTAGATGTCTCGAAGATTTTGAGTCGATGAGTTGTTGTTGTTGGACGTGGATATTCATGAAGATAATGACGAAAGCGCATAACAGCAAGAGATATTGAGAGGATTCATAAAGAATCAATAAAAAAAGCAAATCCAGATGCGAATTTGTTTTGGAAATGACTGATGATCTTATGCGGCGTAAAATAAAAGACCTAATAAAAATTATTATCTTACTCGTTGAATCTGTTCAAAACAATAACAATTTAAAAACCAAATTCAAGAAAAATATGTGACTTTTATCCATCCAAGTTAAAAAAAATTACAACAAACTTTTACATGAAATGAAAGAGTCATATACGTATGGCACAAAACATGAACATGTGTCCCAACTGTGTAAAATATTTTTTAATTTTTTTTTCATTATTACGTAATCTCTTAAACCCAAAGAATGTTCCTATTAATTCTAAAATAATAAAAGTTTTTGATTATCTTATTTATTCCCGTTTTATTTCTGTCGTAATTTTTACGAATGTTTAGTAATAACGTCACTCGTAGGATAGTTTAGTAGTCTAGGGTTAAATAGATGTTACCAAATGCAGTTGACGAAGCCTCGCTTCGCAGGGTTCCTTTTTCTGGGCAGTATGAAAAGAAAACAAAAAAATAACAACGAAGGTGATGGCGGAGTCTTATAGACCCCGCCATCCCCCTGTTCGTTGTCCCTTCTAACCTAACCTATCTGAGTTGGGGTGCCGCAAGTCCCGAGCTCGCTTCGCTCGTTCTTGGACCATAACTAAGAAATAATTTAGTGTGCAAATCAGTATATTAGTTGTACAAATTAATAGTAATACGGTATCATTTAGTATGCAAGTCAGTATATTTATTGCACGTTTAGTATTTTAGATGTGCAATTAAAAATTACCTATAAAAAAACCAGTTTGTAAAATGGCAATAATTTTTTCCTATTATACTTTATGTTTATTATATTTTATCCCTTAGTATTGAAACCTAATTTGCTATAAAAGTCTATTGTTATATTACCTCGTTGATATAGTGGTTAGAGTATTCGACTGTGACGAGGTTACGGGTTCGATTCCCGGGTCGGGCAAATAGTTTTTAGGTATTGGGTTTTTCTGTCAAGAAATTCTCAGTGCCAGCCCGAAGTTGGTAGTGGGCGGTGTGAAACACCGCCAACTGCCCCCTTGCCTCGGAGAGCACGGCAGTTGTTCCCGGTTATTTTCACTATCATGTGACAAAAGCCCGCCAACCCGCATTGGAGCTGCGTGGTGGGTCTAAGCTCTAAATCCCTCTCTCCTATGAAAGAGGAGGCCTGTGCCCAGCAGTGGGACGTTAAAAAGGCTGTAGTGGCGGTAGTGGTTATATTGCATGTAATATAGTTTGAAAGGTGTTACTTAGTCTGGACTCGACCTTAGTTCGTTCGTTTCGGAACACAGACTGGGCGTAAAACTTATATTTAGTATTACTGTTTATAACATTTTTATTTCTAGCATTTTTATGAAGCAGGGGGAGTCAGCTTGTCGTCGTCGTCGTCGTTATCAACCGATTGACGTCCACTGCTGGGCATAGGTCTCTTGAAGGGACTTCCACATGCCACGGTCTTGTGCCACTTGTATCCAGCGGCTCCCTGTGACTCGTTTGATGTCGGTCCACCTAGTGGGGGGTCTACCAACACTGCGCTTCCCGGTCGCCACTCCAGCGCCTTGGGACCCCAACGTCCATCGGTTCTCCGAACTATGTGCCCCGCCCATTGCCACTTCAGTTTCGCAACCCGTTGAGCTATGTCGGTGACTTTGGTTCTTCTACGGATCTCCTCATTTCTGATTTGATCGCGTAGAGAAATTCCGAGCATAGCTCTCTCCATCGCTCTCTGAGCGACTCTGAGCTTTCTTATGAGGCCCATAGTTAACGACCATGTCTCGGATCCGTATGTCATCATTGGCAACACGCACTCTTCGAAGACTTTCGTCTTCAGGCATTGAGGAATTTTGGACGAGAAGACATCGCGGAGCTTCCCGAACGCTGCCCATCCGAGTTGGATTCGGCGGTTGACCTCTTTCTCGAAACTGGACCTACCTAGCTGGACTGTGTGTCCTAGGTATATATACTCGTCTACAATTTCGAGCACCGAGTTCTCAACGATTATCGGGTGAAGCGGGACATGAGTGTTTGACGTGATTTTCGTCTTACTCATGTTCATTTTTAGTCAGCTTGTACCAAGTAGATATGTAGATACTTACGCATCCATTAGATGCTGTTTGTTCCTTTTTCTTCGTGTTTGTCGAGGATTTTTGGGGGCCCGGCTTGGAAAAAGTCTAGATTTGTATCCGTATCGATAATCTCTAGCTGACGAGTCTACAATAGAATAAAAGAGCAGTAAATTACAATTAGCAAAATAAGAAGGCAAAATAAACAACAAAAATGCTAATTATAAATACGTAACGTGTGACATATTTGATGTTTACGTTTCGTAGTTGACTAATTATGTCATAGATGATAGATCGTGCGAAATCGGCCGCTACTCGCTTTTCTTCGTGTCTAACTTGTAACCCCTTTCACCGCACTAACCGCACCTTTCCCCTGTAATAAATTTTGCTTGAGATATCATGATTTTTTAGTGAAAAATGGCAAAGTAAAAATATGCAAATCTAGGTTTGGAATTACGCCTATTTTAGCAAATACTTGGCAATTTATTACATAAACTAAATACATTTGTAATTATTATGAAGTAACCTATGACAAGACTTTCGTCGTTTTTAAATTTTCTGCTTTCTTATATAGTTTATTTACGCACGAAGTTGCCTCAAAATTTGCCCAAAAATAGTGATTTTTCAATGGTCATAACTTTTAAAATAAATATAATTTTACTAATTTTTTTATTTTATGGCATAGATAATGGAGATATAAATTGATATCTGGCTTAACTTTAGACCTATTGCGACAAATATTAGAATAATAGGCGTAATACGTTTGTATGGATAAGCGCGTGAAGAGAGTGGCCTTAAGACCACTGACCGGATTTTGATGATATTCAGTTATAAGAATCATATCAAATCTGCTCTCGAATAAAAATAGCATTCAAATTACAAATAATAGAAGCCGCAAGGTTTGAATTAAATATAGGTACGAAAGAGCTAAAAAGCCTAACCAACGCTGATATCCATAGTTCAATAGGAAGCTAGTATTTAATAAACAAAAAATATTATGCACCTGTACAGTAGCTTCGGAAGTATAAGCAGACAAAGAAAACAATTGCTAGTGTCAACAATACCGCCATAAAAACAATAAAAATGTTTACCGGTCGTTAGTCGACACTCTACGCTCCAACTGTTTCCTATTGTTTATTTTCAATTTTAAAAAACAATGCACCACCATTACGGAAAACATCATCGTAATAAATAATTTTATACTTTAAATACCTATTTCCTTTTCAAATCTATAGGTAATAATTATTTTTATGTCACTTTGTGTATTCATTTTCATTTAGATACTTACATACGTAGATACTTATACATACCTACGTGTGAATTTCTTTCCGGTGTTTTTTTTTTTTTTCAACCAAAAAAATGTTCGTTTGTTTTAGTCACGTTTTAGTCACTTTTGAAAGACATACTTATTTATTCTAAACATACAAAAAAAATTATAAAATAGTTCGATGTTATAAAGCAATATGCGAAAAAAGTAGGTAGGTACACAGTGAAAAAAGCACTCAGCAAAAAAAGCGCACATTTAATCCTTTTGGATTTTTATCTTCTTAGAAATAAGGAATGTTACATACGGTGTCGCGAAAAAAGCACAGGTTAGATTAGGATTGGTTATATGTTAGACTTTCTACCTACTATGTTCCCTGCGGAAAAGCATAGATAGCATTAATTTAAGACTTAAATTCGACAATCGACAATACTTGTCGCTTTAGTTTGGTTCAGAGGCTCAGAGATTGTGTAGCCAAATAATCACCGATGTTTTGTATCATAACTGTCCATTATTGGAAACAATTTCATAACTAAAGTGTATGGGCAATAAGTCAACGTGAATCATAAAATGCGATAATAGTTTATTGCAGGCTGCGGTGTTATGTAAAAGTACGCGCCTTACATAGGTATTTCGACATAGCCTAGTAGTAACCTACTTGTTATACTTACATTGAAAAAACAACAATAAACAATAGATAGTTAAATCGCGTAAGGTACATTGCCGGAACGTAAATGGGTCTCACTCACTCAGCGGTCGATAGAAAGAGCTATTATGTTCGGAGTTTCTCTACGTGATTAACTCAAAAACAAGAGGTAAAGTTCGTAAACTAAAACCCGACTACTAATATAGTGTATTCAACTGCGTACTAAATAAGAATTCGAACGGAAGAAGCGCGGGGCAAAGAAGCTAGTGGCGCCATCTGTTATGTCTATCCAAAATTAACTTAATATTCTAGTTTAAACCACAAAGGTCATTTCTTGATTTTTTTTCGTACATAAAATGTAGCCTATGTCACCAGGACTATAACAACATCAATCGACACTTCATTCATCAAAATCGACCCAGTAGTTTAGGCGCTACGGTGGAATACACAGAATCTGATACAAAATCAGATATAAACATACATGCATACACAGACTGCTAAAATAATAACCCTTCCTTTTGGATTTGCCGTAGTCGGTTAATGAGGAGATCCATAGAAGAACCATAGTCACTAACACACAATATTTTCACATAAGTTCATAGAATACCTAAGTTATAGTTTGCGAAGTATTATTTGCCCCGGTGAATGCTAACACCTAGAACGGCTTATCTATTGTTACGTATAATAACAGTACTACTGTTTTTACAAAATATGTAAATGCAGTACAACGGTCTTGATACATTCTAACGAGTGCTACATAAAACACCTGGAAGACATTAGTGAATGTTTTGAATATAATATGTAAATGTTTTACTATTTCGTACATAATTATATACATGTACCCAGTGGCGTGCACTTCATGAAGGCAGAAAAGCACTGCTTACCCTGAGAAAAGCATGCTTAGGTAAACGAGAATAAAAGGAGCAGTAGAAATTTTAATAATACCGATACCCTGACTTCTAACCTTGTGGACGCTTCTGCTTGTAAGTATAATTTAATACATGTATTAGTAGTAACATAGCACAGTTTAGGTAGGTGAACTGGAAAAACTACCTAATGTCGCGGCCACATATGTATACGGATTATGCCATTGGGCATTGGGTCGGATGGCGGTAAATTTTGGCAGATCAAAGAGTTTCAATGGCAGATTTTCGAATTAAAGCGGCTACACCTACGGTTATTGCTGTGTTCAATGGCATAATATCCCGTATATGTGGCCGCTACATAACAAGTGATAATCACGATTGAATGTAAAACCGACTTCACCACACATTTAACAGTCTTGAAAAATACTAAACAGATTTTGATGAAACTTGCACTTTTCATTTAAAGTTGAAGTAGGTACAGATAAATGTAAGCCTATAAAGAATGGTCACAAAACGACTAATAGTTTCGTAGAAATCCGCGGACAAACATTTAAATTATACCTAGGTACATACAAACAGACATCTATGAAATTTTGTATTGTTTGGAAGCCCTTCTAGATTAATTATATCTTAAGTGAATATTTTGCAGTGCCAATAATATTACCTAGTACCTACATACATACATATTATGTACGTGTCGAATACATTTTGAACTTTTGAAGTCGGTTAAAAAAAACGTCGTTTTAACAACTACCTTCTCATTTTACGTAATAATATTTTCAACACACTTGCTCATAAAGTGGCTCTACGTTCACCACAATTAGGCAGATAATTACTCCTATTATTCAAACTGTGACTTTTGTTTTACTATTATTCACATGTGAATTATAGAGTTTTATTTTTAATTTATTGGTTGAGTTGTTCCTTTGTTCTTAAAAAAGTTTCGATACAAAAAAGATCGTATTCAATAGTACAAATAAATTGATGTACCTTTTGCTTGCTCATTTCATGTAACTTCGTATTTAAATAGATAATTTCAACTTGTACGTGTTTAATAAATAAAACTTTAACTCAAATATAACTTTCGTTTTTTCTGTAATAAAGAAAATTTGAAATTCCCCATATTGTACGTGGCTAAAACCTATCCGCAAAAAGCCAAATAAAACAAACCTCATTCATTCTATAGTCTATGGCCGATTGCCATTATAGGATGCGCGCGCATAGGGAAACTGATTAATTTTTCCCGCCATTGCGAAATGCCATAGAAAACAAACCTCATTCTAATATAGTCTATGGTCGATTGCCATTATACGTAGAAAGAGTATTATAAGATGCGCGCGCATAGGGAAACTGATTAATTTTTCCCGCCATTGCGAAATGCCATAGAAAACAAACCTCATTCTAATATAGTCTATGGCCGATCGTACAGATGCGCGCGCATAGGAAAACTGATTAATTTTTCCCGCCATTGTGAGAAAATTTTCAGAACTCGTTTTCACTGTTGAATTGAACTTACAGTTATTTATTAATAAATTAAAATGTCTACAAGTACTAATTATGAAGAAAATGATTTCTGTTGTACACCGCCCGATATAAGATGTGAAGCTCTTAAAGTTATGGCAAGTTTACTACCTCAAATCACCAAGGAAATATATCTATTTTAGTATTATTTTCTTCACAAGTGTGTTGAAAAACGTCGTATGCTACACGTGTGTATTGATGATTACCGTCCTCGGCTATCTTAAGACCCTCACCTAACGGCTCGGGTCTCAATAGCGCCTCAGCGGTAATCACCAACATTACACACTTATAGCATAATGTACTATTATTCACGCAACCACGTGCTGTCTTCTTAGGCAATGCAATTACAAATATAATGAGTTTATCGGCGACATTACAAATAACAATTGATTCGATAACAATTACCTACTTCATGAATCATGTTACGAAACGTCACCTTAGTACCTGCCTAGGTACAAAATATTAGTTTGTTTTCCAATTGGTAGGTATATTATTATGAAAATTTGTGTCAAGGATTTCAATTTCTTAACTTGTTTATTGTAAAGGTAAGTGCGACGTGTGATTGGGACGTGCTTCAAGCCCTTATTAGCGGCCCTTATGGAGTATCTACCTTCAGTATCTATCTATCTATCTATCTATCTATCTATCTACCTATCTACTGATTCAATCGTCTCTACAATAACCTCGTCTCTATTAAAAATTATTAATAGCCAGCTGATTTTTGTATGCAGCTTAGTAAATACTGTATAATGAAATTGCTACATAGTCCTACAAAAGTGGAACGATTTCCCATCCGAACGAATCGAAATGTTTAACACCTGCGCACTCGAGTAGGCTACCTCCATCGAGAATTTTCATAGATAAAAAACTTGGTCGTCTCGTCAAAACGAATCTACTCACGAAGATTCAGCCTATTATTATTAATCACTAAAAAATTTGTTCCTCGGCTGCCTGACTAGACTGCCTAAAATTTGTGGTTAGCATTAGTAGGTAAGTATGTATGTATATTCTTCTTTATTTTTCTTCTTTGATCTTTGAATTGAAGTGCGGCTCTTACATGGTCCGTTGAAACCAATATAAGTAGTCAATACTTAAGTTTTTATCAGACAGTTTTTGAATTGGTTCTACCTACGCAATAATTACAGTGGGAGAACATGTGAATAAAACATATGCAAATAAGTGCTGAGTTTTTTTAAGCAAATATTATCATTTCACATACTTACCTAAATCATTCTTAGAAATAGGTTTATATTTGCATTATTTCTGTGCATTCAGCATAACGAGTGACTCATCTGTAACAACATAGTCAACTCATAATAAATTATAATGTTTGTGTGTTTGTCACCGGCTTGGCTTTGTTAAAGAATGATAAATGATGGCAAGTGCACAAACAATAGGTAATAGGCAAATAGTCAGTCGCCTATTTCTCCAATGTCAATTTACATTGACATCATCACAATAAATTATTGTAAAACTAGCTGACCCCCGCGACTTCGTTCGCGTGTTTTTTAACCCCGACGCAAAAACGACGGGGTGTTATAAGTTTGACGTGTCTGTGTGTGTGTGTGTGTGTGTGTGTGTGTGTGTGTGTGTGTGTGTGTCTGTCTGTTCCCCTGTGGCGCTCAAACGGGTGGACCGATTTGAATGCGGTTTTTTTTGTTTGAAAGGTGAATTAGTCGAGAGTGTTCTTAGCTATGTTTGATGAAAATCGGTCCAAGTTGGCCGCCGCTACAAAATGGCGGATGATATATTTTTTGACAACTCCCTTGATATGGGTATCAAATGAAAGGGCTTGACTAGTAGAATAGCACTATTGCAAATTCAAGATGGCCGCCGCCACTAAATGGCGAATGTCGGGGGTTTTTTAAATTTTCAATTTACACTTGTCTTTGCTATAAACCTCACGGAGCCCGAGACCTTTCCAACGAATGCAAAACCGTGGAAATCGGTTCGTGCGTTCTGGAGTTATAGCGTCAGGAAGGAAAATTCGTTTTATTTTGTATATAGTAGATAAATTGGCAGGAATTCTGCAGTCTCTTCTCGCAGAAACGCGTATAACTGTCGCCCTGTGTACGGCGCATAAGACGCGAAAAGGTGAAAATACAAATACAAGAACGTCTAAAGCGCAATAACTAAAGCGCGTCGTTTACGCGTTCTTTTTTAGAAGTTTTTGCGATTTGTTAAAGGCTAACAGCTACAGCTAAGGAAATGGGCGTCGCCAAGGGGGAGCAGGTATAGGAGCAGCTGCCCCCCCTCCTAGAGATTTGAAAAAATGTAGCCAAATGCCATCAAACTCACTTGACTTATAATTAGTTATTTTTACAAGTTTTCAGTCAATTTAAGAGTCAAGAGCTTGTCAAGACTTGCTTTACAGCTTCATAAGCTCTCGACTGTAATAATTCGTAGTTCATACTTTTCCCATTCTCCATATCTTAGTTATATCTTGCTTTGCCACTCCTAGCCCATCATCTGTATGACTCCTAGCCCATCATCTGTATGATGGGCTAGGATAGCTCATATAGTAGGGTGATTTATCCCCTACTATAGGGATACGTAACTGCCTCGTTGATCTAGTCATCTAGTGGTTAGCATATTCGACTGCAGATTACGTGGTCCCGGGTTCGATTCCCGGGTTGGGTAAATAATTGTTAGTTAATGGGTTTTTCTGTCAAGAAATTCTCTGTACCAGACCGGAGTTGGTAGTTGGGCATTTTCACTTTAAATGGCACATTGCTGTTTTCGAGGTGTCCTTTTAAATGCATAATTTTAATAAATATTAAGACATTCATTTTAGTAATTAATTTAATTTATATTGAAAATATATGAAATAGACATCCTGTTTTCGATATTTGCAGCAACATAAAATAAGTTTTTTTTAGTAAAAATCACATTTGAAATTAGCCGAATTTCGAGTTTCATACTGTCCCCTTTTTGGGTGGTCAACTTTGGATTGATTTTGTGGGATATTTTTATATGATGGCTAGTGTTGAGATTACTTACTTTAATAACAAAACTCTTGTACTTTATCATATGACAAATATAATAATAGTTCTCATTGCTGTTAATGTGTTATTAATTTTTATAGTCTGTCCCCTAGTTTTTCGCATTGCGGACATGTCCGCTTTTGTAACGTTAATATTAGCTCGATTATTTACCCAATTGTGGAATTTTGTTTAGTCTTGCAATCCCCAGCATCAGACTATTGCAAAAAGCATAAATCTACTTGAAAAAAGCGTCAGATAGCATTATAAATGAATAAACATTTTTCGTGATTCAAATTAACCGTCTTTTATGTCCATTTTGTGCGCCATCTTGAGTATTTTTAAGGTCTAAACTTTCTGTTTACTTATGTGAAATGCATGCCTTGGAATGTCTTTTATCCAAAAACAATACATCATGAAAGCATTTGTCGTGTTAAATTGGCTTAAATTTAAATTGTTTTCGAAGCGGTAGCAATTTTGTAACGTCCGTTTCGTAGCGTTAGACAGTAAGGGTTTGTGCATACAGACACTTTAATAATATTAACTATCATCATCATTGTCATCAATCGATAGACGTTCACTGCTGGTCATAGGTCTCTTGTAGGGACTTCCACACGGCGTAGTCTTGCGTCGCTTGTATCCAGCGGCTTCCTGCGACTCTTCTGATGTCATCGGTCCACCTCGTCTGTCATTTTAGCGCGTCTATTAAAGTGATGGACAGAGTCGATGTTTTATGTATATCATCGACATAAAAAAAGAATTGGATTTTTTTCAAATACAGGGTAGGTATAAGGAGACCGCTTCCGAAATTTAGCGCTATTGTTATACTAGCTAAATACAATCTTATAGGGTACGTATCGGCGTCGTCGCGAGCGCGGTTTCGCAGGTACCTACCGCTACGTAAATCACAAAAACACTGATTAGCTCTCGCAGATCCCTCGTAAGCGCTGATTGGCTCTCCAATCGTATTGTGTCCCGCTCACTTGTACGATGCTGCGCGCACTTGAACGTCACCGTTTGACTTACGTGCCGGAAGTTATATTTAATGTAATAGTTTTTTTTATAAATAAATAATAAATAATCTGAAGAGTTATCCAGAGTTTGTTAGTTATTGATTTGAATAATTATAAAATTATAAAAAACAAAAAAAGTGTTTCATTTTTTTTTATACATTGAAGATATTTCCTTACAAACTGTGTGAAAATGTATTGATTGTGAAAAATTATGGACTCTATTTCCCCCCCTAGGTCAAAATATCAAAAATGCTTAAACAAATGTTTCATTATTTCTTATCAAGTGTCATAATACAAAATTTCATGATGACAGACTCCTATACAAACTTTAATCCCCTATTTCCTTCCCCTTCCAGCCTTTTTTTCGCAACAAAAGATAGCCTATGTTCTTTAAGTCTAATTTATCTCTGTACATTTCATCAAATTCGTGTCAGCGGTTTAGGAGTAAAAGCGTAACATACAGACAGAGTTACTTTCGCATTTATAATATTAGTATGGATAAAGATATAATATCTCTTATTTAAGAAAAAAAACGCATGTGTGTGCAATAATTCACACACAGCAGAAATGAAACTTCAAAAAAGTAACCTTAACCTTAACCTAAACCTAGACTTTGACTTCGACCTCGACCTCGACCGCAACCGTAACCTAAACCTTTAACTTTAACCTTAACTTTAACCTTAACCATAACCGTAACCATAACCTTAACCTTAACCATAACCTTAACCTTAACCGTAACCATAACCTTAACTTCAACCTCAACTTTAACTTTGCAGGCAACAAGTATAAATTGAAAATTTAAAAAACCCCCGACATTCGCCATTTTGTGGTGGCGGCCATCTTGGATTTACATAGTGCTATTGTACTAGTCAAGCCCTTTCATTTGATACCCATATTGAGGGAGTTGTGATAAAACATGTTATCCGCCATTTTGTAGCGGCGGCCATCTTGAATCGATTTTCATCAAACATAGCTAACAACACTCTCGACTAATTTACCTTTCAAACAAAAAAAACCGCATTCAAATCGGTCCACCCGTTTGAGCTCCACAGGGGAACAGACAGACACACACACACACACAGACACGTCAAACTTATAACACCCCGTCGTTTTTGCGTCGGGGGTTAAAAATGGTGTCGCTTTTTCGTTTCATCGAATTTTCCTATTACAACGGTGCTAAAGAAGTTTCACTTCAAAAACGTCACTTTTTATATTTTTTGGTACATTAAGAACTATTCCTTACAATGTCTGTTTTGTAACAATCGTGTCCATTTTGTAACTTTTGGCTGATTTTTGCTCTGTTTTCTTTTAATTTCTTAGAAATTGTCATATATATTCTATATATTTTTTGTCATAATTAAAATTAAAGTGAAAATCTTTTTATTACAGCATAAATCCTTAGGGTATCTAAAAAATTGAAAGTGTGACGTTAAAGATAAAACTCTATTTTGACCAAATTCGTTACAAAACCAAACAAAATGTTAAATAGTATTTTCAGTTTGAATAATTTGCTTCATATTTATAGTTATTTGATATTTATGTGCCCCAAAGTTAACAAAAGTTATGTTTTTCAATGTATTAACTGGTTTATTTTATTTTTATAGTGATTTTATTTTCGTTACAAAACAGACAATTTTTGACCACCCTACTCACAAAAATATCAATTTAAGCAAGAAATATAAATTTATTTAATAAACTTTTATAAATAACATAAACTTTATTAAATTTATAATCTGTTTACATAGTTTTTGCAGCCTTAATTAATAAATTTTTAAAATGTAACAAATTTAAAACATGTGTCATTTAAAATGAAAATGCCCAGTTGGCGGTGTCTCACCCCCGTGCCTCGGAGAGCACGTTAAGCAGTCGGTCCCGCTTATTGTCACTATCATGTGACAATAGTCGTTACAGCCCGCCAATCCGCATTGGAGCAGCGTGGCGGGTCTAGGCTCTAAATCCTTCTCTCCTATGATAGAGGAGGCCTGTGCCCAGCAGTGGGATGTAAAAAGGCTGTAGTGGTGGTGGATAGGGATACATAATAATAGGTAGGTACTTTATCAACGACTAATCGCGCACTTGCTCTATGGCAAGTTAACTGAGGTAGGTACTAACAAGGTACTCATAATAGGTAACGGTTCCGTCGAAGACAATAAGTAATTAAGTTACAAAATCGTTAAACCTCACCTTTAAGTGCAGGTTTATTGCTGCCGACTGACCACGATAAGCTGGATCCAACCTCCATCCGTCTATCATCTATGATTTAGGAACGACAAAATAATAAACTACCTACATATTTTATACTATTTAATAATTATGCATTGTCTTCTTATGTTATTATTTTTAGGGTTCCGTACCCGAAGGGTAAAAAACGGAGCCCTATTAATGTCACTCGGCTGTCTGTCCGTCTGTCCGCCGGTCACAGGTCTCTAGCTCGCAGACGAAATGAGTTACAAACCTGAAATTTTGGTATTTAGTGTAAAACGTTAACCCAAAATCAAATATTGAATTAGAAATTGAATTAAATTATTTTTCAGGGGGGCTCCCATACATGAAAAAGGAGCCGGAAAAAAAATTTTTTTCTTTACCCTAGCTTGTGGGGTATCATTGTTTAGAGCTCATTATGTAGAGTACAAATATATATTTTTTTTAATTTTTATCTCAAAAAATAAGGGAATGGGAGGCCATCAAAGTTGTCAGTTTTAGACCATTTTTGTGACGGGGGCTATCTCAAAAACTAAACTAGTTGCGAATATGATATTTCAGTATATTATGTACTATATGCTCTATTTAAACAACAAATACTGAAAACAACGATTTATTAAATAGTTTATAAGCTGTGACCAAAATAAACGAACATTTTTTTGGGTTTTTCTTTCACGGTTTGTTGCGATGTCTAGCTCGGAAATTAAATATTTCTTAGACCCAAAATATTATATTGTTCATAATTATGTACGGAACCCTGAAAGAGCGAGGCCCGACTCGCACTTGGCTGATTTTTTATTAACCCCCGACGCAAAAACGACGGGGTGTTATAAGTTTGACGTGTCTGTGTGTGTGTGTGTGTCTGTCTGTTCCCCTGTGGAGCTCAAACGGGTGGACCGATTTGAATGCGGTTTTTTTTGTTTGAAAGGTAAATTAGTCGAGAGTGTTGTTAGCTATGTTTGATGAAAATCGATTCAAGATGGCCGCCGCTACAAAATGGCGGATAACATGTTTTATCACAACTCCCTCAATATGGGTATCAAATGAAAGGCCTTGACTAGTAGAATAGCACTATGCAAATCCAAGATGGCCGTCGCCACAAAATGGGGAATGTCGGGGGTTTTTTAAATTTTTAATTTATACTTGTCGTAGCTAAAAATAATAAGGTTGAGTAGATACTTAAAAAACTTAACTACCTACTTATGATATACTAGGTAGGTATGTATAGGTACCTAAGGGAACCGCTTTCGGAATCTTTGAGGAAATTATTATACTAACATAATAATTCAATGTTCGGAATCTAGTGCTTGTATCTACTACCTAGGTACTTACCTAAACACAATCCAATATTGAAATAAATAATAATCATTTCAAGTCTTAGGGTTTCTTACCTGCTTCACCACCTGATAAGCGACCGCTAACCTAATCGTAAGTTGTTTCACTTTCTTACTTATGTCAAGTGACAAAGACAAAAGTTGTGAATAAGCTATCCGACACTTATCAGAAAATTGTGAAACAGGCCCTTATATTTTTGTGTAGTGGTTTAGAATAATTTTATATTTAACCGGCGATGTATAGTGTGCAAAACGCGGCGCCAACTTTAGGTATTTACCCAACGTTCGTTAACCTCTAGCGTCAGCTGATTGTATTACATTGCGAACTTTAAAAATACAGGAAATGCATAGATAAATGAATAAGTTTTTTCTGTTTTTTCTGTTTCGTGAGGAAATGTTTGAATTTTTCGCGTTTTTTTTTTGTGATATCTTGTCAATAATCATCACTAATAGTACCTGTGTTTGTTTCGGAAAGCGGCCCCTTTACGCCCGTTATAGTTTACAAATTCAGGTTCACCACAAATCGCGTAAATTCTCTAAGTTAAGTATGTCCCCTCAGCTAAAAAGTAATTATAATTTTAATAAGGACAAAGTTCACTAGCTTGATAGCGTGTTATGGCAGATTTAGAGCATTAATAAAGCCAATAGCCTGGCATGATTTTCAGCACGCGCCTAAAATCTGTGCCTACTTTATAATATTACTAGCCGACCCCTGCGACTTCGTCCGCCTGGATATAGGTTTTATATAGGATCGGATTGGATCCCATAATCCTTTTTTGAACCTAAACTAAATGTAGCCTAAGTTACTCCTTATAACATCACCTATCTGCCATTGAAAGTTCCATCAAAATTGATCCAGCCGTTTCGGTAATTAGCTGGAACAAATAGACAGATCGACAAACATAAATTTAAACGCACACCAGTTTAAAATAAGCCGTACGTTCAAAGATCCGGGTCCCAAGTTATTTGAACCCAATAAATGTCTGTCATTTCTGAACTAATAAACCTATGACCTTGAAATATTTACGGGACAATACTTAAAGTACTACCTTTCTAACAAAAAAAGAATGAGTTAAATCGAACTACGCGTTAATGAATTACAGCTAAATACATGTTTTAACTTTCTTCCCCTCTCCCTAGGGAACCGTGCTGAATTTCGGGATAAAAAGTATCCTATAACCTACCTCGGAGTATAAACTCAAATCGTACCAAGTTTTATTCGAATCCATTCAGTAGTTTCGGCGTGATGCGCGGCCAAGATACAGACAGACAGACAGACAGACAGACAGACAGACAGACAGACAGACAAAAATGAAACAAATTGCAGTTTTGGCTTCAGTATCGATTATAGAATGCCCTCCAACAAAAAATTTCAAAATATCTTCAATGTACAGAATTGGATCTGTTACAGTTTTATTATATTATAGATACTGTGACCTCTATTAATTATACAAGTAGGTAAAACTGGCTATTAATTAAATAAATAAATAGTTAAATAAATAAATTCGTTTATATTAATTTCGTTAATAATAAATAATTAATGCAGAAAATAAATACTCAAGCACGACCACGAGTTTACCACATTCGCACCTGAAAATCCTAACCCAGAACATCGCCGCAGTCATTTACGAATGGACAAGAATAGTTATTAGAATACCTCGGAGCCATTAGGATACGAATAATATCGTATTTATATGTGTCGTATGTATCGCTGTAACACGACGGGTTTCAGTGTCAAGAATTTTAATTTATCATTTAATTAACCCCCGACGCAAAAACGACGGGGTGTTATAAGTTTGACGTGTCTGTGTGTGTGTGTGTGTGTGTGTGTGTGTGTCTGTCTGTTCCCCTGTGGCGCTCAAACGGGTGGACCGATTTGAATGCGGTTTTTTTTGTTTGAAAGGTGTCGAGAGTGTTCTTAGCTATGTTTGATGAAAATCGGTCCAAGATGGCCGCCGCTACAAAATGGCGGATGATATATTTTTTCACAACTCCCTTGATATGGGTATCAAATGAAAGGGCTTGACTAGTAGAATAGCACTATTGCAAATTCAAGATGGCCGCCGCCACTAAATGGCGAATGTCGGGGGTTTTTTAAATTTTCAATTTACACTTGTTCATTAGGTATACCTACTTAGTTAGAGGCACATATCTATACATATAATAAAATCTTAGAATTGCCGTATCTGTACATTGAAGATTTTTGCAAAATAATAACTGGGGGATGTTAGGGATAAGTATCTAATAGAACGTAAAAAAGCTATTTTTGAAATTTTTGTCTGTTTATCTGTTTGTCTGTATGTTTGTGCGCGCATAACGTAAAAATTACTGAATGGATTGAAATGAAACTCGGTATGATTTAAGTTCATACTACGGAGTAACATATAGGATACTTTTTATCCCGAAATTCAGCGCGGTTCCCTTGGGAGAGTGGATGAAAGTCAAAATGTGTACTTAGCTGTGATTCGTTAACGGGTGGTCCGATTTCATTAATTCTTTCTTTGTTATAAAGGAAATACTTTAAAGATTACTGGCTAATCTATTAAAGGCTGGACCGATTTTGATAGGACTTTCACTGGCGGATGTTTACATTTTGATTTACCTAAACATCCGATCGCAAGGAACTTGATTGAAATAGTTGTTGTTTTATTACTGTCACAAAATACCTATTAATTGTAAATGTCGTAAGTTTGTAATCTATCTATTATTATTATTATCTATCTATATAATAATATAAAGTAGCTTGTAATAATATAAAGTAGCTTGTCCTGACTGACAATCAACGCACAGCCTAAACTACTGAAGCTAGAAACTTGAATATTTCACAGTAGCTTCCTTTTATAACGTAGGCGCACACTAAGAATGGATTATTGCGAATTCCATCCCTAAGGGGGTTAAATAGGGGATAAAAGTTTGTATGAAAGTCCGTCATTTTTCAAGTTATATCCATGAAAATCGGTATCTAGGTTTTCGGTTAAAAATAGAGAGTTTAGAGTTTAAGGAATTTTGGAAAAACTACCCACATGTGGGTTAAATCGGAGTTGAAAGTTTGTATGAAAGTCTGTCATTTTTAAAGTTATATCAATAAAAATCGGTATTTGTACTGTCGGTTAAAAATAAAGAATTACGTGTTTCAGGAATTTTGGAAATTCCACCACCAAGTGGATAAAATAGGGGATGAGATTTGTATGAAATGTTTCGGCTCCACTACACAGCACTCAGTGGTGTTGCGCAGTATAAAACTTATTAAGCTTGCAAAGTGAGTGCTCACTAAAAAGGTCGATACAAAAGTGGGTCTAGAGTTAGGTACATGTACCGCAACACAAATAACAGACACAAACACGTGCAGTGGCGTGTCACAATTTAAATACCTGCCTACTTGATGCACGTGGACGGAAACGAGGCGCGTGCGACGATGGAGCACCACACCTCGACCACTAGATATACATATGGACAACTAGCTTCTGCCCACGGCTTCGCCCGCGTGAATTTCGGTTTTTCACAAATCCCGAGGGAATCGTGGATTTCCGGTCCCGTTCCCGTACCTTTTTCCAACCTTTATACCTACTTTCAAGGAAGTTTGCTATAGCAATCTACCTATAGCTGTAGCTAAAGATTTCGGTTTTTTTTAATCCCGTGGGAACTGTGGATTATTAAAATTCAAAAAAAATTCTGAAATTAGAGGTCAGAACAAAGACAAAGGGTCTTCGTTTTGGTGTAGTGATTATAAGATTATTTCCAGTAAATTAAAATTAGCTCAAGTAACAAAATTGCGACCGATGCAAGGTTGAAACCAGATAATATCATTCGAGATCATCGAGGTTTTTCGTCATGGTAACCGTGCAAATCTTCTTTTATTTGTGTTTTTTGTTACTTAAATGATATTTAAATATAGAACATAATATACTATTATGTGGCCGTTAAAGAGGATTTAATTACGCTATTTCAGCTAATTTTTGGAGATTATTAATTATTATACTTGAAACATATATTATAAAGTAGAAATTCCCACGCACATCATGTGATTCAAGTGAGGTGAATTGAAAAACATTTTGTACACATATTTTGTACCAATATTTATGGATAGCAGTAATAGTATAACCCCCGCAGATTGCTGTTGCGCTGGAACCTTGTCACATTAACATCGGTGTGACGTCAGATGACACTAAAATACCGTCAGCAACAAAAAAAAATTTTTATTGCTGACGGTATATTTCTAAATTACGACGGTCATTAAACTGAATGAACAAATAATTTCCAGCTTTTATATTATTATAAACGAAGAAATTATCCTATTCTTCAACTTCGCTCAAGAATGTAATCACATTCACTTTCTTGTAATTCGGAATCGGACTATTATTCAGAGTCTGTTGTTTCTAAATCAGTATCATTTTCTGCATTAATAATGAAAAACTCGTCTAATAACTACCTAATAAAAATTAACAAGAAACTTAACAACAATGTGGCCGATTCTGATGTACCTACGAAATTTCTAAACTAAACTAAAATGATAGGTCTAAATATATTCCTGTCTCTTTCACAATCCTCCATGCTGAAGGGGATAGCACTATTTTTAAACCTGTCAATTTAGTTTAGTTTAGAGATTGTGTACAACAGAATTAGCCACAGTGACATAGTAAAATGTCTGTTTACACATTGACCGTCACTTTCCGAACGCATTAGTCCAATCCTACTGAAGCCTTTATATCAACAAACTGCAATCATTTTTATAGGTTCAGAGAATTTACTAAGGAAATGAATTGTTGTCATATATATCACGGTAATCGATAATACTTAGAATTATACGTAAATGTTTGTTATCTTAACGAGATCTAGATTCTGGGTATGTAGCAATCAAGTTTTTGAAATGACATAATCTCGGCACTCTTGAGAGATATCGGCATCTCGTGAGCAATCATACCTACCTACCTATTTGGGGTTGCAACATTAACTAAATGCATTACAGAGAACCAATAGTTCGAAGAACCGATAGACGTTGGGGTCCGAAGCTGCTTGAGTGGTGACCTCGAACCAGTAAACAAAGCATAGGAAGACCCCCCACTAGATGGACGGACGATCTCAAGCGAGTCGCTGGCAGCCACTGGAAACAGGCGGCGCAAGATCGTGTTCTGTGGCGATCCTTGCAAGAGACCTATGTCCAGCCGTGGACGTCTATTGGTTGAGACGACGACGAACTAATATACCTAAGTACTGATTGGTATGGGCTCAACCAGTCGCAATAACAAATCTTCCTTTGAGATGATTTTCTGCCCGGGTACCCAGCTCACAGCTGGTCCGGTCGTTGCATCTTGGACCTTGTAATTAGCCAATTAGGTAGGGGAGAGGGGGGCATAGCGGGGCCACGGGGCATAGCGGGGTGAGCCTTACACAGCTCGAAACGAACGCACTGCAAACTGTCAAATGGCTTGCTTTGATTGGTCATTAGTCGTCGTGTGACCTCCATATGCGAGCCACGCCATTTCGGTACGCGTTTGTGTGATATAAACAAAAATATCAAAAAAAGTGTTTTTCTTAAAAAATTTAGTGAAACTGAACAGCAATCCTTTCTAAAACGTACTTCTGTACTGTGGTCTATTATAGTTTATTATCAATCAGTTCCCTTCCAGATTTCATAATCAACAAGCATAAGGTCATTGAATCAATGGTAAGATGCCGTCAGTTTGTGTTTAATTTTGAACGACCCGGTGGGGCATAGTGGGGTACGGCGCCTGGGGCAAAGTAGGGCACCAAACTATGCCCCTTTTTATTATAGAAAAGTGCCCCACTTTGCCCCGTTTTAAAAACTTCTAAATTGTAATATATTTATTTTTTTACGTTTTTAGCCAACATGGTCTACATGAGGAAGACTGAACAGTATTCATGGTCAGTGGAAGCTATGAAACAAGCTATACACATTGTTGTGTCTGGAGAAATGGGCTACAGAAAAGCAGCAAATATGCACAACTTTCCACAAACAACATTAGAACGTTATGTTTCTAAATATTGGGGCAATCCTGACTACAGCATCTTTCAAAAGAAATTGGACCATTTCCAAAGCGTTCCATTAAACAGAAGAAGAGAAAGGTCAAAGGTTGTCAAAAAGAAAGGCAGCAAAAGACTTGTGGTCAGAGTCAACCGAGGAATGGATATGCTGTCTAAAGTTAGTCTTAAAAGAGAAGCTTTTGTAGTGAATTTGTTATGCTAAAGTGTTGTTGTTATTTTTATTTTTTTTAAACTATCGTTATGTTGCTAAGAAATAAAACTATTTCGTTTGGAAGTTGTGTTTCGTTCTTTATTATGATCACCCCACAATGCCCCATAGGAGACCCCACTTTACCCCTATGCACGGGGCATAGTGGGTCAAATGCCTTTTTTCATTTAAGTATTCATTTCTCGTAGAATAATTACGTTATCAACATAAATATATCAATAGGCATTCGTAATGAATTAAGCTATGATTCTAAATTAAAAGTTTAAATTTATTCACATTATTTTAATTTTTAGGAGTGTTTAAACGTTAAGTACCCTACTATGCCCCCCCCTCCCCTATAATAATATAGAAGAAGAAGAAAGATTTTTTTTCTTTCTTCTGTATCCAATAATGTATCGCTCTGGAGCAGGGAATGCTAGTGTGATTTAAGATCGCGTGGCTGCACCTAGTTTTCGATTTGCGAAAACTTGTAAATCTTTCGTATGTGGTTCATAGAGCGCCATTTAGTAATTGATGCATAGATAGCCACTAGTACAAATACTAGCTTGTACACTCCAATTTGCTTCTCTATAGTTCTTATAGTTCTTCAACGGCTTGCCCAGGCTTTTGCAGTTGCTACTTGCTAGTAGTAGGCTCTATTGGCATACTAATAGAGTTTAATCAGTCTACGGCTGCGTTGCGCCATCCAACTTCTAGTGTGCGATGGTTCATATAAAATGTATGAAAAAATGCAGGGGGATTTTTGCAATGCAACGCGTTGCGGCGAAGACCAAGCCTAACCACTTTTACCGCCTGATGTGCAACTGACCCTTATAAATAGAGGCCAACCAGTAGATAACAAATTACATAATAAGCATTAACTGCAATTTTTTTCTTTATATTGCACGACAGCTATTGACAGCCATGCTGATGATATAATATCTAGGCTGATAGTATCAAAGTTTTCAAAACGTTTGTAATATCGATACGCTTATCGGGAGTGTCGATAGCATCGACACATCTCAGGAACGATTATATGGATACATTTTATGGCTTCTAAAAGCAGAAATTATGATAATATTATTATTTATCATAAAACATCCAAGCCTCAAATCAAAATAATCCAAGTAGGATAATTTGAAAAGGATTAGAAAGGATTTTCCGAAATTCAAACAAAGAATGGGAAATAGAAAAGTTTTTATTCAGATACACTTTTACAAGCGCTTTCGAATAGTCAAGTGAATCTACCACTGCTTCAGAATGCCGTTCCAACCGAGAAGGACCAGCAAGAAACTAACACTAACGTAATTGTAACTTTAATTGCTAAGGAACGCTTTTCGAAAGCTAAACCGGCTAATACATACGTCTCGTAAGTTACGCAACTTATCCTGACGACCGCCTATTAATTCCTCCTTTTATGGCGTTTGTTAAATTCTGCTTAGACTTAGGGGCATGTCTGTGGTGATACTATAACGTCGGTAGGTGATACTATTAATTGCTAATTGCTATATCATGGAAATCTATTCTGTACCTACCTATCTCAGTGGTCATATAGTTTAACGTAAACTATCATAGTGATCGACAAGTATCTGCGTTGCACCCGTTCATCTTCATCTTCACACTGGATCCGCTCATAAACCGTGAAGGTTTGCTTCTCACGTTGAACCAACTACCTCTATCGGCGCATGTAATTAACGGAGATTTGGATTATTTCTGACAGATAGAACTAATTAAGTATTTCCTCTCTCTCCCCTGCTATGGATTAGTGCTTTTGAGGTCATCTCGATTGGTCACCAAAGAAAGCCAATAACAAATTGGGAGTGTGACAGTTATTTGTTGGACACTATAGTGTAAAATTTAATAACATCCACTGAGAAACGGAGTACCTAAGCCCGCTGCTAGCTGATTTTTGCAGATTTCTCTAGCACTAGGTAAGTCTGACCCTAGGGTATAAGTCTAATTAACTGACTGTTCTCTGTATGTCTTTTCGGCCGTTTGGCAAGGCGGGATCTCAACTCCAATCCAAGCTAAAATCCCTTTTCGTGGATGCGCAAAAACCTGCCAAAATGTAAGTTTTAATTCTATTCACTAAGGGTAACAACATAGTTCTATCACACAATCACGATCAGAACAAGTATAAATTAAAAATTTAAAAAACCCCCGACATTCGCCATTTTGTGGCAGCGGCCATCTTGGATTTGCAATAGTGCTATTTTACTAGTCAAGCCCTTTCATTTCATAAGGGAGTTTAAGGGAGTTGTGAAAATAGATGTAATCCGCCATTTTGTAGCGGCGGCCATCTTGGACCGATTTTCTTCAAACATAGCTAACAACACTCTCGACTAATTCACCTTTCAAACAAAAAAAAACCGCATTCAAATCGGTCCACCCGTTCGAGCGCCACAGGGGAACAGACACACACACACACACACACACACACAGACACGTCAAACTTATAACACCCCGTCGTTTTTGCGTCGGGGGTTAAAAATCAGGTTTAATTTTTTTTTTGGAAATTTTCTATTGTGTGAGTCAGTGATAACTGATATGAGTAGCAAGTGCATTCCTACTTAGATAATGCCGCATACGAACAAAGAGATTAAACAATAAAATTGTAAATACCTACTTGATTTACTCATCTCTATTCTTTACTCCGTGCTAAATATTCATCGCTATGTCACGGACGTTTCCGTCACTCTTCAGCTATCTCTCTGCATTGTAAGAGGTTGCTTTATCATGTACCTCTTCAAGCTATTCACGTATTTAATATCATATACTTAACGTATATTATTCTTTTAAAGGTTTTATGTACTCAAGGCTTTGTTTTAATATATATTTAATATGCATTTTCCTGTAGATTTTATTTTATCTCTTCTCGTATCTTGTCACACTTCTTACTACCTAAGTACATTAAAATCAACAAACGATTTCGTAAAACTGCAACCTTGCAAAATCTGCGTCGCATGGAAAAGGATCGTATGAGTGCTCAATTAATCGGATCGAAAACTTTGTTTTATTGACTGAGGCCAGTTGCAATTAGGTGGTCAAAGTTTACTATAAATAAAAGTCAAAATAGGTTGCATGTGTACGAATTTATATCTAAATTATAGAGGTTAAGGTTGAGAGTTTTTTGAACACTAAATTATCTGCAACTCAAACTGTGTACTGGAGCCATTAGTAGATATATACATATACCTACACCTAGGCGCGGGATTGACACCAAGTAGGCCTGTAAATCAGACGCATCACGCTATCTATGTCACTAATGGAGTAATTTTCGACGTTCTATTAGCTTTACCATGCTTTTATCACGTGAAGACGTTTCTTTCATTTTCATGCTTAATTTCCATAATTTTGACACTAACAGCCCCCGCACACTGGGCCACTAGTGGCGACTAGTGGCCGGCCACAAGTCGCGGAAGAGATTTTTCATACATTATTAAGGTACACTGAGCGCTCGAGTGGCAGCGTTCGAACCCAAGACGGTTTTCACTGCTGTAAACAAGAGGCATTATCCACTTTATAATGATCACACAGAATTCACTATTTAATCAGCATTTAATTAATAAAATAACAGCTGTAAAGTTTTATGGCACTCCAACCTTCGTACCCTTTCCATCTTATTTCTACTTTGTTGTTATCACTAAGGCACAGTAGACACATTAATAATTACTGGGACTTATGTATGATTAGATAGATAACTACTAAGTAGGTACTTAACTAGATTTTATCATACGTTTGTTTTTCTTGATTTTTCACTCGTATCCATCGATGTTTATATCGATGTTTGTATCACAGTTACGTTGTTTATTCGCGATGAGAACTGGGTCTAACGCATGCGCGTAAAATCTTTAACACGTTTTTATCGACTTTGATATATTGAAATTGGTGAATAAATGATAATGAAGGTAATTCAAAAAAACGACATTTAAACTTTTTTACGAAATTATTTTTTTTTGTTTCTGTACATAGGTGCGTTAACTGCGTGATTTTTGAAGTTAACTATACAAAAAATAAGTTTGTACTAGACTCAGTGAGTTCCAGACAGAGCAAATAAGAGTGCCCATTCCACGTTTTGAGTATGAATGGGCGAGAAATATTTTCTGCCAAATTTAGAACTCCCCGGCGGTCCTAATGCTCAATTAATACATGTACGCTGACGGATTTGTGTCATTACGACGAAATTCACGCACACTTCTATAAATTCATGATCACGAAAACGTCCGATCATGAACGGCGCGTCCATTAAAAAAAAATATTTTTTTTTGTCCCCCCTCCAAAACAAAATAATAATTTTAGTTCTAAATCAATATTCGGTTTTGAATCAAACATTGTACACTAAAAATATACTTACTTAAAATGCCTGTGCAAAGTGTTTTTAAAGCTCCAAGTTATTTTCTTTGATCTGATCCGTGACTTTGACTGACTGAGAGAGAAATCTGCGGTCGAATTAATCAATGAGCAAAAAATTACCTGCCTTCCCAAAATTGCAGTAATCATGGAGGAACCACTACACACACTAGCCACTTACATAATAACACATATAAACCTGTTTACATATCAGGGTCGTTCAACTCGATAATTTGCACATTTCCGAAATCGTGTCGAGGTTATGATTATGATATACAATATATCTATTCTGATATAATAAAGCGGAAGAGTTTGTTTGTGTGTTCATATGTTTGTTTGTTTGAACGCGCTAATCTCTAGAAATACCAGTTCGATTTCAAAAATTATTTCTGCAGTTCATAGCCCAATTATTGAGGAAGGTTATACGCTATTCAACATCACGGTTAGACCCTTAGAAGTCGAGCAACAAGAAATAATGTAAGAAAAAAGCTAAACGAAAACGAAATAATAGCGCGGGTGGGCAATGCGATACCGCGGTCAGTCGACGAGAACCGCTGAAATACGAAGAGCTGAAGCATTACCGAGAACAATCGAACTGTGCAGAAACATACGGACGAAGTCGCAGGTATCTACTAGTTTAATATTATATAGACTAAACAACGGTTACACAATATACCTATTCACTTCAGTTTTAAAGGTACTTCTTTCCTAGAAAGGTATTCCTTCTTCGTGGCCGGCCACTAGTCGTCGCCACTAGCGGCCCAGTGTGCGGGGGCCGTTAAGAGCGTTGACGCGGCCTGCGCCATTTTAGCTCATTTTTAAGCTATTTTGACCCTTCATAAGTTGTTAATTAATGCATTTACTTAAAAACTTATTTATACTACATTGTAGATAATTTTCTGTTCTAGGGAATTGGAAGACAACATTTTGCAATTTATTGATAGTTTGTGTCTTATTGCCAAAATACCAAAGGCCTATTTTTGAATTTTGGGTTTCGTGTAATCTTTGACGTTCACTCCGTCAAAAGTTACTTGTTCGATTCACACACAAAAATATATTTATTAAAGGAAATGTCCTGAACTAAAGACGTGGAAGAAAACATTTTTTCATTTTGTATTTTTTACATCATAAAAATTCAAATAAAGAAATTGGAATTTCAGTAAATTGTAGACATATAAAACCGTCATTTTAGTAGATTATTTTTCGATATTTATAAGTAAAATTAAGTATTTATAAAAGTAAAACACATTTGCAATAATATAAACAAAAAAAAATTTGAAATTTACCACTATTTGTTACCAAAAAATCACTTTGAAACCCAGTACAAAACGCAGAAAGTTGCAGTAGGGAATTGAACTAGGAAACTAGTATGGGCCGAGGCCTCTCAGAGAACGGACGTAACACTTTTTGTCTCGGCAATCCCTATTGGATTACATGAAATATACGTAAAATTGTAGTGCGACTGTCACTTTTCAATACTAGATATTTTTAATGCTCACTATTTTTTGTTACAGATAGATTAAAACTTTTGACGCATTTTTTAATTGTATTATATATGTTACCGGAAATGTATATGTAATCCGTCATTGTATACAATTCCTAGGAAATGTATGTAATTCCTAAAATTGCACGGAAAAGTGTAAAATAAATTATATTAGACACATTTCCTAGGAAATCTATACATATCCTAAATAGCAATCGGAAATGTAAAACATTTGAGATATCAATGGGTACGCGGGGATAGCGGGGCGAGGGGAGGGTATTGCATCATCTGATCAGGCGATCGCGCTAGTAAGAGGAGGTACTTATTACTTTATCTTAGGCGGAAATCATATTCTTTTCAAAATTATTTCTTTTTTTTTTTCAGAAGTTAGGTAAGGTTAGAACACAAATATCCATGTGCCCAGCCGCAGGACGGGCACTTAGGTTTTATTGGGTCCTAGGTAGAATGTGGTCCAAAAGAAAGCATTATTTTTATACATTTCCTAATACGATATAGGAATTATATATTTAACTAGCTTTTGCCCGCGGCTTCGCCCGCGTAAATTTAGGTTTTTCACAAATCCTGAGGGAATCGTGGATTTCTGGTTCCCGTTCCCGCTCCCTTTTCCAACCTTTATACTTACTTTCAAGGTAGTTTGCTATAGTGATCTACCTATAGCTAGCTGTAGCTATAGATTTGGGTTTTCAAAATCCCGCGGGAACTGTGAATTTTTCCAGGATAAAAAGTCTGTTTTAAGTCAGGGCATCATCTATCTCCATTAGTTAGCTTACATCCTAGGGAGGGATATAGGATACTTTTTATCTCGGAAAATTAAAAAGTTCCCATGGAATTTTTAAAGGTCCATCCGTTTAACTGATTTATACGAAATTTGGTAGGTACAGCTGAGGTAGCTTGCGTCCCGGAAATTGACATAGGCAACTTTTATCCCGAAAAAGCAAATAGTTCCCACAGGATTTTTAAAAACCTAAATCCACGCTGACGAAGTCGCGGCCATCATCTAGTACATAATATTATGTGGAAAATGAACTAGAAAATAGCTATACAAAAAACTATCGTTCGGTAACTATTAAAATTTAAAATCGAGAAATGACATCAAAATGAAGAAGGGGGTTTACATTACAAATTGGTAACTAACAACATACTTTTGTTGACAAAAGTTTTTGATCTCTCTTGTATCTCTCGCGGAAATGACTGCTGTCTAAGTAATTTAACATATTATAATTTTTTTTTTATTTAACACATACGCTACTTTTTATCCTGGAAAAATCCAGAGTTCCTATGGGATTTTTAAAACACCGAAATCTATAGCTATAGCTACTATAGGTAAATTACTATAGCAAACTTCCTTGAAAATAAGTATAAAGGTTGGAAAAGAGATCGCGGAAAAAGTCGCGGGCAAAATCTAGTATGTAATAAGTAAATAAACGAGATTTTGAATTAATCTGCATTTTTCTTCACTCTCTTACCCTTACACGAGTAGGTAGGAATGTAAAAAAATCAATATCAGAAGCTGTACTATATTCTCCAATTATATTTTTTATATACTGGTCTACTCTATAAGGTCTTTTTCAAGCATTATACATTAATTATGCCTGCTTTATAAAATTAAAAATCTTCAAACTAAAAACTAATAGGTGCCTAAAAATATTGAAAAAAAATAATAATAGCCCATTTGAAAACGGTAAAAGGATCAAAACGGTTTGTTACACTACACTGCAATTGCTACAGCCTGTTCATTCACGTAAACAAAGAATCTCAGGTAAATGCCTAAACTTGCGAAGCGGGGCAAACGGAAAGCTTCCAGCTGCACCCTCTCATCTTGAATAGACGATTTTTATATCTTCGGCTTGTGGGAATCGGCTAATTATATTTTTTTGTTATTTTGCATCATTTCCTTCAAAATAGAAAAAAATTCAACCACCCTCGAGATTCGAAAAGGTTAAGGATAGGTAACATTTTTTTTTGCAACTTTGTAACGCTCCCACTCTCGTACGTTACGTTCAAATAGTCTGATTTTCTAAATATATTTTTCTTATATCCGGATATCCGGATGCTATAGACCCGAATGTCTTTACATCGTCAACAACTCTGAATGCAATCACTTTGATGAGACGCAATGGCACTAAGCGCAGTTGGTCATTTCATTTCGTTTAATTACACTCGATATCTGTAAAGAGTTTAATTAATAAAGATTATTATTATTATTATTATATAACTTGGGATATTACAAACATGCGAACTGAGCCATAAAACATTACGATCATAGGGTTATACAAAGAACACAAAATTACTTTGCTATAATCCGTTCGTAATGCGGAATTCCATGATATTATATAATTACATTGTATAATATCATGGAATTCCGCAAAGTAACGCCTGCTTCTATTCAACGATCATAGGGTTGTGAGGACTCTCCCTCGCGCTTTATAACCTGTTATCGACTATCGACAAATCTTTTTTACTTTTACACACAGCACCAGAAAAACAGTTTTCAGTTCCATAAGGCCTGTAACTGCGAGCGAAAACTCCGATAAAAATGATTTATGGCTCGGTTCGTACGTATTAATGTCCCAACCACACGAGTCCCAACTATAGGGTAAGTAAGACAGCGCAGTGTCATTTCATCTCATTGAAAGACAATACAGATATGGGTAGTAGAAGACACGAGTACTTAGTAGAGTGAATAAAGTAAAAAAAAACTAGTTACCCTGTCGTTTATTTTTAACTAGTTTTTGCCCGCGGCTTCACCCGCGTGAATTTCGGTTTTAAACGAATCCCGAGGGAATCGTGGACTTCCGGTTCTCGTTCCCGCTTCCTCTTCCAACCTTTATACCTACTATCAAAGAAGTTCGCTATAGTAATCTACCTATAGCTGTAGCTATAGATTTCGGGTTTTTCAAAATCCCGTGGGAACTGTGCATTTTTCCGGGATAAAAAGTAAAGTTCAAGTTCCGGGATAAAAGCCTATGTTTTAAGTCAGGGCATAGAATACATAGGAGATACACACACACGGAGATAGAATACTATCTCCGTTCAAAATTTCAGCCAAATCGGTTCAGTAGTTGCGGCGTGATTGAGTAACAAACATCCAAACATCCAAACATCCAAACATCCAACCATCCACACTTTCACATTATATATTATTTATTATTATTATTATTACATTTATAATATTAGTAGGATTTCCTAAAAGCAAGGAAAATAAATGTTTATTGGGTTGGTAGTGGTTGGTAGCCATGAAAATTAAACCTTTGTAGGTCAAGCCGGCCAATTCGAACATACCTACTACTATCGATTTTAAATCGAGAGAATTTTTTTTTAATATTATTTTTATCTTCTCAATACTCGCGAAAAACATTAACTCTAAATGGTCACCGCTAAAGCACAGTTTAGAGTTTTCTATTTTCACGCGCTCTCAGCCGGGAAATTTTTATTTCGGAGCCTTAGAATAAATTGAGTAGGTATTTGGTAAAAAACTTTTATTATTTACTCGTACGTAGGTACCTACTGCAATGTTTCATAATATCTACTCGTGTGTTTCAGACTGTACGTAAATTATACGTAAAAAGGTAATTTCGAATGATCTTTTGCTTTTGCGTCCGGCTTTGAGCCTACAAAGGTTAACATGTACTTAAGTTTTTATACCTAGTTAAATAGGTGCATTCTTTCGATTTACATATTTACTTACTACCTGATGCTCACTTCATCCTTTTTTTTTTTTTTATTCAACTACAAGTTAGCCCTTGACTGCAATCTCACCTGTTGGTAAGTGATGATGCAGTCTAAGATGGAAGCGGGCTAACTTATAAAGACTTATAAGACCACAGCGCTCACCACTGCGCCAGGGAGGTCGTCAAAATCCACGACGGTTAATGTTTTTAAAAATCCGATGAGAACTATGATTTTCCGGGACAAAATGCAGCGTATTGGTCACTCCTTGTATTCCTATTGTACCAATTGTAATTCTCTATCTGCTTGTGAAAGTCACGTCAAAATCGGGTTAGCCGTTTCGAAAATTTGCCCGGCCAAATAGACTTTTTAAAATCATGGGTTTGCTATCGTTGAAAGAATCATATTATTATGAGCTTAATAGGAGAAAATGATTTCACAGATTAATACTTCAATTAATTTGTATGTTATGTTGTTGGTATATTATGGATACAATAAAGTTAACTGCATACCTAGCTTGACATGGGATGTCCCGTGCCTTTCATGTTAAGTAGGTATATATATAGGTATATATATGTAAGTTCTGTAAATAACTAAATATATAAAGATGTTAAGTATCTCAATAACCTTTTAAATATTCAAGTATGGCTATTTATTTTAAGTACAAAGTAAGTACTTAAATAGCCATACTTACTTGAATATGGCTATGGATTTTCCTTATTTAAAACCAACAAACTCAACCAATTGCAGATGCAATTTAATTTAATTAATAAGCTGCCTAAGTAAGTACTTCTTCACTTTGAGCAGAATGGTTTTACTAAGGGTCAATCAACTATCAGGCCGAAAAAGCAATTATATTCATGGCGAATTTAATTAGTAGATATATAAGCTACTTAAGTACGTACTTCACTCTAAACAGTATGGTTTTACTAAGGGTCAATCAACTATCAAGCCGATATAGCATTAATTATATTTATGTTCATGGCATAATTATATCCCCATAAAGCCAAAATGCATGGGGAGAACTCACAGAATGCCATTGGATTTTACTATGTTTTTTCAACGCCATCCGATTGAATTGAGCGCGAGACTATTTTACTTTAATTGAGCCATTGGTATTAAACTTTTAGCAGAGCTATGGGGATTCAAAAAGAGAGGGGATTCGCAGTGCACATGTGTAGGTACAGCTGCAGTTTTCACAATAACGTCATTGTTTGTCACCATCATTGCCATCAGCCAAGTAGACTTTGCACGAGAACGTATTATAGTATATACCTATATGTACCTATATGTATATGTACGTACAATTTGACGTTATAATCTAGCCAAAACAACCGTCAGTCGTCACACTGTCACACGAGTAGTAAATCTACAGAGAGGAAGCTTCCACAAGCGGCCCGCTGTAGGTATACTCACACAAACACACTCACCAACGGTTCACGGACGCGCGCTCGTTCCACTAACCCACAACCGGTACAGTTGGTGACAAACATGCGCATATGTGTGAGTGTACCTACAGCGGGCCGCTTGTAGAAGCTTCCCCTCTGTATGTACTCTGTGACACTGTTAACTGTATTTAAACAAACAAAATACTGAAAACAACGATTCATAAAGTATACCTACATACTTAGTTTGTATGCTGTGACCAAAACAGACGAACATTTTTTGGGTTTTTCTTTCACGGTTTGTTACGACTAGCTCGGAAATTAAATATTTCTTACTCCCAAAATATTATATTACTAGCTTTTGCCCGCGGCTTCGCCCGCGTGAATTTCGATTTTTCACAAATCCTGAGGGATAAGTTTTCTGGTCCACCCGCCCCCCGCCGCGCGGCGGCGTACCGCGGTACCGCGTACGGCGGGCGCAGGGCGCAGGGGCGCGTGGCGCGGCGCGGGGAGCGCGAGCGTCCGCGTCGGCCGTCGCGATCGCGCGCAGCGAAAATACATAACAGGGCGTTTTTAACATCTGTATTTACCGATTTCAACACAACTCCTTTTTTGAAAGTCGGTTAAAAAAGTAGCCTATGTTACTCCTTGGTTAATCCTCTACTTGTCTGTGAAAGTCCCGTCAAAATCGGTTCAGCCGTTCCGAAGATTAGCCCGTTCAAACAGACAGACAGACAGACAAAAATTTTAAAAACGTGTGATTCGGTTATGGTATCGTTCAAATAACCATATGAGCTTAATATATGGTAGTTATTTCGAAATTACAGACAGACACTTCAATTTTATTTATTAGTAAGTATAGATATAGACTAGATGATGCCCACGGCTTCGCCCGTGTGGTTTATAAAAATCTCGTGGGAACTTTGATTTTCCAGAACAAAAAGTAGCCTATCTGTAGTAAGTAGTAACCCGTCCACAAAACGGAAAAATTCCTTGGAATCCTTATGATTTCGGAATGCAATTCCTTACAGCATCAGGGTTGAAGAGTTGGACATGTACCTACTCGAGGTCATTCAGCAATAAAGTCTTTAATTGGTATCCCCAATATCAATTTAAATAACCGACAGTGCCTAAATCCCATTAGGGTTGAGGATCAGATCCCCTACAGCATCAGGATTGAGGAGTTAGAATCCAAATTTTTTGTAAGACAGTGTCGCAATGTTTCTCTATCGATTAAAAAAAAATTACGCAAATCGGTTCAGAAATCTCGGAGATATCGGTGTACATAGGTAGAAAAACACAACTCCTCCTTTTTTGAAAGTCGGTTAAAAAAGTAGCCTATGTTACTCCCTGGTTAATTCTCTACTTGTATGTGAAAGTCCCGTCAAAATCGGTTCAGCCGTTCCAAAGATTAGCCCGTTCAAACAGACAGACAGACAGACAGACAGACAGACAGGCAGACAGACAAAAATTTTAAAAACGTGTGATTCGGTTATAGTATCGTTCAAATAACCATATGAGCTTAATATGAGGTAGTTATTTCGATATTACAGACAGACACTTCAATTTTATTTATTAGTATAGACTAGAAGATGCCCACGGCTTCGCCCGTGTGGATTTAGGTTTTTAAAAATCTCGTGGGAACTTTTGATTTTCCAGAACAAAAAGTAGCTTATCTGTAGAAACCCGTCCTCAAAACGGAAAAATCCTGTGGGATCCCCACGATTTCGGAATACAATTCCTTACAGCATCAGGGTTGAGGAGTTGGATATGTACCTACTCGAGTTCATTCAACGATAAAGTGTTTAATTGGTACCCCCAATATCAATTTAAATAACCGAAAGTTTCTCAAACCCATTAGTTTTGGGGATTAGGTCCCCTACAGCATCAGGATTGAGGAGTTGGAATCCAAATTTTTTACAGAACAGGGTCGCATTGTTTCTCTATCGATTAAAAAAAAAATTACGTAAATCGGTTCAGAAATCTCGGAGATATCGGTGTACATAGGTAGAAAAACACAACTCCTCCTTTTTTGAAAGTCGGTTAAAAAAGTAGCGTATGTTACTCCCTGGTTAATTCTCTACTTGTATGTGAAGGTCCCGTCAAAATCGGTTCAGCCGTTCCGAAGATTAGCCCGTTCAAACAGACAGACAGACAGACAGACAGACAGACAGACAGACAAAAATTTTAAAAACGTGTGATTCGGTTATGGTAGCGTTAAAATAACCATATGAGCTTAATATGAGGTAGTTATTTCGATATTACAGACAGACACTTCAATTTTATTTATTAGTATAGATTAGTATAGATTATTCATAATATTACGTACGGAACTCTAAAAGAGCGAGGCCCGACTCGCACTTGGCCGGTTTTTTTCTCCTTTCGTAAAGGGTCCATGGGCTCTTTGAAATTTTGAGAGGGGTCCATGACTAGAAAAAGGTTAAGAAACCCTGAAGTATACTGTTGAATGTCGTCGAATGTAGTGAATCGCTTGTTTGTAACTTCCGCAAGTGGGCAGATTCGGCACCGGCAGGGTCGCCGCGAGGACGGTCGCAGGAAAACTCTCATTTATTTACGAGATGATATTTAATTCATAACCATTCGTGTGACAGTTATTTAATGCAAAACATATAGCGGAAGACTCTTTTGCAAAATTAATTCCAACTGACGACCAGAGAGGCGCGAGACCGGCAATAAATGCCAGAAGCGTTTTTTTTTTTTTTCAATTTATTTACTGGTACATTGGTGGAAATAAATCAAGGAGCCTCCGTATTTATTAAGGGCTTCGCCAAGGGGGTGCAGGTAGCTGCCCCTCTTAGAGATTTGAAAAAATATAGCCAAATGCAACCAAAGTCCTAAAATTCACTTGACTTATGGCCTGTTTCACCACCCTCTGATAAGTATCGGATAGCTACAACTTTTGTCTTTGTCACTTCACATAAAGTAAGAAAGTGACAAAACTTACGTTTAGGCTATCCGACACTTATCAGTTAAGGAACAGGCCCTTAGAATTTTATTAATATCTATAAGTTTTCAGTCCAGTCAAGTCAAGAGCTTGTAACACTTGCTTCACAGCTTCATAACCTCTTGACTGAACCTTAGAACATTTTTACCCAGTAGCTCCGTATCATAATATCAAAATATATTTATGCAAAAAAAAAATACGCGCCGAATTGAGAACCTCCTGCTTTTTGCAAGTCGGTTAAAAATGGAAAATAGTTGTAAATACTTGTAAAACTAAAAGGTGTGACAACGTTAAACACGTTTATCGCCACGTTTCGATTTTCCACTGTGTTTAAATATTGTGAACCTGTTTAATTGAAAGTGTTACAAGTACGAGTATAATATAATGGTTACATATGTAGATTAATGATTATTTTTAATACTTTCTGAGATATTTAACCACGGTTAAAATTGCCCTTTCTTAATTGGTTAGTTGGCCTTCAAGAGATTTTTTTAAGGAGTGATCTAGACTACTTTTTATTCCGTACAAGTGTAAATTGAAAATTTAAAAAACCCCCGACATTCGCCATTTAGTGGCGGCGGCCATCTTGAATTTGCAATAGTGCTATTCTACTAGTCAAGCCCTTTCATTTGATACCCATATCAAGGGAGTTGTGAAAAAATATATCATCCGCCATTTTGTAGCGGCGGCCATCTTGGACCGATTTTCATCAAACATAGCTAAGAACACTCTCGACTAATTCACCTTTCAAACAAAAAAAACCGCATTCAAATCGGTTCACCCGTTTGAGCGCCACAGGGGAACAGACAGACACACACACACACACACACACACACACACACACACACACACACACACACACACACACACACACACACAGACACGTCAAACTTATAACACCCCGTCGTTTTTGCGTCGGGGGTTAAAAATCGAAGAGACACCACGGGATGGGATATATAAAATAAACCGAAATACCATAAAGTCGCTGGTTTCAGACAGAGTCAGCCATAACTAACTATTAAAACTGACAATTTGCTTTTTGAAAACTTTTGCAGGAAAAGGGTTTTTTCAACGCCAAAAAATTTTTTTTGGTCCTCATTTGCTTCTACGAGCGTCCACCCAAATAATGTTTTTGTAGCTTTTTATTGTATCTATCTTTCAGCTTTAGACCATCGATTTATGTATTATTTTTGTTTTCGAAGTAATAGATAATGTTCATTGATGAAAAAGTTATTTAAGGTTTTGACAGACGGATAGACAGACACACTGACAGGTTGTGCAAATTCACCAAAGTAGATTCGGAGACCTCGCTTTGTTCGGTCATAACATGCTAATCTCAGAACTCAATTTGTTTAATGTCTCGTTTTGGTAAACGGAAGTGATGCACTCAAGGTGATAACGACATGAATCGCCTTGTTTATCAAACCAAAACAACTCGTCACAACCAATCTGAATTCATCTAAAAAAAAAATTATCTTTACTAAGGGCCTGTCTCACCACCTTCTGATAAGTGTCTGATACCCTAAACATAAGTTTTGCCACTTTCTTACTTTATGTCAAGTGTTGGCAACATTGCGCGTGTTGGCACTACCGCGCGAGATTCGATTGGTCGGTGGTGGTGACGTCAGTGCAGGTTGAAAGACGATCTCAAGGCAGTCGCTGATACATGCGGCACAAGACCATGTCTGTACGATCCTTGCAATAGGTGTCCTATGTCCTATGTTCAGCGGTGGGCGACGACGTCGTTAAAAAGACGTCAAGCCTCGGCTCCAATCCAACGCGTACGTTAGTGAGCGTTACGCCTTTATACTTACTAACCACTAATTAATATGATGCCCGCGACTTCGTCCGGGCGGATTTAGGTTTTTAAAAATCCTGTGGGAACTTTTTGATTTTCCGGGATAAATGTTGTCTTATATCAATTTCCGGGACGTAAGATACCTCTGTACCAAATTTCGTATAAATCGGTTAAACGGATGGACCTTTAAGAATCCCGTGGGAACTCTTTAATTTTCCGGGACAAAAAGTAGCATAAGTTCCTCCCCGGGTTGTAAGCTACCTCTGCAGTAGCAGTATCTTTCATCAAAGTCGGTTAAACTGTTGTGCCGTTGAAAGCTAGCATACAGACAGACAGACAGACACACTTTCGCATTTATAATATTAGTATGGATTTTTTTTGCCTAAACTTTAACTGAATGAATATGCACTGCAGCTGTAGAAAAGTTATACCTAATATCAATAGGAAGGTTCTTTAAAGAAATAGAATTCTATATCTATTTCGGTACCGGAGTGTTTTTCAATCAGTTGTTAGGAATTAAAGATAAAAATAGAATCCATTCGTCTGTATGGCTAGGTTTTTTAGCTCGCGGATTATGTGGTTTCGAACCCGGAGTAGAAGTCGTGACTAATCAATTACACCGACTGTGTACAGTATTAACATCAATTAGTGTTAGACGGCGTTATTGCTAAGATTGAGTAAGTTCTACCTTTGAAATAAAATAGCATATAATAGTTATAGTTTTGATGAGTCATGCTTTTTCGTGAGTGCGGCCGGCGTTCATCAATTTATAAGACGTTATCACGTCAAAAATATCTTTATTTGTCGCATAAAATAATGAATTTAATAATTAAATTCGTACATCCGTGACATTGAAATTATACTTTTTACGCTCTATTTTTACGCTTTTTTTCTTGTCCCTAAAGTAAACACAAATATCCGCATTTTTAACATTTTAATGTCATTCATCGGTGAAGGTTTTAAGACTTCTTAGGTACATGGTTTTTTCATGTTTTTTTTTCTATTAAGAAATAGCGTGACTGACAAGGTTGAAATTAATTCGATGCGCTCGCGCACTTGATTAGTAGGACATTCTTTAATGTTCGTTACTTTTCAAATTAACGCACCACAGGTAAATATTTAGCATTAGTTACGAATAAAATAGTCCAACATAATTCTCATCCGTTCGATCGAATTTGTTATCTTTCTATTTTTTGTATCATAAAAAATCAGCAATAAAATCAAGTCAATCAAAGTGTAGGTAAATCATAGCAATTTTCGAACAAAAAAATCTCACATTTTTTTACATCCAAAAAGATGTTATACGTACAGATTACCTAATACAGTAAAATACCTAAGACTCATCAATATTTCCTTTTTTAACCGACTTCAAAAAAAGGAGGTTCTGTATTCGACCCGTATGTATGTATGTATGTATGTATGTATGTATGTAAGTATGTTCGCGATTATCTCCGCAACTAATGAACCGATTTTGATGATTTACTATCGTAAACTACATACTTTCAGGAAGGTTTTAGTGTATAACACATCGAGTTATCATTCTTACGTACGAAGTTATAACCATAAATGTATACATATGTCACTAATATGTTCTCTGATATTGCCAGACCTATTGCTGAAGTCTAATATAGCTATTCTGTCCAAAGACTTCCCTCTGCTACGCCTACGTAACATTGACTTTTTGCAAAAATTTTTGGGCCGAAGTCAGTACAGCTGTACTGTAGAGTGATTCCTTGGAGTTTGTGCACGGTTACGTGTATTTCCATTCTATACAAAGCCAAGAGTGTGAAACTGGTCTCGTATAGATTGTAAATAAATTACTTTTTAATCAAGTTCTTCCAAATTATACAAGAGTAGTACGCATACAAACTAATCTTGTATAGATCGGAAGTTAGGTTAGGTTGGGTTAGAACATTATAAAACCATTCACCTATACTTAGTATGACACATAAAATGTATGTAATATGTCACAGGATATTTAATAATAATTAATAATATATGTTATAGGTCATAATCTATTTTACATAGTTCTCATTAATATTATTATTAATATAAAGAAAACAAATCACTAAAAAGCATAAAATAATTTTTTTCAAAGAAAAATGAACCGACTTCAAACGATTCGAACTAAAAAGTTTAAAATAATTTTTTATTCATTTAGATTGACGATTAAACTACCTAACTCAAATAATATATAATTTTTTGGAGTCGGCGCCAAACCACATTCAATTCGTCTTAGTAAAAGAGCGTGGTGAACCATAATATTCGCGGAGGGTGAGGCTGTCCGGGACGCGGGGAGCATATTTTCAACTTGAAAAGTACGAGTCATTTGGCGCCGACTTCAAAAAATTATATATTATTTGAGTTAGGTAGTTTAATCGTCAATCTAAATGAATAAAAAATTATTTTAAACTTTTTAGTTCGAATCGTTTGAAGTCGGTTCATTTTTCTTTGATAAAAATTATTACAAGTAAGAAATAAATCTCACTCTTTTTTCTACTTGTCTAGACTTCATAAAGGTTTAGAATGTACAGATAATTAATAGGTAATTAATAAGACTTAAGACTCATCAATATTTCCTTTTTTACAAGTAAGAAATAAATCTTACACTTTTTTCTACTTGTCTAGACTTCATAAAGGTTTAGATGTACAGATAAAATTAATAGGTAATTAATAAGACTTAAGACTCATCAATATTTCCTTTTTTACAGGTAAGTCCACTAATGATATTAAAAGTTAACCACGCTTTTATAATTCAAGCTGAAAGGAACAAAACAGGTGAGACTAGGTAACTAAACCTTGAAAATTTTGTTGAGCATAAAATAAACATCGCTGCTTGCTTTAATATTTCTCTACATCTCTAAGACAAGATTTTTTATCTTTGACATGTAAACAATTATTTGGCGATAAGATTTTCAAGTGCTAATGCTTATTTATGTACTACTAGATGATGCCCACGGCTTCGCCCGTGTGGATTTAGGTTTTTAAAAATCCCGTGGGAACTTTTGATTTTCCAGAACAAAAAGTAGCTTATCTGTAGAAACCCGTCCCCAAAACGGAAATAATCCCGTGGGATCCTCACGATTTCGGAAAACAATTCCTTACAGCATCAGGGTTGAGGAGTTGGATATGTACCTACTAGAGTTCATTCAACGATAGTCTTTAATTGGTACCCCCAATATCAATTTAAATAACCGAAAGTTTCTAAAACCCATTAGTTTTGGGGATCCTCAATCCTGATGCTGTAGGGGACCTGCCCCTACAGCATCAGGATTGAGGAGTTGGAATCCAATTTTTTTATAGAACAGGGTCGCAATGTTTCTCTATCGATTAAAAAAAAATTACGCAAATCGGTTCAGAAATTTCGGAGATATCGGTGTACATAGGTAGAAAAACACAACTCCTCTTTTTTTGAAAGTCGGTTAAAAAAGTAGCCTATGTTACTCCCTGGTTAATTCTCTACTTGTATGTGAAAGTCCCGTCAAAATCGGTTCAGCCGTTCCGAAGATTAGCCCGTTCAAACAGACAGACAGACAGACAGACAAAAATTTTAAAAACGTGTGATTCGGTTATGGTAGCGTTCAAATAACCATATGAGCTTAATATGAGGTAGTTATTTCGATATTACAGACAGACACTTCAATTTTATTTATTAGTAAGTATAGATTAGTCAGGTCTCTAGACATTAAAGTTTTCCGACATCACGACAATGTCCTTCCTTATGCGATAAGGCTTTGGTTGTTTGTGTAGCATTTAAAAAAAATTGTGCCTAGGTAGAGACAACAGTACCTATGTATATAATTATGAATGTTACATATTGGATCTTAAACATTTTTAAAGTGATTGTGCATACTTGATAGCATTTTTTGTTACAAGTTAGCCCTTGACTCCGATCTCACCAGACGGTAAGAGACGATGCAGTCTAAGATAGGGGCGGGCTAACCTAGAAGAGACATGGCAGTTCCCACAGACCAGTAAGCATAACCCATACGGATACCCCTGATCGGTTTTTACGCGGCATGCAGTATTATTGTCCCGGCAGGACCCTTTCACTTTCACAGCCACGGTTGAAGCCTCCCAACAGATCAGACATGAGATAATTTAGAAATTATAAATTCCCAAATTGCTAACAATGGGCCTCATAAGAAGGCTCAGTGTCACTTAGCGGGCGATGGAGAGAGCTCGGAGTATCCCTGCGGGATCAAATCGAAATTGACGAGTTACCGACATAGCTCATCGAGTCGCGAAACTTTAGTGACAATGGGCGGGGCACATTGCTCGAAGAACTGATGGACGGCGACCTCGCACCAGTAGGTAAACGAAGCGTAGGTAGACCGCTCACTAGATGGACAGAATCTCAAGCGAAGCACAAGATCATGTTCTGTGGCGATCCTTGCAAGAGACCTATGTCCAGATGTGGACTTATATTATAGTAAAGTAATTTTGTGTTCATTGTATAATATCATGGAATTCCGCAAAGTAACGCCTACTTCTATTCAACCAGATGTGGACGTCTATTGGTTGAGATGACGACGACGACGAAATTGCCCCGGCCGGGAATCAAATTCGGGACCTCCCCTGCAGTTTGATAGCCCCTATAAACCGTCAATGGACTCGTGACGTTTCACCGCACATCCTGTATACTATGTTTTGAATATTATTTAAAGGTACGATATAACCCCCGCAGATTGCTATTGCGCTGGAACCTAGTCACAACATCGGCGTGTACGCGTGAGCTGACAACAGTTTTGTCAACGGTCTATTTAGTGCTGACGTTACTAAAATGGCGGCCAGGCGCAATACCAATTTTCGGGGCTTATACGACGACCATCCATTTCCTTTTATTTTGAATAGGAAAATCCGTCGTTTATTTAAGTAGTTCTGTTCATTTCAAGTTTAGATGCAAAATCTTGTTTTGTATAGCATGTAAGATTAAATCATTAACTTCATAAAGGTCACGAGGTGAATAGACTTTTAACGCGTTTTTCCATGACGTGGAACGGATAAAGTGTCTTTAAAGTTTAATTATTGTATACTATTATGTCAATGCAAATAATATTGCAAATGCGAAAGTGATTCTGTCCGTTCGTAACATTTTCGCGGCTCAACCACTGTGAACCAATCTTGGCAAAGGGATTGGCAGGCACGAGCTTATGGTGCGAACGAATATTGTCTATGTAACTTATAAAAGTGGTTAATGTATAGTTAAACCGACGAAGTTGCGGCCTAACGTAAGTATTTTATCACTCAGTAAATGTACGAGTTTAATTACCTACATTAATTTTAACTTTTAATTAAGCAAGGTAATATATATAAAGCAAGTTGTCGTGTTATGAATAGTATAAAATAAAATAAAACGAATGACCTAGATCGCATAAAAAGTTACGCAAAAACCGTGTTTAATCCATTTAGCGTTGTTTACACTTTTTTTTTCGCTATGAAATGTCGTGACAGAATTCAAAGGTTACGACTGGTTCACATTTATGCAGTAGTGTTTCAGTCCAGCTGACTAATTTGTATTACTAGACTGAAATCGTCAAAACGGAATTCTAAGCCCTGTCTGTGATAATGACCGCCTTTGCATACAAAACTCTAGTGCCCAAGCCTTCTTCATCTGTTTCGTTCTGAGTGGGTTATCCTACTAATATTATAAATGTGAAAGTATGGATGTTTGGATGTTTAGATGTTTGGATGTTTGGATGTTTGTATGTTTGTTACTCAATCACGCCGCAACTACTGAACCGATTTGACTGAAATTGATTGGAGAGAGATTATGCCCTGACTTAAAACATAGGCTACTTTTTATCCTGAAAAAATCGACAGTTCCCGCGGGATTTTGAAAAGCCCGAAATCGATATCTACAGCTATAGGTAGATTACTATAGCAAACTTCCTTGAAAGTAGGTATAAAGGTTAAAAAAGGGAGCGGGAACGGGAGCCGGAAATCCACGATTCCCTCAGGATTTGTGAAAAATCGAAATTCACGCGGGCGAAGCCGCGGGCAAAACCTAGTTCTAAATAAATAAAACTTTAAACAGTGATACATTGTGGCAGATTTTTGCCGGTTCGCGATGCTTGGATTTTATTTTGATAATACTTACATATACATAAATATTTTATTTAAAAAGACTAACGTCCGTTACTCGATGTTTGAAATAATTATATGACCGTAATCCATATACATTTATCAGTAAGTATCCAGTGATGGAATAATGTGAACCGGTCATAAAAGTAAAAAAGATGCCTAGACAGAATCTGAGCGTGGCGTTTTGTTTAGTGTACGTTTCTATTATAATCTACTGCGGACCCGGCAGACGTCGTCCTGCCCGCTATTAGCGCCACCTACCGGGTCCAATTTTTCTACTTATAAACCTTCCTCTTGAATCACTCTATCTATTAAAAAAAACCGCATCTAAATCCGTTGCGTAGTTTTAAAGATTTAAGCATACATAGGGACATAGGGACATAGGGATATAGGGACAGAGAAAGCGACTTTTTTTTATACTATGTATACTTACCTAGTGATTACTGATTTGTAATACTTAACTCCTTTAAACAACTTTGTTACCGTTTTCCCGAAAACTACTGCGCCGATTTTGACGCGTTGCTGACCCACGGGGCCACGACAAAAAAAGAGATGTTATTTATGTGTGTTAAACGTAACAGTTTTGGGTAGGTACGAATGAAGAATCCTAATAAAAAATTGGTTGTCTGTAAAGTAGGTTTATGGACGATAATTTTATGTGACAGTGTCATAAGAAAACATTGCCTCTCTATCGCTGTTTCCGCGTTCTCGCTTGCACGCTCGGCTAGGTGGCACGCACGAAAAAGCATGACAATAAGTCATGCTTTTTCGTGCGTGCGGCCGGCATTCATCGATTTATAATACGGTATCACGTCAAAAGTTAGATATCTATATCTATCTTCTATCTATACATATAATAAAATCGTAGACTTGCCGTATCTGTACATTAAAGATTTTTGCAAAATAATAACTGAGGGATAAGTAATAGAATGTAAAAAAGCTATTTTTGAAATTTTTGTCTGTTTATCTGTTTGTCTGTTTGTCTGTTTATATGTTTGTCTGTTTGTCTGTATGTTTGTGCGCGCATCACGCAAAAACTACTTGATGGATTGAAACGAAACTTGGTATGATTTAAGTTCATATTACGGAGTAACATATAGGATACTTTTATCCCGAAATTCAGCACGGTTCCCTAGGGAGAGGGGATGAAAGTCAAAACGTATATTTAGCTGTAATTCAATAACGCGTGGTCCGATTTCATTCATTCTTTTTTTGTTAGAAAGTACATACTTTAAAGATTACCGACTAATCTCTAAAAGGCTGAATCGATTTTGATGGGACTTTCACTGGCGGATGTTTACATTTTGATTTACCTACACATCCTCCAGTGAACTTTTAACAGTTTTTAGCACGTTTTTAGCATGATATGAGCTCAAAGGAGCTTAGGAAAAACAAAATGATTCCTACGGGATTTTTAAAAACCAATATATTATATCCACTCGAACGAAGTCGCGGGTGTCCGCTTGTTTTAAATACTTAGCTACCTTATGTGAGCTTTCATTGAGAAGCCGGTAGGTGGTCAACATGTTGGTTTCTTAATTTGATATGTTGTTTCGTGCTGAGAATATTTAAAATCCGTAGGAACCAGTAAGTTCACTTATGTATTAACTATTAGATATAAGATTGGCTAGTAGATAATCTACAATATTCACATTTAGATGTTAATTGTTGTTACTTAGCTTTCTCGCCAACTTTCTAACAGTTATTGTCTAACTGGCTGCAGCAGATAAATCGTTAAACGCCTTAGAGATATCGATATCTAGATATTAACTATTCAGTCTGGAAAATTATAACTCAGCACATAAATCTATCGAGCGGTAGGTAATTTTATTTATTGTAGTTGGGAAGAGTGTTAACTGTTTATTTACGTAAATAAAGTGGCAGGTCCCTTTTTCTAAAAAAAATTAAGTGTGGCTATACCTAAATATTGAATTAAAAAATCTTGATTTTTTTACAGGAATTAAGTAAAGGTCAAAATTTTACAGCAAATATGAGGTTTAATTTTTTCCATTTTTAGAGGTACGGAACCTTAACGATAAAAAAAAGAAATTACAAGACAGGTTTTCTGTTTGGACACTTTGAAAGGTTTCAAGGTAATATAGGTACCTAAGGTATGCCGGCGCAAAGACGCCGCGTGCGTTTTTATGCGTTTTTATAACGGACGATTTATATTAAACAATATTATGTACATATTAATAATACAACACAATATTATATATGCATGGACATACAATATACATACATTTTAAATCAAATCAATGATTTTTAATTAATATCTACGTAGCTAGGTAATAGAGCAAGAGCCCACGACGGCCAGACCTTCGTTATTTTATAAAAGCTGAAAGTTTCTCTGTGTCTCCCAAATCTCCCAAAGTTACCATGATCACAACTTCATAGTCGCTGGTGGTTCTTACCTGTGCTGGAGACATACACAGAAAAAAATTCAGCTTTTATAAAATAACGAAAGTCTATAAAAAAAAATGTTATAGAAAGTCTTATAGACTTAAAAAAGTCTTATAGACTTTGGGCGTCGCTCGTGCGCCCTTGGGCTATAAGTACCTACAAGTCTTTGGAGATGTACTAGTAACTGTCGAATATCTCGTGTCGTTACCCACGTCGATATCGTAAGAAGTTAGTACATAGGTAGTTCTTTCGCGTATTCTCGATTGTAGATATGACAAGGGTTCGGTGAGGTCTGAGATGCTTTAATATCGAATGAAAAGCATAGAAAAATACAATGTCATCGTTTATTGAAATATTAAATTGATTTATGTCAATTCAGGCACCAAAAAAATATGATTGCAAGATTTATGATATTTGGGTCCGGTTCAGCTTTAGACCTTATTTAAAGGTTAATGGTATGAGTAATTGTCTGTAAAGCTCAACAGATAAATTGATAATTGAATAAGATAAATAAGTCTTTGGTTCAAATTATATACCCCTGTCTAATAATAAGTCTTAGTTTAATACTAATAGTTGGAGAGGAAATGGGTCCTTTTTTTTTTAATAATATCATTATCTTTATAAATAAAAATATAAAATTACAGCTTAATCGATTATGATGATTTTTACACGCTTTATATTAGCTTCACCTGTATGTTTGTAACCGACTTCTTTGAGCGCGATTTTGACCCACTTTAAACGGTCAGATTTCATTCAAACTTTGTAGATTTATCGAGGACCGATGACAATATACTAATTTGATAAGATTATTCCATTATTCAATTTGGAAAATAAGATTTTATGTTCATTTATCAAAAGTCGTCGGTAATGAAAATCAATAAACATGCAAAATCGAACGGTAACTAACTGTAACTAGGGTAAATAGAATAGATGTCACACACAACTAAAATCTAAGCACAAAACGCACTGAATGCGAAGATAAACAATATTAAGTAAAACAAAATAATAATATTATTAATTAGTACTTATTTTACTTTAATCATATTGTACGATTTACAATAAAAAACAAATAAAATAATTTATTAATAAATCTGTTTTATTTTAAGTGACATGATATTTTTAGTGTTTTATACCAACCAAACTAAAAAGTAGAAAATAAATAATAGTTTAAAAAAACTAAAAACCACGCTTTTTATAGAAAACCAAACTAAAAAATAGAAAATAAATTTTAATAAATTTAAATTAATAATAGTGTGCATATGAAAAAAATGAATTTTATTTAAAAAAAGCGTGGGGTGCTTTTAAGATATTATTGAAATGATAATCCTCTATACACCCATGCACGATGCACCCCACGCTTTTTTTAAATAAAATACATTTTTTTCATATGCACACTATTATTAATTTATATTTATTAAAATTTATTTTCTATTTTTTAGTTTGGTTTTCTATATAAAGGCGTGTTTTTTAGTTTTTTTTAAACTATTATTTATCTATACTATCTATACTAATAAATAAAATTGAAGTGTCTGTCTGTAATATCGAAATAACTACCTCATATTAAGCTCATATGGTTATTTGAACGGTACCATAACCGAATCACACGTTTTTAAAATTTTTGTCTGTCTGTCTGTCTGTCTGTCTGTCTGTCTGTCTGTCTGTCTATCTGTCACACAGACATACAGTTTGAACGGGCTAATCTTCGGAACGGCTGAACCGATTTTGACGGGACTTTCACATACAAGTAGAGAATTAACCAGGGAGTAACATAGGCTACTTTTTTAACCGACTTTCAAAAAAGGTGGAGTTGTGTTTTTCTACCTATGTACACCGATATCTCCGAGATTTCTGAACCGATTTGCGTAATTTTTTTTTAATCGATAGAGAAATATTGCGACACTGTCCTACAAAAAACTTGGATTCCAACTCCTCAATCCTGATGCTGTAGGGGAACTGATCCCCAAAACTAATGGGATTTAGGAACTGTCGGTTATTTAAATAGATATTGGGGGTACCAATTAAAGACTTTATCGTTGAATGAACTCGAGTAGGTACATATTCAACTCCTCAACCCTGATGCTGTAAGGAATTGCATTCCGAAATCGTGGGGATCCCACGGAATTTTTCCATTTTGGTGACGGGTTACTACAGATAGGCTACTTTTTGTTCTGGAAAATCAAAAGTTCCCACGGGATTTTTAAAAACCTAAATCCACACGGGCGAAGCCGTGGGCATCATCTAGTTTTGAAATATAATATTAACGTCACACTCTAACAGCTCAAAATTGCTCGTTTCCTTTATAATATAATAATACGATTTACATATCTACCTAGAGTAGGTATCTAATTTATGATCGCATTATCACAGTACAGTTGACAGAAAATAATGTTTTTTTTTGTACTAAAATAACCTAGGTGAATAAATAGCATCGACCGTGACTCTCGGTACCATTTACCAATATATTATACAAGTCGTCATTTTTAATACAGATGATCAAAATATAATAAACGTTACATTGTTCTCCGTTTTTGTTCTAGAATATTGGACGGATTGTATTAACTCGTAGTAACTTGGGATACTGTATATATCATTGTGCTGGAAACGTATTGGTGTCCTTGCGTGAAAAAAGAAAAACTCTTGTTATTTTAGGACCAAAAAATATGTTAACACATTTTCACCGTCGCTGAACCGATGTAAACGTTTGGCTTAAAGATAGCTTGTCCAGATGCAGATATAAGTCTACTTTTTATCCCGGGAAATAAATGGTTAGTATCACTCGATATTTTTCACGCATTTTTCGTCCTTCAAAAATTCAAAAGCTACGGACTGTTTTAATTTTTAACCCCCGACGCAAAAACGACGGGGTGTTATAAGTTTGATGTGTCTGTGTGTGTGTGTGTGTGTGTGTGTGTGTGTGTGTGTGTTTGTGTGTGTGTGGCCGCCGCTACAAAATGGCGAATTACATATTTTATCACGACTCCCTTAATATGGGTATCAAATGAAATTAGAATTAGCTATTGACTAGTAGAATAGCACTATGTAAATCCAAGATTGCCGCCACCACATATATATATGTACTTGTTTGCACTTTGCATAGGTACAGTAGGTACAGTTAAGAAGTTAGAGAGTGACAACCTTTTTCTCCCGGAAAATTTCAAAAACTCCCAAATCCACGGGAACGAAGTCGCAAATTATAGAAGAAAAGCTAGTGAAAGGTTGTTATATAATAATATAATTAATAATATTTAAAATGCAGGTATTATAGTTGTTATTATTACCTATATCATGCGCGAGATATCTAGAAATTGTTATCTATCTATCTTACCTATTATACTGTCTTCACAAATGAATAAATCACACTCATATTATAAAGGCGAAAGTTGTATGTGTGTGTGTGTGTATGTTTGTTACTCTTTAACGCCGCAACTACTGAACCGATTTGCCTGAAAATTTGAATGGAGATAGAATATGCCCTAACTTAACATATAGGCTACTTTTTTTTAAAAAATCCACAGTTCCCACGGTATTTTGAAAAAACCGAAATCTATAGCTACAGCTATAGATAGTTTACTATAGCAAGCTTCCTTGAAAGTAGGTATAAAGGTTGAAAAGGGGAGTGGGAACGGGAATCGGAAATCCACGACTCCCTCGGGATTTGTGAAAAATCGAAATTCACGCGAGCGAAGCCGCGGGTAGAAGCTAGTGAATAATATGAGAATGCGTAGTCCGGTTCTACCTAGTAGGTATACAACGGGTTCCCCAGGCGTCCAGCACAGTCAGCGAGAGGGAACAGCCGTGGTGGTTTTAGTTAGGGTATACCCATAGGGGGAGTCCCACATAACCCCCGTTCTGCCCAAAGAACGGGGGTAGCCATAAAGCTTTCCACCACGTCAAAAAAAAAAAAAAGGTATAGCTGGTATAGTCTTACGGCTTACCCAATTTAGGTGATGTCCTTTGTCTCTTCTGAGTTCTGGTTATAGGTACATATATATATACATACATATATACATATTGTAGTAGGTACCCACGTAGTAAGTGCTAAATAGGTTCTGCGTAATGCCTGTGGTAATGCTTTGGAATAAGCGGGTCGCATAATCTAGTATATCCTGTTACCCATTGTTCGGAAGATTTGCGAGATGAGAAGTAACTCAATGCGACTGCACGATTGTTATTGAAGACTAGTTTTTTAGCTAAATAGCTAGGTAATAGGTATTAGTACCTTTTTATTAGTTTTTTTTCTAGATTTATTATCTAATGTTAGCCTACTAGCCTTACTGTACGTTATGCGGCTCTTGTTTTTTGCAATAACAGCGCAGAATTTGTGTTTCTTAATACCTACTTATTATTATTATTAATTTTAAATACTACTACTTATATACTACCTACCTATTATTATTAATTTTAAATACTTATCTAGCCGAAAATTGTGTTTTGCGTTACGAAACGCATCCCAGAGCATTTAACAAGTTAAAATTCAACGACTACGACTCTTTATGAGATATTAAAATTGTTTTTCTGTCGCTTGGTAATAGGAATATCATACCTACTAAATATTATAAATGCGTGTGTTTGTTGGTTTGTCCTTCCTTCACGGCCTAACTAAGCAACCAATTGACTTGATTTTTGGCATAGAGAAAATTGAAAGGACGGAGAGTAACATATTTTTTATCCCGGAAAATCGTAGAGTTCCCAAGGGATTTTTGAAAAACTTAAATGCACGTGGACGAAGTCGTGGATATTAGCTAGTTAATAGTATTACTAATACATATTTATATTTATGAACTCAGAATCTTGGCTTTGCCATAGGCGGGTAAGAAGATAAGGGTAAGAAGATACCTACCTATTTAACTATACCTACTGCGTAGCTCACCGCTCAGTAATAAGGTTATTCATTCGTTTCGCTTGTAATTTAATTGAGGAAGCACCGCCGTAGCAGTTGACAAAAATTACACTAACGATAAACTTTTTAATACGGAAATTGAATCGGAACCGTGACAATACAAGCCCCCATCAGACTTGGAGGGCTCGATCGCGCGGCTTGTGTGTCTGCTATTATATGATATCAGTGCTTACCTAATCGATGCGTTGATCTTTTTTTTTCAAACATTTTAAATATTGACAATAGATTTGATTCCATTATAAATTGGCGGGTTAACGTAATTAAAACTTTACATAAATGATAAAAGTAGGTACCTAGACGTTTAGAGCCTGCGCAGACTAGGGACAGTCCTCAGCGTGGTTTTGTTGTCAGTCAAAATAGAAATACATAGAATAAAAAGTTAAAAACTGTACCAACGCACATGATGGACTAATAATACCTACGACGACGATGTAATACAGACTACAGAGTAGTAGTAGTAGGTTTGTACCTATTAAGCTTTGATAAATTACATTTATCAAAGCTATTAAGTAAGTAATACATAGAGGCACCGATGCGTTCCTAAGAAATCTAGAAGCGCTTAAAAAGCGGCCACGGAGGAGTTTTAGTAGGTAAGAACCCCACATAACCCAATTTCTTCCCCAAGTAGTCGGGTATCTCAGGGAGATTTCCCTCGTTCAAAAAAAGGTAAGTACCTACATGGAACGCGAACGACGAAGTGTTGTACTGCGCGGACAATAGTCCTTCGTCTGTTAAGGCCCTTAATGCGAACGTTTAGACTTAGAGGGTGCCCCTAAGAGTAGAACGATTAGCATAATTACTGTGTCATAACTTAGAGTACCTACACATCATTTCGGCAAAGGAATGTATGTACCTATACTAAAAAAGTCAGCGATTCCCAGTTGGATCTTCCGTCCAACGCTGCGTAGTGGTCTCCCAAGTCCCAACGCAGTATTTTCAATTTTCTGCAGGTCAATTCATTGCATCAATCATTCATGTACCCCCTGCCAGACGCCCTTAAAGTTTAAAAGTTCAAGGGTGTCTGGCAGGGGGTAGCAACTGTTATAAGTGTCCGGCAGACGTGATTTCTAATACTATTCCGAAGAAAACATAAAAAACATAAAACACAGAGAAACTTTCAGCTTTTATAAAATAACGAAGGTCTGGCCGTCGTGGGCTTTGCTCTATTATGGAGACGCGCGTTGCGCTATCAACTCATGCAATGGCTTTAGGCCATGACGTATGAATTCGTTCTTGAAGAAGCGTTTCCTAAGGCGTAGCACAACGCACCACGCGATCGCGTCTTCATAATGGCTATCCTATCCGTTTTTGTGGTCTTCTTCTACCTATGAGTCTATCGCCAATAAACATTTTTTTTTAATATAATAAATAATTGCGGGCAAACGAGCAAGCGGGTCACCTGATGTTAAGTGATTAGCGTCGGCCATGAACATTATAGCAGCACCTGAGGAACCACTAATGTGTTGCCGGCTTTTGAGGAAGGGGACTGGCTGTTCAGCTCGCTAAACACGTAACACTTTATTTTTAACCAAAAACCTAAATACCAATTTTGATGGATATAACTTTAAAAATGACGGATTTTCATACAAATTTGTCATCCCCTATTTAACCCCCTAAGGGACCGTTCAGATAGACCGGCGCGGAGAGCAGAGCAAATTTTAATCGCATTTAAAATAGAATCTTAAGGCATTGAAATAAGGTTTATTTTTACATTTTATCTCTTTTGGGAGCGTCCTCGAGCATATTCTTATCATAAAAAAGATAAAATGTAAAAATAAACCTTATTTCAATGCCTTAAGATTCTATTTTAAATGCGATTAAAATTTGCTCTGCTCTCCGCGCCGGTCTATCTGAACGGTCCCTTAGGAGTGGAATTCCCTAATTATAGCGAATTCCACCCCTAAGAGGGTTGAATAAGAAAGGATATATATATATATATTTTTTTAATTTTCTTAGTGTGCGCCTACGTTTTAAAAGAAAGCTACTGTGAAAAGTACAAGTTTCTAGTTTCAGTGGTTTAGGCTGCGCTATGATCAGTCAGGACAAACCTCTTTATATTAGTAATAGATAGATTAGATAGATAGATTATAGATAGGTGCTTACCTACCGGGTGCAATAATGCGACAAAGCAATAGGTGTATGAGGTCAGTAGACAGTAGGTGTGGGCCCGGGCGCTCCGCACTCCGCAGGCGGCGCACCGCACAATGGCCAGCATCCGGTCGCGACGAGCCCAAGTGCTTGTTATTCAATCTGGCCGCATCACGTAGCCGCGATGTGACCCGCCTCTGTGAATCAGCTCACATCAGGAAACTTCCATGTACCTACTAAACCGTCAAGCACTTGCAGAGATCTTAGGTATTAGTTAGTATACAGTTATACACCACTACAGCCTTTTGTACGTCCCACAGGTACTTAGCGCACGCCCAACGATTTGGCACCCTCTAAGTACGGAACCCTTAAGTTTATTATGTGTTGTTGTACTATAGAGTAAGTAGGTACTACAATCTGCGAAAATTTGAATTTTGTAAGTAGGTATTTCCGTTCTTAAGATATCACCACCACCACTAGGTACAGCTTTTTTACGTCCCACTGGCTGGACACAGGCCTCCTCTCTCATATGAGAAAGGGATTTAGGGCTCAGACCCGCCAAGGTGCTCTAATGCGAGTTGGCGGGCTTTAATTTCATATCACACATGATAGTGACAATAACCGGAACCGAATGCCTGAGGCACGGGGGTGAAACACCGCCAACTAACAACTCTGGGCTGGCACTGAGAATTTCTCGACAGAAAAACTGTACCTAACGATAATTTGCCCGATGGTATTTTTTTGTTTTTTTTTTAAATATCTTTCATGTCGAAAGATGACCAGTACCTCCGACACGGTGGTCGGAGACCTTGTGCATCGTATTTTATTTAACTTCATTATTTTATTTTGTAAATAATATCTATTAATAATTGTGTCTACCAAGCGATTGTAAGTATGCTTTATTTATTTATGTTAATTCTTATATTCTTATAATATAAAGCAAACATAAATATTTTATTACATGCATTACAATTGCTGTGGATTTGTTTCAGATTTATTGTGTTTCTGTTTGTTAATCTTATACCAATGAAAACTGCCCGATGGTATTCGAACCCGGGACCTCGTGATGTGCAGTCAAATATGCTAACCACTAGACCAACGAGGCGGTCGTGACTAATGGTGACAGTGCATGTGATACCATCACGCTAACCTCATTAGTCATTCGGTGACGGCCCCCCTGGCGCAGTGGAACATAGTGGTCTTGTATGGGGGAGATCCCGGGGTCGATGTCATGTGAATAATGGAAAGGGGTCACGTCGACTCAGTGACGACGATGAGAGGTACGATGCAAAAACAGACGGACAAGAGAGTGATCTTATATTTTACTTTTTTACCTTTTGAGGTAGGCTACGGAACCCTAAAAAGAACCCTAAAAACAGAGATTAAGTAAGTACCTTTACCTAATTTATTATCATCACCTAATCATCATCATCATCAACTTACTACCAAGTACCAGCTCACTACAGGACACGGGTCTCCTCTCATAATGAGAAGGGTCTAGGCCGTAGTCCACCACACTGGCCAAGTGCGGATTGTTAGACTTCGCACGCCATTTAGAACCTTATGGATAACTCTCACGCATGCAGGTTTCCTCACAAAGTTGCCCTTCACCGAACAAATGATATTGAACAATTCCTAGCTCCGAAAAGTTAGAACTTTTAGAAGTGCTTGCTGGGATCGAACCCGGTCCCCCCGAATGGAAAGCCGAAGTCTTAACCACTAGACCATCACAGCTTTTTGCATTTATTGCATACTAGCATGACTTCGTGTTTTATCCCATCTTTATAATATATCTACTCTATTTAAAGCAATTGGAACATAATTTATGGTTATTTTAACGTCTCGTTACGACCGCAGATTTTCCGTTTGACCGCAACCTTGAGACTAAAATAAATGCATGGAAAATTTTATATCTAGGTCCATACGAAAATGCCTAGATACGTCTGTCGTCAATATAGTAACATAAATTATAGAAGACTGAAAAAATCTATTTGTACCTAACCTACCTACTCTGTTCAATGAGTTCTAATCAATGACACCCCCAACCCACATACGAGCGAGACGAGTAAGAATTTTTCTGCTCCTGTTTCAGGTAATATGTCGTAATGTATGGTCTTCTAATTGAATATACAATACCTAAGTATTCGGTTTTGGGGACAAAATTCAATACCGAATATTCTTTGAGGTCTTTAACTTATTCCGTTTACGGGCTAGAAATCCACGGACGGACAAACAGACACACAGCAATTTTGTGCTTTGGGCATGGAACCATAATGAAAACAATGTCCACGATTTTTGTAAAAATATCCGGGATAATTTCTCATTGCGCCATCTAAAGAGAAACTAATAAACTGCCTCGACCTTCCTATAATAAGTTCCTAACGACGCTGCGAGATGGCGCTGCTATTGATATATAACATTTAGCATAGATGGCGTTAGTGGTCTACAGACAACTTTTTTTCCAGTTAGTGCTATTTGCTGCCCGGCAGACAGACGACCTTGTTTTATCCTTAGGTTTTATCATATCACCGAATGTCGTCACGAGCACGTAAATAGGAGGCTCGGCAGTGTTAACATCGCACGCGTTCGGATCTCATAAATAAGTGGGTAGGAAGTCATTGACACTTCGTATTACTTATAAGAGTATTTAGAAGGGTCGACTAGGTAGGTACCTATAAATGGATGGCGAAAATTTTGCTAAATAAGCCCTCCTGCCGCCACATGCGCAATATTTTATACCTACACAATAGATTGACAGAAAAATTCTGAGTAATCAGTAAAGTAAGTAGGTAGGTACTTAAACGGAATAACCAAGTACATACTTAGGTACCTACATACTTAACAGTTCACTCACAATATCAATAAATTCATGATCAATGATCTTTAATCATGTGGCGAATTATTTGCAGATGAAAGGCGAATCTTCTTACTAATGAGAACTATTCTTTCGATCTAAGCTTCGTAACCATAATATTATATTCTTATAACTTCTTGATAGTCACGGTAACTGATCGATCTCGCAGGCCTCTAATTAAAATTTTGCAGAAACTGGACGTTCCCTGAAAATCCGGGACGCTTAGCTACCCTTCTGGAAGCATAGGCAATTTCACCTACTTAATTTTAATCCGTGATAAGTATATACCTACTTATTATATCATTTTGGTTACGCTTATGCCACTTCAGTTTCGGATAGCCTGAAAGAGACCTGAAATTAGTGTGAAAGGACTAAATATAGTCTATAAAATGATAATGGCGATAGTCGCGCGTTTACGTATGCAGTTAACATCGCCTAATCCGATGACGTTGACGATATCATTAAAATAGGCATCAAAAGCCGCTTCATTTTATTTAAGGTTCCGTATACAAATTGTTCCAAATAGGACCCTATTACTAAACGTATTTGGGAAGCCCGTCAACCCGCATTGGAACAGCCCAGCGTGGCGGGTCTAAGCTCTAAATCCCTCTCTCCTATGAGAGCGGAGGCCTGTACTTAGCAGTGGGACGTTAAAAGGCTGTATTGGTGGTGGTACCTATCTTATGAACGGAAATACAAAATTCGAATTTGCTTAGATTAAGTAGATTCTAGAAGTCTATTTACGTACAACAACACATAATCAAGAGCAAGACACACGGCCGTGTGGCAAGCCAAGTTCCAATAAGAATAATTCTTATAAACATTAGGGTTCCGTATTTGAGGGTGCCAAATCGTTGGATGTGCGCTAGGTACCATTCACAGGTACCATAAGCGCCTTTTTTGTCGCCTTGATATTGCTATGCATCCATTCGTAGATTTTTATTAAACTAGGAGAATTTACATGGTACGGAATCCTTTGTAAGAGTTTTATTATGATAACGCCTGAAACTAGGGTGAAATGAGGTCGAATGATACGAGGAGCTTTATCAACCATGATGTTATTATGAAAGAGAAAAGGTTCACAATTTTGTACGGTTAGGAGTTTTTTATGTAGCAAGCAGGTACTTAGTAGTTTACATCTATGGCATAACCTCGATGGTACAGAATATAAACTATAATAATCATCAAGTCTGAATTTTACCAACTGTTAGATAAATTGGTATCTGTACCTTCTTAGGATCTTTTTAACCCCCGACGCAAAAACGACTGGGTGTTATAAGTTTGACGTGTCTGTCTGTTCCCTTGTGGCGCTCAAACGGGTGGACCGATTTGAATGCGGTTTTTTTGTTTGAAAGGTGAATTAGTCGAGAGTGTTGCTAGGTATGTTTGAAGAAAATCGATCTAAGATGGCCGTCGCTACAAAATAGCGGATTGCATATTTTTTCACAACTTATGGGTATCAAATGAAAGGGCTTGACTAGTAGAATAACACTATTGCAAATCCAAGATGGCCGCCGCCACAAAATGGCGAATATAGGAGGATTTTTAATTTTAATTCATACTTGTACTAAGAATGAAATTATAACGAAAAGTACCACCTATCAGTGGTACCAATTCTGTTGTACACAATCGTTCAGGCTTCGTTCAGTTCTTAATACCTACCTATACTTAGTGCTATTCTTTTCACAAAATGATAGAATTATTTACATTCTTACAGTCAATTTTGTTTAGTGATAATAACAATTCACAATACAACAGAATTAGCACCAATGTCTATGTAATTAATCTCTTCTCTTCCCTGTAAGTATAGTAGGTATATTATTAACCTTTTGCAACAATATGCACCATGCATGAACTATAAAGTGAGCAAGAAGTGTACATAGCGGTATCATTTCCTATTTCCCAACAATCGCTTTCAGCGCGTTCAGACTTCAGTATAAAAACTTAGCCGGGTGACGTCACCGCTCACCGCATGCCGTCCGCGCGTGCTACTCCACGCCGCACACGTAGAACTAAATAAGTGACATTTTTGAGAAAAATGAGAAAAATAAAAGTAAACTTTATGTATTACAAAGTTTCAATGAAATCTGACCGTTTAAAGTGGGTCAAAATCGCGCCCAAAGGAGTCGGTTACAATCATACAAACATACAGGTGAAGCTAATGAAAAGCGTGTAAAAACTAAGCACATTAATATATAAAATAAATACTTTATAATAATCGTCAAAACATAAATATTTTGACGACCTCCGTGGTGCAATGGTGAGTGCTGTGGTCTTAAAAGTGGGAGGTCTGGAATCTTCGAATCCCGGCAGGTGCTTATATTTTGTAAGTTATCTGTAGTCTGGTCTGGTGGGAAGCTTTAGCCGTGGCTAGTTATGACTCTACCGGGGTGCCGCCAAGCAATTTAGCGCTCTGGTACGATGCCGTGTAGAAACCGATCAGGGGTATGGGTTTAATAAAAACTGTCATACGTTTTCCAGTTTAACCCTCTTCTATCTTTGACTGCATCGTCACTTATCGTAGGCAAGATCGCAGTCAGGTAACTTGTGGACGAATAAAAAAATTATATTATGCTCGAAGAACAATCTTCCTCTTTCTTCTGCTGACGCTCGATCTTATCGTACAAGATTCTTCAGTATCTGAAGACGGAAGTCTTGGAAAAGTTATATTGCCAGTGATGACGTATGTATTAGGCTCAGAGTCACTCAATGGGCGATGGAGAGAGCTATAGTGTACAGAGTATCACTGCGTGAACTAATCAGAAATAAGGAGATCCATATGAGAACCAGAGCTACCGACACGACCACGTAGCTCATCGAGTTCCGAAGCTGAACTTAGTTTTGGGCGGGGCAAGATCCTTCAAGAGAATAAATTATATCCAGACGTCTATCGGTTGCAAAGACGACGATGATGGTACGAGAATTATTGTTGCAACTGAGCGGTCTAGCCAATAGTGAGTTAGTGAGCGAGTGTGAGATGATTGCGTGCCTCGTTGGTCTAGTGGTTAGCATTTTTGACTGTGGATCACGAGGTCCCAGGTACGATTCCCGGGTCTTATACTTTAATATTGTTTTTATTATTGTTAAGTATTTATTAGGTTTTCTGTCAAAAAATTGTCAGGGCCTAGCCATTTTGGACCAGAAACCTTCGTGGCTGTAGGTACACAGAAGAACCCACAAATGTTTCACCACAATCTGTTCAATAGTTTAGCAGTGCATAGAGGACATACAGACAAACATTGATTTATATTTATATACATAGATTTGAATGCTCTAGTTACTCAGTTCTGCCTCCAAGCAGACCGGTCCCCCCGCGCCGCGCCTCACCCCGCCGGCCGCGTGTATTTACGACTCGACGGCACCATCTCGTCCCGGCATAGTCGCCACTCGCCAGTCAGTCCTATTCAGAACACCAACTGAACGCGTACCTACCAACACCGCGATGTCGTACCACCCCGATCACTATGTTGGTACTCACACCAGCGTCACATAAACTTAACAAATAAGCTAGTTTTAAATTTATTTAAGGGTTCTCTTCTGTGTTCTGTTCGGTTCTTTATCTTCTCTGTAAAACAAGCAAAAATGGTTTCGAATCGCGGCACTCACGTTCTGGTGTGGGAGCAGCCTGGCCTGGAGGACCAGAGGCCCAAGAAAAACAGCGGTGAGTCACTTGGGGAACACCATGGTAAATTACTTACTAGCTTACTTTAAGTAACAGCAACTTGTCAGTTTTCCTGTTACTTAAAGCACGTGAACGGAAGGCTTGCCGGCGTTTGAGTTGTGACGTCATCATCATCATCATCATGATCAACCCATTACCGGCTCACTACAGAGCACGGGTCTCCTCTCAGAGTGAGAAGGGTTTTGGCCATAGTCTACCACGCTGGCCAAGCGGATTGGCAGACTTCACATACCTTTGAGAACGTTATGGAGAACTCTCAGGCATGCAGGTTTCCTCACGATGTTTTCCTTCACCGTTAAAGCAAGTGATATTTAAATACTTAAAACGCACATAACTCTGAAAAGTTAGAGGTGCGTGCCCCGGGATCGAACCCACGACCTCCGATTAGAAGTCGGTCGTCCTAACCACTAGGCTATCACAGCTTTTTGAGTTGTGACGTGTACAGTAAAATTCTGATCTCTTGTAAAGTAATGACTGCTGAGGAAGCGAAAACTCACGGATACTTAAGTATAACTTTACAAGTTACAACAGCGTTAATTAGGATATTTAAAATACCCATTGAACCATTGGATATTATAATATATGGATAACTGGATAGATACATGGTTTACTGGGGACAGGGGAGACATACTATTTGTATTTGAGTAGATTTGATCTCCTGATCAAGTCTCCCATAAGCGGTCTGATTATTATTATTGCTAAAGTTTTTCACTTTTTTTTAATTGCCTAGGTAGGTGCTTCATTCCCCATTCATATTTAATCCATGATGAACATTCCCCTCCAAATAAGCGTAAAGCTTGTGTCAGGAGTGGGTACGACAATAGTGTAAACGGCTGGGGTTTGAACTTTGAACCGTCATCCTTTCGTTTTCAATCTACGCCCGACGCCCGTTGCTCTATTAGGGCTCTCATTGTTTTGTTTTTCAATCACGCCACAGCAGACCTACAGATCAATGTGATTTTTTACATTGGTAATTGGTATTATACCTAGTTGAGGATCTCGAAAGCTACTTTTTACCGCGGGACAATAAACTTTTCCTTCTACGTAATTGTTCTACATGTACCATTGTTCTACACCTACCTCTGTATAATATTAATTATAACACAAATGTCGAGTAGGAAAAGTAGGTATCAATAAATAATTCTTATTCGCATAAATAAATTACACTAAATCAAACAGGTGTTTGAACACCGTTTTCCGCAATGTTTTCCTCTTTGATAAATTAAGGTTTTCCTCGAATCGAGATTTTTTTTATTAATGATATATCTCTATCGTATCGGTCGGTCGGTCTATCATCGGTCTATCGTATCGTCTCGTAGGTGGCATAAATTTTGCATCAATCAAATCTTGTTCTCTGATTTCGCTATCACAAATTTCTCGGTAAAAGTGTAACACCCCAGAGACCCGCTTATTAGTTTCCCGCCCACGCAGCCGCTCTACAGTCTACAGATAACGGAGCAACGTTATCAAATTACACATTTTTTTATCTGTGCTACAAGTTGCAAGGTAAACAAATTAGTGCTTTGTAAATTAGGCAAGCGAAAAGCGCAAGAATTTGGTTTTGCTAAATTTTTTCAGCTGACAAAAATGGAGAAGACGATTTTCTAGGCTGTACTTAGCACTTCGTCCGTTAAAGGAAAAATCCTTTCCTATTATGTACCTACACTAGCGGCACGCTATGATGGCCGGTTTGACACATTACAATAGTGATGTGGAATGTCAATTTATTCTCGAACAAAAAACAATTAAGTTTTGTTTTTGTACCTGATTAAATAGGTTTAATAAAACAAAAATGTATATGTTTATTTAATTTATTTGAACGAACTGAATATTTGAACGAAAATGAATATACATACTTTATATGCACACAAGAAACATATGAATACAAAAGATACCAAAAAAGGTGCCACAAAAGGCCATAATTAATCAGATTCGTCCATACTACTATTTTCACTGTCGTCACTGCTATCATCACATACATTAATAATTATATGTTCGTTTTCTATAATATTATCTATTTTCACATCTCTTTCATAATCTTCCCTTATTAATTTAACAGTTCTATTCACAACCTTTTCCCAGTCTCCTTTAGTCACATGTTCACAAGCTTCTTCTAATAATTTTAGCATTTTTTTTGTGGTAAATGGGGGTTCTGTATTGTGTCTTGCAGCATATCCCTTAATTTGAGCCCACACCAACTCAATCGCATTATACTCACAATGGTAAGGCGGTAACCGTATAACTCTGTGCCCATGTTCTAATGCTATTTCGTCAATGACGTATCGGATCTTGGTTGGTTTGTTTTCTTTTAAAAGACGTACTAATTCCGCTTTTAACATATTCATGTTTGCATCTACGCCATTTTTACGAAGCCATGCGACGATATCAGCTTTCTTTTGGGATTGGGCAGGTGGCTTGTCAATTTGCATCGAGTGGTATGGGGCGTTGTCCATAATTATAATAGATGGTTCAGGGAGGCTACACAACATTGAGGTAAACCATTCAGTAAACTTTTCTCCATTCATGTCTTCATGATAGTCTCCAGTGGTTTTTGACGCAAAAGCCATGAGAGAACCTTCGACAAACCCGTTGATGGTTCCGGCGTGACAAATTATAAGTCGCGATCCTTTTCCTACAGGAACTTTGGAAGTAGATGCTGCTGTGTCATCGTTCCAAGAACGGCCTACAGTATGGTTAGCATTAAGCCATGTTTCATCCAAGAACACAACATTTTGCCAATTTTTGATTTCTTTCACTTGCCGTAAAAAAGTATACCTTGCCATCGCTATATCAAATCTTTCCATCAATATTTTGCGTTTGTTACATTTTTTGTATCGAAATCCAATGGTCTTCAAAATCTTCGTTAAAGAACTTTCCCCACCGAAGAATAATCCAGCTTCCTTCAGTGAATGCACCAACTTTTTTCTTGTTGGATACTCCTTCTGTAAATAGTAGCTGTAAACATGTCTTCGGATAGCATCGGCATCAAAGCTATCGATGCCTACGACTGGTTTTGCTCGTTTTCTCTTTTTTGGTGTGTGAAGTTTATTTTCTTCTGTGCCAGTCTCGCCATATTTTTTTTTAGTTATCCGTCTAACAGTTCGTTGTCCAATATTAAGCGCATCAGCTACGCGTTCAACCACTGACGTTATAGGTAAAATTGGCCCTCCATTTTGAGCTTCACGATCGAAATAGTTACGAAGGCGTATTACGAACTCACGTGTCTGACTATTTAGAACAGTTCTCTGCGTACGTTCGGTCATATCGACGAAATCCACAACAAAGGGCTTGAACAGAGTCCAAATTAACGAGCAAGGGTCAACAGTAATGCAGTATCAATATTTGAAATCCAAAGCCAGGTCAAAACTATATCACAATCGCATTGCACTGACAGTTTATACTTTTCGAAGCAACGTCAATTCGAAACTGCTTTGTTTTGCATTGAGCATTGACGCGAGTTTGCCGGAGGTAGTAGTTGTGCTAGCCAGCGATCCTATGTGACGATCGTATTAGATTCCATTTTTAAAAATTTATTGATATTTTTTTGCGATTTCAGAGGTTTGTCCACATAGTGAAAATTGTTCATATTCACAAGTACATTCACCCCTTAAATGGTGCAAACTGATTTTTCTACACTTGTATACATTTAAGAAATCAATTTAATAAATAAATTTTGAGTCCTAAACCTAAAACTACATTCGATAAAATTTATGAATCTCTGCACATCACTATCGTCAATAAAGTAATACAATTATTTCCTTCAAAGTCGTTATCAATTAATACGGAACTTCATGAGCGGACAAACGTCAAACCGGCCATCATAGCGTGCCGCTAGAGTAATGCACGCAATAATATCATTCTGAAATAAATGTCGAATGACAAGTGAAAGAGTTTCCTTTCAAAACATTTCCCGATTTCCTACCGCAAAATTTTTACCTATACCCGTATTACTAATTCCCTGGAATTCTGACGTTTCGTAATGTTACCAGAGATAAAACAATTCCCACAAAAAAGATAAAAAATTCAAAACTTATGCAAATGTAAATCAACTGCCGCATGTAGATATGACAAATGCCTGACAGACACTTCATGGTGATAATGTCATTCGACATCCATTTTTGAATAATTTTTTTCAATACGCTTCTTTTGTTTTCTGTTGCTGTCAGTGTGCACTTTCTAGTTTCCACTCTTGGTGTTTTCTATTTTAAGGCGAAACGAGTAATATTATTACGCGGCATATGGCTATATATGATGACAGGGAATTAAAGTAGTTTGGGGTAAAATCGTACTTCGTAGATGTTAACCCTGTTCTCCATACAAATAACTCATCTGTAAATGACAATGACAGCTGTCAGAATTCCGGGGAATTAGTAATACGGGTATAGCTACCCCTAAGATATTGTAATATATACTCTAAATAGATGTCAAGTTTACATCTGTCTGTGGTCACAAGTTTTTTAATGACACTTGACGATGACACGTGACGTGCTAGTGATGTAACTATCGATATTTTGACTGTGAGGATCTATAGGGACACAAATACAATATGCGTGTTTAAATATGTGGACCATACTCTAATATTACATTATGCGAAAGTGTGTCTTTCTGTCTTTTACCTTTTCAGGGCCCATCCGATTTGGACGAAATTTTGTACACAGACAGCTTGCATCCCGGGAACCGATATCTAAGGCTACTTTTGTCTTGCAGTATCAAAGCGTTCCTACAAGATTAATAAAATAAAAACCTAATCTCACGTGAATGAAGTCTCGGGCATCATCTTGTTAGGAAATATATTTTTAACCGACTTCAAAAAAGGAGGTTGTATGTATGTATATATGTATGTATATAAGTATGTTCGCGATTATCTCCGCAACTAATGAACCGATTTTGATGATTTTTTCACTATCATAATCTACATACTTTCAGAAAGGTTTTAGAGTACACATCGAAAAATATACATATATATATAAAAAACACAAAATATACCTTTACATATCCTTCTAGAACCTTTGTTGTGCCTTCTAGAACTGAAATAAAATCGAGTCTTTTTTGAGTCGATGAAACTTTATAAACGGTGTTTCGAAAATACGATCATACAAGCTATTTTTAAGAAAAATTAAACCGACTTCGGTCCAGCAATCTCAGAGGAACCGCGGTGCACCAGTCAAAAATATTAGTGACATGTGGCTACATTTATGCGTGTAACTTCGCACATAAGAATGGTAACTAGGTGTGTTATACATATACTAAAACCTTCCTGAAAGTACTATATAGATTACAATAGTGAATTGTTTTGTCTCGAAATACAAAATATTAAACCTATTTATATTAATAGGTAGTAATATTATACTTCGTGCAATTTGCACATTGCACACGTTGCACATTGCACGAAGAACCGATGGACGTTGGGGTCCCAAGGTGCTTGAATGGCGACCTCGCACCAGCAAAGGAAGCGTAGGTAGACCCCCCCACTCGATGGACAGACGATCTCAAGCGAGTCGCTGGTAGCCGCTGGAATCAGGCGGCACAAGATCGTGTGCTGTGGCGATCCTTGCAAGAGACCTATGTCCAGCAGTGGACGTCCATTGTTTGAAACGAACGAACGAACGAACGAATATTATACACTTACTAAATTTCTTTGAACATTAATGTTTATACGTCGTTTATTACGTTTATTACGTTTAATGTTAACGGAGTTAATGTGCGAATGGAAACTTCATTGGCGGAATTTTCTTCTGCATTACAGACATCCATTGGTAACGGTTCTCTTGCCTTAAATTAAAAAAATCAGACGTGGTAGAACATTTTTCACGTTTCGCTTCAGCGTTTTTCATACACCAATAATAGCTTTTAGGGTAAAACTTTTAAAACGTGCCGCCTTGATATGGGTTATGGGATGGGGGAGGGAGAGGGTAAATCATCCAGTGTTGAGGTTAGAATTGATTTTCGTTGTTTTCTTGAAAACGATGAATTACCTTATTATAAGAGTGTTAGCATTATACTCGTGGACCAAACATCTATCACTAATGACTATTTTATCTCTGAATTCGTGCCAAAGACTATTAAGTCCAACCCTAGTATTTGCATGTATTTTGCACCTTCACACAACACTAGCATGAAATTATGGTATTATTTATGCTAGTGTATAGTTTATAGTATATTTGATATTATTATAATTACCAATGTGTCTATATGCGGCAAAAATAATAGCGTTTGCTTTTAAGCGCCTCCATTTTAAATTGTTTTTGGGCACAAATCAATTAAGTGTGAAGTGTTTTGAACAAATATGACTGTGTTTCTGCGATTTCCAATATTGCGGTCTTATTCTTTGTGCCCATTCATTTCTTATTTTTGGGTTCTTTGGAAATCTGTAACAAATAAAAATTTAACGATCATGATACAAGAATCTAGCACGCGGAAATACACGTAAGTATTCATTGTGTGTAGTGGCTACGGAATCTAATGTTCAAAAATTAAAAAAAAAACCCCGACATTCACCATTTTTTGATCGCGGCCATCTTGGATTTGCATGGTGTTATTCTACTAGTCAAGCCCTTTCATTTGATACCCATATTAACGGAGTTGTGAAAAATAAATAATCTACCATTTTGTAGCGGCGGCCATCTTGCAGCGATTTTCATCAAAATAGCTGACAACACTTTCGACTAATTCACCTTTCAAACAAAAAAACCGCGTTCAAATCGTTTCACCCGTTTTAGCGCTACAGAGGAACAGACAGACAGACAGACACACACACATACACACACACACACAACACACACACACAGACACATCAAACTTAACACCCCGTCGTTTTTGCGTCGGAGGTTAAAAATTTTATCGCACGTAATCGATATGCAATTTTAGTACATCACTATGCTAAAAAACATAACCTTTATTAGTCAACAGAAAATATTTAAAAAATAGGCAAAAATCGGTGTAGAATTGAACACGATGACGATTTCCAAAAACTACAAATAACGTTACATAATTTTAGATTATATTTACATACAAAACTATCAAAACTCACCGATGAAATGATAATGTTTCTTTAAAATTTTCTTTTCGGCCCCTATAGGAATTACATTCTTTCACAGCACAGGACATTATAATAAAACTACGGAAAATTTATCAAAAATAACTTAAGATCAAACATTTATAAATTCTTGGAAGAAGAACACCAAAATAATAAAAATTTATCAGCCCCGTAATGTATGTTTTTGGAAAATTATGATGCGACTAAATTCAATGGTCAATTGACATAAAACATGCAAAAACAATATCTAAACAATCCATAAAGTGATGGTTTATGAGACGTACCTATTTAATTTGGTAGGATTAAATTTATTAAAATTTAACAAATAAGTCCATTTGACAATCAATTTAGTGACATGCTTAGAAATAATAAAAAGCAAGTGCGATTCGGTGTTTCATTTACACCTAGACAGGAGTCATTTAGGTTAGGTGAGTACAATAACTGTACCTCAAGTTAATTTTTAGTTTCAGATCTCTTAGTTAATAGATCAATGAGCTACCCTACCTATCTAATTTATTATTGAAATTGTACCTAACGTGGTGTCGCCAGGTATGGACCAGGCACCAGTAGCTGACCACCTTCACCGTTTTTAACAAAAATAAGAGCTAGATTAGAGTTTTACCGCTGGCAACATTTAAACCATGTAGAATAGGGATCTGTTTGTCATATTGACAAATATCATATGAAACGGCCATTTTGTTTTAAAATGGCAAGGCGAACAAAATGTTGTGTGCAAATATCTTTCGATTTCAATAGTTTTCTTAAGCAAATCGCTAAGAAGGTAAATAAACGTTTTGATCGATGGATTCTCGTTTCTGATTAAAATGTAAATTTACAATGATTAAATCACTTAGATATAAACTTTAAAACATGCTTGTGAAGGAATAAATGCGACATAGAGTTATTTTCAAGTTTTAGAGGGAATGTCCATTACTGGATCGGAAACACATCAAAAATCCAGTCATGGACCTATCTATTCTTATCATTTAAACACAATTACAAGTCAAAATTAAACTTGTATAGTTTAACTAGCTTCTGCCCGCGTGAATTTCGGTTTTTTAACCCCCGACGCAAAAACGACGGGGTGTTATAAGTTTGACGTGTCTCTCTCTCTCTGTGTGTGTGAGTGTGTGTCTGTCTGTTCCCCTGTAGCGCTCAAACGGATGAACCGATTTGAATGCGGTTTTTTTTTGTTTGCAAGGTGAAATAGTCGAGTGTTATTAGCTATGTTTGATGAAAATCAAGATGGCCGCCACCACAAAATGGCGAATGTCGGGGGTTTTTAAAATTTTTAATTTATACTTGTCACAAATCCCAAGGGAATCGTGGATTTCCGGTTCCCGTTCCCGCTCCCTTATGCAACTTTTATAGCTACTTTCAAAGAGGTTTGCTATAGTAATCTACCTATAACCGTAGCTATAGATTTTGGTTTTTTTCAAAATCCCGTGGGAACTGTGGATTTTTTCAGGATAAAAAGTAGCCTATGTGCATGGCATAATCTATCTCCATCAAAATTTCAGCCAAATCGGTTCAGTTCGGTATAGTAGAAGGATTGCATCTTAAAATTTTTTTTCCTTCAAATCTTATCAAGTTGGGTGTCAAATTAAAGGGGTTGAAAAGGTGATTCCGAAAATATAATTTTTTTGACAAAAAAATATTGTGATCAAAATCATCAAAAGTGAAAAAGAAAAAAAATTATCACGCAGTTGATATTTTTTATTTTTTAACAATATTATACTTGTTTTAAAAAAATTATTATGGTTTCCATGCAAAAAAAAATCTGATGGGTGGGAAAGGGTTAAAAAATTAATACCTATTATTGTAGTTCCATTTAGATGCGCCACTTTTAACATTTTTTAGAAATGTAGGTATGAGCTCAAAGGAGCTTAGAAAAAACAAAGAGTTCCCGCGGGATTATAATAAACCTAAATCCACGTGGACGAAGTCACAGGCATCCGCTTGTATGCAATATGGGGCCTAGCTCTATATTAACACAAAATAAAGAAGTGTTAATAGTAAAACGTGTCATACGAGTAGCTATGAATGAGGAACCTTCTTTCACCTAATAAGAAGATTCTCCATAGCTAAGGATCACGTTTTGCCCTCTTGGACAGTGTCCAAGTAATTATTACGCAAGAAAAAAGGAAACCTTTTACAGGTAACAGGCCTAGAAAAACACGTCTTATTCATCTTTTCAAAAAACAGGCGAAAATTCCTCGCTGCTTATGTGAGCAGTATCGTGCTGCATCAGGATTAAAGAGCTGGGACTCAGAGGTCCGTGATTCAATCTAAGCTTGGTACCAAAAATATGAAGTCATAGTGAACAGTTCCCGAATCCCTTTAGTTTAGGTGGGTAGTACCCTACACTCTACAGCATCAGGATTAAGAAGTTGAAGCAAATAAAAAATTATGGAACCATTTTGTAAACGTCCTCAAATAGACAAGTGTCAAATTGAAATGTGACGAACCTTGGTTGTTTCTACGTAACTTTGATATTTATATATCATTCGAAATAATCAAGGAGCGGATCAACAAATTCTTTAAAAGCCGGCAACGTATTAGTGGTTCCTTTGGTGATGCAAATGTTCATGGGCAGCGGTAATCACTCAACATCAGGTGACCCGCTTGCTCGTTTGCCCACAATCCATATAAAATAAAACAAGAGATAAAGTTCGTAAACTAAAACCCATCATCATCATCATCATGATCAACCCAGTACCGGCTCACTACAGAGCACGGGTCTCCTCTCAGAGTGAGAAGGGTTTTGGCCATAGTCTACCACGCTGGCCAAGCGGATTGGCAGACTTCACACACCTTTGAGAACGTTATGGAGAACTCTCAGGCATGCAGGTTTCCTCAAGATGTTTTCCTTCACCGTTAAAGCAAGTGATATTTAAATACTTAAACTAAAACCCGACTACTCATTATAGTATACAAGTATAAATTTAAAATTTAAAAACCCCTGACATTCGCCATTTTGTGGCGGCGGCCATCTTGGATTTGCATAGTGCTATTCTACTAGTCAAGTCCTTTCATTTGATACCCATATTAAGGCAGTTGTGATAAAATATGTAATCCGCCATTTTATAGCGACGGCCATGTTGGTTCGATTTTCATCACATCAAACATAGCTAACAACACTGTCGACTAATTCACCTTTCAAACGAAATAAAACTGCATTCAAATCGGTTCACCCGTTTGAGCACTACAGGGGAACAGACAGACACACACCCACACACATACACACACCCACACACATACACACACAGACACATCAAACTTATAACACCCCTTCGTTTTGCGTCGGGGATTAAAAATAATAATTTAGAAAACGTGTATTCAATTGTGTACTAATGGAAGAAAAGGCGGGGCAAGCGGCTAGTGGCGCCATCTGTTATGTCTATCTAAAACTAACTTAATATTCCAATTTAGCTGTGCGAACGTCACTTCTCGATTATAAAAAATTTTCGCATATAAAATGTAGCCTATGTCACCCCCAAACTATAACAACGAATCAATTAACACCTCATTCATCAACATTGGCCCAGTAGCTTAGATGCTTCGCTAGAACAAAAAATTGAATACAAACATACATACATAGACTACAAAAATCATAACCCTTCCTTTTGGCTTTGCAGTAATCGGATAAAAACGAACTGTCCATCACTGGGTGTCCATAACTGGATTTAGACTGTCCATCATAAGCATTTTTACATATTTCAGTTGATCGTTTTTAGGTATCCATATTTCAAAACTCATTCGACTATTTCTAAATTTTAGCAGTTAGTGAGAAGCTCTGTATATCTGAGTATATCATTGTAAAATTATAACACTCTAGATTAAATAATAAAAAAGTTATAGCTCCTCATGTTTGACTCGGCGCTTAACCCTGTCCATAACTGGTGCCACCACGTTAACTGATGGTGATGAATGATGATGACCTAATATTTCAAATATGAAAATGAGAGCACATGATATACCTACCTACTTAACGCTTTGTTTACTCTAATATCTCATACCTATAATCCGTATTGCGATAAAAATAATTAAGATAGTCTTATTGGCTTACCGAATAAATTGGATAGAGTGTGTTTATACTAGTGAATACAGGCTACCTATTTTGATATAAACTTTGTACGTTGTAAAGTTTTCAGCACTTAATTGTTTTCATTTTATGCAGTCGTAGGTACCTATGTCGTTTTTCAATGAGCAATTTTATAATGGTTAAACAAATCTGGTTTATACAATTTCATCTATTGTATTTTCGTAATCAGTTTAGTCTGATATACTTACCTAGATACATTTAATAATCTGTCAATGTCCAAGGACATCTGCATCGTATACGGTCATTGTGAATGACTATAGACCGTGACGATAGTGCGCGCGCGCGCACCATTTTTCGAAGGTTCTGTATAACTGCTCATCCACACGTTCGCCAACATGCTGGCCCATCTTATGGCCCAATATGTTGGCCCAACGTGTAGAGCGGGAGTTGGAAGGTATTGGAACGATGGCCCGCAAGTTGGCCCGCAGGTTGGCCCGGAGCATACTGAACGACCTTCCAACGTGTGGACGCGAACACAAACTCCTCGCCCAACACCTTCCAACATATCCGCCATCATGTTGGCCAACGTGTAGAGGCGCCTTAAAAAGAAGATGAATGGAACCTGCTGGGTTATTCTGTAACTTAGTTAGCAACTGAAAATAGTTGCCAACGAATTAGTTTGATATACATTGCTGCTTTACTGTGGGGAATATAAAGTGTTTTCATAATTTTACACAGTACATAAATACATAAATTACATACATAGTACATAAATTTACACAGCAGCAATGTATATCGAACTAATTCGTTGGCAACTATTTTCAGTTGCTAACTAAGTTACAGAATAACCCCCCTGATCTGCAGGGCGATTCAGAACACTTCGATTCGATTTCGGTTTCGACAACTACCCTGTCGATACGGTTATTCTGAATTGAAAATACATCTTATCGTACGATAACTTACCGAATCGATCGATAGTTACGTTATCGAAGTGTTCTGAATTACTTACCGTACGATAAGATGTATTTTTAATTCAGAATATCCGTATCGACAGGGTAGTTGTCGAAACCGAAACCGAATCGAAGTGTTCTGAATCGCCCTGCTGACTAGGGCTCCGGTAAGGAATCCGAGAAAATGCTGTTCGAAAAGTAGACTATACTTATATATTATGTATTTAATAAACAATCATATTTTCTCGGATTCAGAAATGACAGTAGAACTCGTTAAAATTTTGTCGAGCCGTACTTAATTTTCGAGAAAACGGGATGTTTTTTTTTTGCTGTGAAAATTCCTGATTTTTAATTTTTTTTCAAAACTGATTATCGTTTCACATGTGTCTAAATGATAAAGTACCTAGCTTGTATACTTATATAATCAATTTTAAAGGAAAACTATCATGGCTAAGTAGGGTTCACAACTGTTTTTCGAGGATTATGACAACGGAACCCTACACTGCGCGTGGCCCGCCACGCACTTGGCCGATTTTTTTTTACTCTTCAATCTGCATTCTTAAAAAAATATGGATAAGTATCTAGTAGGAATCTATGTGTGTATTAAAGATTATAATCACATAAATACCTGTTTGATATGTATCATTATAATGATACAACGTAGGCATTTATACCTAACTCTATTGTGTTTTCAGTCAAACGTGATCGGAATAATGGATGCGATACGCTTCAAACAAAAACGTGATTTTATAGAACACTACGAACTATTTCAATGATTAATAGGTACTATGAGTCGTACCCAGACTGTAAGTTTTCATGTTAAAAAACCGGCCAAGTGCGTGGCGGGCCACGCGCATGTAGGGTTCCGTAGTCACAATCCTCGAAAAACAGACAGATCGAACTCCTTAACCACTTGTGAACCCTACTTAGCCATGATAGTTTTCCTTTAAAATTGATTAAGTATATTATATAGGTAGGTACTACTGCTGTGAATTTTTTCAAGTTCCTATATACTGCCATTTGGCTGATAGAGGGGGGGGGGGACACTTGACTCTAATAAAAATTAGCACTTTAAAACATCATATTTTACAAACGGATCTAGAAATCGAAAAATGATGTTCCCACACCCACAGTATTTTTAAAAGACCTATTCAACTAAACCCCACTCTATGGGGTAGACGAGAAAAAAAATATTCATCACCACTTTACATGTAGGGGAGCTACCCTAAAAAAAATATTTATCATTTTATTTCACCGCTTTGTCGGCGAAATTAATATTTATACCTATTTCGCAATATTAAAATACGTTAGCTCTTCTCACATGACAGGTACAAGCGGGCGTGAAATAGTAAATAAATACTTAGTATGGCTAATGGCAGTTAACCTTAGACATGACGAAATCGTTGTGTGATAAGATTAAAATTTCGTAGCACAATGAGTTACTTTATTTACAATGTTTGATTTTGGTTTAGACGTTACGAATTACGATGAGTCAAACCGTAATCAGTGATTAATTTTATAAGCAGTTTGTGAAATATTTACTTACATCACTTCTTGTCTCGTTTTAAAATAGAGGTTCCCCGCGGCTAGGCGGCAGAAAGGAGTTTTTAAAACCTCTTTTAAAATAGAGGTTCCCCGCGGCTAGGCGGCAGAAAGGGGTTTTTAAAACCTCTTTTAAAATAGAGGTTCCCCGCGGCTAGGCGGCAGAAAGGGGTTTTTAAAACTCCTTTTAAAATAGAGGTCCCACGGCTGAAGTAGGTTTTTAAAACCTCAATAACGCGGGCGTAGTTGGTGGGCATCAACTAGAATTCTTTGGCATCAACTACTACTTTCTGTCTAAATCAGTACTTCTGTACTTGTATATATTCCGTTGCTCTACATTAATTTGCAAGTTAGATTACCTACTGACCTTTATTTTAACAAATAAACTCGCTTTAACCTTTCATTTCTTATCACTAATATAAAGATACTTTTTACTTACGTAGACTTTTCTGGAGCATGTTAGGTTACGAAGTTACCTAGTAGCATAATTATTATTACAGTTGCACTTTCAAACAAGTCCCAGGTTCATTTGCCGGTTGAATTTTTGTAGGAAGTTATATTTTCCAAGTTTTTCCGGTAAGTAGTAGAAAATCCATCAGTTTTGATTATACATCAACTCTTTCAAAAATGGTAGATTTTAGGCGTTTCGAAAAATACTTACCTAGCACTGCAGGTGTATATAGGTACATATGGATAGGTAAATGGGCCTTTCAGCCTGTTTTACGAAAAAATCGCAAAATATTAAACGAAAATGAGCTTTCCATACAAAAAATGTTGAAACTCAAGAAAATTGAAGAAAATCAAACACTTTTTCTGTGCACCTAGTTATCTACTATTGTTTATTTTTTTCGTTACAAGAAAACTGTTTCTCTTGAGTCTTGACCTTCACTACATGCACACTGCGGTATCAATTCCTCAATTACCATGAATTAACTTCAATGATAAGAAAACAGGTATTGTGGAGCATCTTTTGCGTAGACGTTTTCATATTCATGGCAATTCTTGTTTGACTAAAATACCTAGGTACTATTGATTAATAATTATAATTACCTACCTACACTTTGATTTGATGTCGAACGATTTCACATTACTGTAAGAAACCTCGCCGTCTAAGAATCAGTCCATCGCAGAATAACCTAGATTCCCTTTCTACACACAATTCCTCAGTGTATGGCGAGATGGCAATTCTACCATGTAAACAAATAATCAAAGCATGTGATATTGTTAATTTGGAAAAGAGCAACCGCCGAGTTTCTTGCTGGTTCTTTTCGGCTGGAATGGCATTCCGAACCAGTGGTAGATACAATTGACTATTCAAAAGTACTTGTAAAAGTTTATTTGAATAAAAATCTTTTCTATTCTATTATATTCTATTCTATGAAGTCGAATGTCTATCATCGTATTGTCAATGATGATTTAAGGATCCGAAACATGGTATCTTTGTATGGGTCTCATAGGAATGCACAGTCACTCGGGAAGCGATAAGAAGAGCACTAGGTATGTTCGGAGTTTCCTGCGAGATCAAAATCAGAGATGAAGAGATTCTTAGGAGAACCTGAGTTAGATACCGATTTAGCTCATCAAGTCGCGAAACTGAAGTAGCAAGATCGTGTTTTATCATTTACTAGCTTCTGCCCGCGGCTTCGCCCGCGCGAATTTTGGTTTTTCACAAATCCCGAGGGAATCGTGGATTTCTGGTTCCAGTTCCCGCTCCTCTTTCCAACATGATCTATACTTATTTTCAAGGAAGTTCGCTATAGCTCCTATAGCTGTAGCTTCAGATTTCGGTTTTTCAAAATCCCGTGGGAACTGTGGAGCCTATATTGTGTTAAGTCAGGGCATAGGTAATCTATCTCCATTCCAAACAGCCAAATTGGTTCAGTAGTTGCGGCGTTAAAGAGTAGAGTTATATAAAGCTAGGTAAAACTTTTAGTTTTCAGATCTAGTTACTGAAAACATCATAAGTATAACTCGACCAAGCGAACTCGGCACCTGATTTGTATGCGGCCCCCTATATTCTAGGTGCCTAGTTGGCTTGGTCGAGTAGTATGTTAGAAGTAGACATACCGAGTTTTTAGGTTAACCCCTGAAGGTTTGTTGTGTCTGACATTTCTATTTCCATACAGAGGGCTGTGCCCATGCCGCGTGCATAGTATTGACATAATCTGAACGCTATTACCTGCTGGGTTATTCTATAATTTAGTTAGCAACTCAAAATAGTTGCCAACGAATAAGTTTGATATACATTGCTGCTTTACTGTGGGAAATTATAAAGTGTTTTCATAATTTCACACAGTAAAGCAGCAATGTGTATCGAACTAATTCGTTGGCAACTATTTTCAGTTGCTAACTAAGTTACAGAATAACCCCCCTGTACTGTTGACGCTAGGGACCGATCACCCTCTGTCACACCTTCAGCCGTCCTTGGTACAACGGATATCAACAAACCGGCTCTATGGAGAATTAAACTAAATAAGCTTAGTCATATTTCCGGTATTTTCTATTATCCGGTATTGAGGCGTAGAACGGCGTACCATGGCGTTTGATACGGATAGATACCTAGGTAGACAGAAAGAAAATGATAATAGGTAATTGACTAGACAGATTTTTTACAGAAAGGGTAGGTTCGACGTATTAAACTTATGTAATCTAAGATACGAAAGTGCGTCTCACTCTGTCTTTTTGGCACAGCTTAAAGGGAGACGGGGAAATGCTACTTTTGGCTATTATCTTAGAGAATCTTATCAGAAGATCTAATAATAATGCGAAGAAGCACTTGGCATGTATTACTGTACATGTTAGGTAGATAGTAGATATCAATAAGAAGTTGTTAACAAGGAGCCGGGTTTAATTCAATTCTCAGAGGCCGCGTTTCAAAGGCTTCAGAGCGAATTCTTAGTAAAAACCAGTTTCGATTACTTAGGTAGATACTCACGATTCTCGAAAACACCTCTTTCTCAGTATAGCCTATAGCTTAATATTTTATCAATACAATTTCAGAATTTTATGTCTTTCTTGAATTCTTTATGATAAAATTCTTTATGAAAATCTGCTCTACATATAGAGCAGATTTTTACAAATGTACCTTAAATGATTAAAAAATCTTGGCAAAAGTAAAATACCATTTTCCTTTTATAGCTGTTCTCGCCGAGGTATAAAAGTTCTACCGCTTAATCCAGAAACATTATTTTAGCTTTACAGATTTTCTAAGGTTGGTAAAACAAAAAGCCTTAAAACAGAAATATAGTTTCGTCCGTAGTCACAGGCCATTTTATCCAGAAACTATTAATTAGAGCTACAAAGTTGTTTGGCACGGTAATAGAAACTTGGCTCTCGCTGAACATTAGTTGAAGAGTTGAAGATCTTTCTGGCTGGCTCGACGATGCGATGGTAGACGGCGTGTCAGCGGTTCCCCGAATTTCCTGGAACACGCGCTTTTTGACGTCACATTCTCAAATGATACTTTATTTTATTTTGGTGAGTGAAGCGCTCTGCCTACGCGATGAGGAGCTTTTATACGGCAACGGCACTATAACGACATTTATTATCACACTAGTCACTAATATTATAAAGGCGAAAGTTTGTGTGTGTGTGTGTGTATGTTTGTTACTCTTTAACGTCGCAACTACTGAACCAATTTGGCTGAATGGAATGGAATGGATGCCCTGACTTAACATATAGGCTACTTTTTATCCTGGAAAAATCCACAGTTTCCACGGGATTTTGAAAAAATCTAAATCTATAGCTACAGCTATCATATTCATATTTATTTATTTGTGAACACAATATTTACCTATATACAAGATGTTAACAATCGATAAGAAGAAAAATAAGATCAATAAGAAGTTATCGGTAAATTACTATAGCAAACTTCCTTGAAAGTAGGTTTAGAGGTTGGAAAAAGGGGCGGGAACGGGAACCGGAAATCCAAGATTCTCTCGGGATTGTTGAAAAACCGAAATTCACGCGGGCGAAGCCGCGGGCAAAAGCTAGTACCTACCTACCTAGGTTAAAAAAACTTTAGTTTACATTATTCAAGTTTGTTGAATAATGTAAACTAAAGTCAATAATGGTTCATTTTGTGGTACATGATGCATCTTGAACGAGTAGGTAAATATCGCAGATAGAGTTCTTCTATTTTTTATGGTTTCTGATATTTTATGTATTTACGTAGGTACCTACCTGCTACTTATCAGAATAAGAAAAGTTTCCATCACTAATTATTATGAATTCCGAATCGGTGATAGTGTCCCTGCCAACAGACAGATTTGGAAGTTTCAAAAGAGTCTGCCGAGAATAAATTCAGTCAATAACTACAAAAGAAAACAAAGCGCCGTGCTTTGGCGCCGTGTATACATTGGCCCAAGCATTCGGCTAATAAACTTGCGAACTACTTTTGAGTATAAAATTATTTACCGTGTGCAACTGTGCACTGTGCAGTCAGCGTTGGCCAGCGACTTAATATACCAAGATCCCAGTGCGATCTGACATAACTTATTTTCGGAAAGATGAAACCTTAGGCTCTGAGTAGTGTCTCATTTGCTTTGAATAACTGCGTAATTGTGGAGTTCGTGACTGGGGTACTTATGGAGATATCAAGTGTGAAAGGTAACTGTTCTCGCGCTCATACTCACGGTTGAATAATTTTTGTGATTAGTGGATGTTTGGTCATTACAATTTGTCTGACTGATGAAATATAACTTTATGATAGTTGTATTAGTTACATATTTAACAAGTATATATTAAAAATTTAAAAAACCCCCGACATTCGCCATTTTGTGGCGGCGGCCATCTTGGATTTTCATAGAGCTATTCTACTAGTCAAGCCCTTTCATTTGATACCCATATTGAGGGACTTGTGAAAAAATATGTAATCCGTCATATTGTAGCGGCGGCTATCTTGGATCGATTTTCATCAAACATAGTTAAGAACACTCTCGACTAATTTACCTTTCAAACAAAGAAAACCGCATTCAAATCGGTTCACCAGTTTGAGCGCTACAGGGGAACAGACACGCACACACACTTTAAAGCGTCTGATAAAAGTTCTGGCCCATGAAAAGTGTCTGATACATGAAGTGTGTGATGATAGTGGTTCGGAGTGATATTCTACAATATATATATATATACATATATATAAATCAGCCATGTGAAAGTAAGTTAAGTTACTCTTATTTTTAGTTACCTTTCACACTTGATATCTCCATAAGTACCTACCCCAGTTACGAACTCCACAATTACGCAGTTATTCAAAGCATAAATGAGACACTACTGAGAGCCTAAGGTTTCATCTTTCCGAAAATAAGTTATATCAGATCGCACTGGGATCTTGGTCTATAAAAGGATTTTAGCCGGCGCGGCACTAGCCGAACGTTTGCAAGAGATGAAACCCAAAATATCTAATCCATGAAAAATGCTTTCAATTTATTTCATGCTGACATTCTAATATTATATTCTACATAGGTACTACTAGTATATAGGTACCAAAGCACGTGATAATTGACGTTTTGGCTGACCAACAGCTGTGCTTAGAGAGAATCTATTTTTACGGACAGACTAATGTGATTTACATAAAAACAGGCATATTTACATAATAACGATCCAAAACTCACATGATGTAATAAAAATCTTGTAAGAAACATGTACTTACCTATTAGGTATAGGCTATAGGTGCCTAACTTAGTTCGAATTTTGTACTGCACAAATTATAGATCCTAATCATAATATAGGTAATCAATCAATCATAAATTAATTATATTATTTTGTAGACATCTGGGTATATCCATACTAATACCACAGAGCTAATACTATAAATGCGAAAGTGTGTCTGTCTGTCTGTCTGATAGCTTTTCAACTCGGCTTCGGCTCAACAGTTTAACCGATTTGGATGAAATTTGGTACAGAGTTAACTTATCTGCATCCCAGGGACGGACATAGGCTACTTTTTATCCCGGAAAAGTTAAAGTGTACCCGTAGGATTTTTAAAAAACCTAAATTCACCCGGAAGACGCGACGTGGGCATCGTCTAGTATTAACAATTGAATATAGACCTATATTGAAAAATAGATACTTAGGTAGGTATATAGTATCGATTAGTTATCTAATAGGAAGAAGGTACAACCGTGCTTCTACATACTGACCTACATGCTGATTGATGAATTCATGATTCGTAGATAGCCGGTACTCGCACCTTATGTAAATATTATTATCCTAACTAATACCACACGAGTAGATATTATACAGAGGAAAAGCTACCTAAGAACGTCCAAAATTTATACCTATTCTGATAGGGTTGTCACCTGTTGCATGTGAAAAATTATGGGTAAAAATAAAAATATTATATACTAGTATACATAATATAGCAAGATATGTAATAATGATTAAAAAAAATTTGTTTTTTATATTACATTACTATACTATATATAAGTTATATAGTTACTTAGGTAGGTAGTAGGTACTTGCTAAAACTAAGTGTGATAGCACATGCATAGATATCCCTAGTGACAGAACTAGATACTTACTTAATTTAGTAAAATGAATGAATTGAGTACCTAGTTACTTAGGTAGGTAGTAGGTACCTACTAAAAGTCAGTGTAATAGCACATGCGTAGATGTCCCAGTGATAGTATTTAGATACTTACTTTAGTAAAATAAATGAATTAAATACCTAATTACTTAGGTAGGTAGTAGATTATAAAACCGTAGACATTTTTATGAACAGATACCTACTAAAAATAAGTGTGATAGCACATGCGTAGATATCCCTAGTGACAGTACCTAGAATCTAGATACTTACTTACTTTAGTAAATTGAATGAATTAAGTACCTAGTTACTTAGAATGACCCGTTAGCGCGGTTGGCAGTGACCCTGCCTTCCGCTCCAGGGTCGCGGGTTCGATTCCCGCTCCGAGTCTGGGTGTATTTATAATATGTATGTATAATGTATATATACCTTTATATAAAATATATATATGTATTTATATGTAAATATGTCTATCAGTCGGCTATTACCTATAACACAGGCATGAAGTTGCCTACTTTAGGAATAGACGGCCGTGTGCGTATGTGTGAGTATTTATTTAATTATTTATTTAGATAGGTACCTTAGATAGGCCCATCGCGATGGCCCATTGCATAGAGGATCTATAACACATTTTAACTTACAACCCGTTTACTAAAAGATAGGACCTCGCTGACAAGTTGCTTTGACTCGCTCGCTCGCAAGACAATACTAACACAGCATACCTGGGTATGCTGTGTTAGTATTGTCAGTTTTTCACAAACATTTAAGTTTCATACAATACCTAAATATTCTTAATGATGCTTTTTTGCACACCCTACCCATGCGTCGCAGTGGCGTCATCGACGCCAGGTCCAATCTTTTAGTAAACGGGTTGTACCTGGCAATGTTATTACTCAATTCTATTCAGTAGAATCTGCTTTTTGAACCAGTAGTAGAGTCTTGACATAGTATCATAAGTGGCACATACTATCCTACAATAAATAAATTCATGTCATTTCAATTAATTTCATTTCATTAATTTTATTGTATAGATATGTAAAGGTAGGTATACTTACTTCACTTGATCTCTAGGGTACACAAAAAAAGAGATTGGAAAAGTGCGCACGACCCACAGCCCTGTCGTTTGTCTACCAACTGTCCTACCAGCGGAGCGTACGTGAACCGTTGGTGAGAGCTCGTGTGTGCGTGAGCGGCGCTATGTGTGCGTGTACCTACAGCGGGCCGCTTCTAGGTAGCTTTCTCTCTGTATAATATCTACTCGTGTGACAGTACTCTCACAAAATACATAAACATGATAATATAAGTTTATCTAAATACCTACACGAGTACCTAATACTTACCGTACTCGTATCTGAATATAATCCCATTTATATCTTTGCTTCATTAATAAGCTAGAGTTTTCCCCTATTGTTTATTTTTTTGGCAACTCACTCCGTCATTCAGTAAAATCATCTGTAGCCAGTAAAATTCGAATTGTAATAATACTTATTACCGTATCTAGCGACGCTTATGATTCGGAATAGGTGATAACTATTTAGGCTCGTGATTCTTGAACTGCGCCTCTAGAAGCTCTGAAAGTCGTTCGTGGGAATTGATTGTGAAATTTTAATATAGAAAACATCTTCTATTATGAAATTTCACAGACAATTTTAGACTTGCCTTTACACAAACTTAAGAAATCTATTAAAAATTATTAAAAGTATGCTCAATGAGCATTGCTCATAAATAAAGCATAATAGGTATTAAATACACTTGAAGATTATAAAAATCAGCCAAGTGCGAGTCGGGCCTCGCTCTTTCAGGGTTCCGTACATAATTATGAACAATATAATATTTTGGGTCTAAGAAATATTTAATTTCCGAGCTAGACATCGCAACAAACCGTGAAAGAAAAACCCAAAAAAATGTTCGTTTATTTTGGTCACAGCTTATAAACTATTTAATAAATCGTTGTTTTCAGTATTTGTTGTTTAAATAGAGCATATAGTACATAATATGCTGAAATATTATATTCCCAACTAGTTTAGTTTTTGAGATAGCCCCCGTCACAAAAATGGTCTAAAACTGACAACTTTGATGGCCTCCCATTCCCTTATTTTTTGAGATAAAAATTAAAAAAATATATATTTGTACTCTACTTAATGAGCTCTAAACAATGATACCCCACAAGCTAGGGTAAAGAAAAAAATTTTTTTTCCGGCTCCTTTTTCATGTATGGGAGCCCCCCTGAAAAATAATTTAATTCAATTTCTAATTCAATATTTGATTTTGGGTTAACGTTTTACACTAAATACCAAAATTTCAGGTTTGTAACTCATTTCGTCTGCGAGCTAGAGACCTGTGACCGGCGGACAGACGGACAGACAGACAGACAGACAGACAGACAGACAGACAGACAGCCGAGTGACATTAATAGGGCTCCGTTTTTACCCTTCGGGTACCCTAAAAATGATAAAAAAACATGGATTTGGTTCGCTCTGGGAATGCGCGAGAAGGCCATTTAATTATGTACCTACATAAGTATAACATAATATGAAGTTATTTAATATTTTCGTTTTAAAAGGGCAACCGCGAGTTTCTTGCTGGTTCTTCTCGGTAGGAATGACATTCAGAACCAGTGGTAGATTTCCTTGACGATTAAAAAGCAAACTTTCCTATTCTATTCTAATGCAGACCTTGATCATGGTTGTTCACGCAAATAACAAGTTTGTTTTGTTTCCCAGGCGGGCTAGGCATTCGTCACTGGGTGACGTTCATGCTGTTCCTGGGCATGGCGAACGCGTACGTCATGCGGACCAACATGTCCGTGGCGATAGTCGCGATGGTCAACCACACCGCGCTGCCGGTCCACAAGGAGGCGGTGGACACCGAGTGCGGCAATGTCGACCCTAACGCCACCCACGTGAGTTGTATTTCATGATGCGGACCAACATGTCCGTGGCGATAGTCGCGATGGTCAACCACACCGCGCTGCCGGTCCACAAGGAGGCGGTGGACACCGAGTGCGGCAATGTCGACCCTAACGCCACCCACGTGTGTTGTATTTCATGATGCGGACCAACATGTCCGTGGCGATAGTCGCGATGGTCAACCACACCGCGCTGCTGGTCCACAAGGAGGCGGTGGACACCGAGTGCGGCAATGTCGACCCTAACGCCACCCACGTGAGTTGTATTTCATGATGCGGACCAACATGTCCGTGGCGATAGTCGCGATGGTCAACCACACCGCGCTGCCGGTCCACAAGGAGGCGGTGGACACCGAGTGCGGCAATGTCGACCCTAACGCCACCCACGTGAGTTGTATTTCATGATGCGTACCAACATGTCCGTGGCGATCGTCGCGATGGTCAACCACACCGCGCTACCGGTCCACAAGGAGGCGGTGGACACCGAGTGCGGCAATGTCGACCCTAACGCCACCCACGTGAGTTGTATTTCATGATGCGTACCAACATGTCCGTGGCGATCGTCGCGATGGTCAACCACACCGCGCTACCGGTCCACAAGGAGGCGGTGGACACCGAGTGCGGCAATGTCGACCCTAACGCCTCCCACGTGATTGTATTTCATAATGCGGGCGCCATGGTCAACCATACTAGCCTCAGGTCTGTCGGTCTGGATTCTGGTGTTGATGGATTGGACCTCTGTATGTTGGCCTTAGGTATGGAACATCCACCTAAATGCTCCAACAAATATCTGAAAGTAGTTGTATTACCTGACTGCAGTGAGGACACGGAAGAGAAAAAGCAGAGTGAGGATTTGTTTATTTAAAGATTAAGTATCTATTAAGCGTAGGTACATAAGGGCTAACGATAGGTTTATCAATCGGTTAAACCATTTTCTGTTAGGTAGCTAGTTCTCGAATCTGCCAACCGCAAAGCAACTATAACTAACTACTTAATGAAGCAACTAAACATTTTTGTGCAGGCGGCGTCATCGCAAGACGGCTCTTTCGTCTGGAGTTCAACGCTACAGGGGTACATCCTGTCATCCTTCTTCTATGGATACGTCTTGACGCAGATTCCATTCGGGATTCTATCCAAAAGGTTGGTTCTTTAGTCCTTTACCTCTTTCATTCATCTACATGTCAGCCCTTGACGTATCTCACCAAGTGACGATACAAGCGTCAGCTTAAGTCCACAGAAGGGATAGGAGTTAGGACGGTTCTTATTAAACCCTCACCCGGCACCCTCTGATTTGTTTCTACGCGGCATCGTACTGGAACGCCGAATCGCTTAGCGGTACGGCTTTTGCCGGTATAGGGTGGTAACTAGCCACAGCCGAAGCCTCCCTCCAGCCCAGACCAGAGACAATTTAGAAATAATAAAATGTAGGAACATGTTGCTCGAAGAATCGATAGACGTTGGGGTCCCGAAGTGTTTGACCTCGCACCGGCAAACGAACCGTGGCAAAACCCCCCACTAGATGGACGAACAATCTCAAGCGAGTCGCTGGAAGCAAGTGGCACAAAATCTTGTTCTGTGGCAATCCTTGCAAGAGATCTATGTCCAGTTATGGACGTCTATTGGTTGAGACGACAAGGTGTTTATTCTTTTTCTTCTTCACAATCGTCAGATAATAGGACGTGGACTACCCGTACGGCGTTCCTCCTACCCGATTGAAACTGAAATATAACTTCTAGCGTGTTCTGCTTTTGTATGAATTTTATTTATAAATCAGTTGTTAATTAAACTCAAAATTCGCTGCAGATGTTTTGCAAATTCGCTGCACGAACTTTCGGATGGATGACCTCCGGGTCCGGGATCGTTAAAATCAATCAACTTTATTATCACTGTGAGGTTTACCATACCTACCTTTAGCTGTTCGGGAGAGGTGCATTGACGTACAAATAACGATGCCGTTACCAAGAATTGAAGCTTCGGAATTTTTAATTAAAATTCATACATTTGAATTTACTTTTTAATTTTTTTAAGCAAAAGTTTTAACTTTTAAGCCATCCTATGAGGTATACTGAGGTATACTGGTAGATATAGGTATACTGGTAATCCATTTATTTTATTAACGACTAGATGAAGCCCACGACTTCATCCGCGTGGATTTAGGTTTTTTAAAATCCTGTGGGAACTATTCGCTTTTCCGAGGTATAAGTTGCCTATGCCAATTTCCGGGACGCAAGCTACCTCTGTACCTACCAAATTTCATCAAAATCGGTTAAACTGTTGGGCTGTGAAAAGCTAGCAGACAGACAGACTTTCGCATTTATAATATTAGGTAGTAATAGATGTACATATCACATTTTATGACATCTTTGTACGTAGATATATTACGTAATTTTTATATTCCTTAATGCGGCCATTCAACATTTTACGGCCGGGCATATAATTTGCGTTTGTTCACTTTGAGAACTGCAATCACATAAAACACCTTATGGTTTTGTTGACGTGTTCATAGAGACAGACAGGTGCTATTTATATACCGATAGCTTACATTCAAATGTTAAGTAGGTAAGTATTTATATTAGTATAAGTAGGTAGTGTGGCCAATTCACAATCAAATACACAATCTCTAAACCTAAACTAAATTGACAAGTTTAAAAATAGTGCTATCCTTTTCCGCAGGGAACATTGTGAAAGAGATAGGAATATATTTAGGCCTGTCATTTTAGTTTAGGTTTAGAGATTGTGTACAACAGAATTGGCCACAGTAGCAGATCGATCGGCCTAAGTCGGACATGACCAAATTAGCCATGGCAACTTAGCAAAATTAATAAAGGAATAAACGTAGCAAACGCAGTCAATTAGGCTGTAATGATTTATGAATCCGAAATGGTCGCCAAATATGAGTCTGAAAGCTTAGGGTCTCTTAGCGAGCGATGAAGAGAGCTAAGCTCGGAACGGAAATGCGGAGATCCGTAAGAGAACCAGAGTTACAAGTCACGGCAAATAAGTCTAGCGTTGATCTTCAATGCGCAGAAGTCGAAAATGAGGTATCTCGGGGTGTGAGGAGGGCGTGGGGATCGTTCGTAAGCACTGATTAGCTCTCGCGGATCCCTCGTAAGCGCTGATTGGCTCTCCAATCGTATTGTGTCCCGCTCACTCGTACGACGCTGCGCTCACTTGAAGGTGAGCGCTTGACTTACGTGCCGGGAGTTAAGGTGCGTTAGGGTAAGATCGGAGGTGGGTTAAGATCGTATGACTCAAATTTCGGACGAATTAGGGCATATTTTTAAATGCGGGCAATATTGTGTATTAGGCCATTTAATTGGGCCCCGGCCCGTGGTTCCCGCAAATCGCTCCATCAAGTCGGACGTGTGCTATGCGCCATTAAACAAAACAAGGTAATTTTCATAATTTTTTCGACAATCCGGTCTTCAACTTTTATTTTTATCTGTCTTTTTTAGCGAAGATATAGCTTTTTTTGTAATTATTTTGCCTGGATAGTTAGTTTTATGATGCCCCAAAGAGATTAATTTGATCCAAATAGAGCTAACATTGATGTTGGCGAAGATCCGGTGTACCCCCTCGCAAGTGAAGATCGGATGAAAATTTTCCGATCTTTGCAAGTTTCAAATAAGGCAGTGATAGTCAAACTTTTATTAAGTAATCATAAATGTTTCTGCCGTACAAGGTTTCTTTCGCTATTGCTTTTACTGAGTAATAGTAAGATTCCAAAACGGATTAACGGTAAGATTAATTAATCGGAGTAATAGTAAGATTCCAAAGTAGAGTTAAAACACAAATTTTGCGCTTTAATAGTTCAATCTGGTACGAGTACTTTTCATAGATCGTTAATAACAAGATATGTGACAATTTAAAAAAAAAGTTTATTGAAAGTTGGTTACTATAATTACTTATCTTACAAGCATGAACTAGGCTAATAAGTACCATTAATGAAAAAATAAATGAATTTTACATTTCTAATCATTTCTTAGTTTTTATAGTTGCCTAAAGTTTTATCCAAAGGCAAACCAGGGACCTTACGTATTAAGTAGTAATTCAGTTTCCTTTTCCAAATATCTTATATCCTGGTCCACTTAGTCACATTTGCTTTACTTCATCAAGTTCTATACCTTTATTCCGATCGACTCTTTTATGCCTACTACCTTCTTGTTTATAATAAGACTCGCGCCTGCTACACGTACATGAACTTGTACACACAATAAATTTAACAATTGAGTAGGTACTTACTACACCAGGCTTCCCCACTGGGCACCGGCAAAATAATGCATCCGATCTTTACCGTTTTACTTACTTTGTGGCATGCCAAAGTTTGAGAACCACAAAATCACAATTTTTTTACATCAGGGGTAAGTTCGAATGGCATAAAACCAAAAATGAAAGAATCGATTGGAACATTTTTGTTTCTAATCATTTATAATTCATATTCAAATATGTTTTAGAATAGGAAAGACCGAATGTATTCCTTATTAAGACCTTGTTCTCCAAGCACTAGAAGTGACTTTAAATTTATGTCCGGTCATACCCCTTGGTGGCCAATTCTTAATCATGGTCATAAAAAAAATTGTGTTGACTTTGCGTACGTAAAAAACAAAAACCGTTGAGTTTACATAAACAAACTATTTTCAGAGCTAAACTACGTTTAACCATTAACCGTTTACGATATATTACATTAATATAAGATATATGGATTTCGAGAAAAAAAATTTTTTGCGACACTCTTCCAACTAGTCGAAAATCCGTCCGTTATTACCCCAACGCACCTTAATCCGACATTGCTCTTAGAGCAGCCGCGAAGAACCTTAAAGTACATCGATGTTTAAGTAATCGCGATCAATACGCATCGTATTACCGGTTGTGAGAATAACGACGAACTTTGTCGAGAAATTCCGGTTGTCATTATGAGAGTCCCCTTCAAATGTCACGTTTTGTGTGGCAGGTACGGCGCTCGTCTGTTCCTGGGTGTCGGGATGCTGATCAACTCGGTGTTCGGGCTGCTGGTGCCGGTGGCGGCCGAGGCCGGCTACGGCTGGCTCATTCTCGTACGGTTCATCCAAGGGTTGGGAGAGGTGAGTCCCGTGCGTGCGTGCGTGAGTAATATACATAACTAGCGGACCCGGCAGACGTTGTTCCGCCCGCTATTAGCGCCACCTACCGGGTCCAATTTTTCTACTTACAAACCTTCCTCTTGAATCACTCTATCTATTAAAAAAACCGCATCAAAATCCGTTGCGTAGTTTTAAAGATTTAAGCATACATAGTGAGTAGGGACATAGGGACAGAGAAAGCGACTTTGTTTTATACTATGTAGTGATAGTAAGCGGTGGTGATACAATGTAGTTTTCCATACAAAAAGTGACGGCCATTTTATTTGCTTCATACAATCAATATCACTACAAATTATTAAAAAAAGTCCCTCGCCGCGTCTATCTGTCTGTCTAAATGGATAGTAGACGACGATAATATATGATCGTATTTTGAAATGAAATTGTAAATTTTTTGCAGGGTCCAATTGTGCCGTGCTCGCACGCCATGTTGGCGAAATGGATTCCACCGAATGAGCGGAGTCGGATGGGTGCTGCAGTATATGCCGGTAAGCATAAGCCTCTCTGTCTGTCTGTTACCTTTTCACGCCAAAACCGCTGAACTGATTTGACAGCAGTGGCGTAACTACAGGGTGGCATTTCGGCAAAATGCCACGGGCCCCGAGCCGAAAGGGGCCCCCGACCCGAGAGGGCCGTGAGCACCAGAGTATCCTAACATAATATAATATATTAATTACATTAATTTATCATCAATGATCCTTAACTAATTTAAGTTGCCAACGTGAAAAGTTTACAGTTTTGGCTTCAGTATCAGTTATATACTTAGAGCCCTTTAAAAAATTTTTTAATATAATCTTCAATGGACAGAATTGGGCCTATTACAGTTTTCTCATAATATTATGTAGATAGATAAAAAGTAATTTTATTTCTTGAAGTTTTCCTGAAGTGTGCACTGCTTTTCTGTTATTTTTTAATCATTTTTACATGTGACTACGCATAGTGCCGAGCGATCATTTTCAAAATTGAAATTGATAAAAACTTATTTCCAAAATTGTACAAGACAGAAGTTTTTAATAGCAGTTAACATTTTGTTCTAATGGTGCTGCTACACTGGTGTTAGAAATGTTGCATAAACATTATTTAACATTGCTAACATTTATATAACATTTACAACATTTGTGATATTTGTTAGATGTTTTCTCTCGCACTGGTAATGTAGCGGCCACATATACGGGCATATACCGCCGTTAACCGTAGGTGTAGCCACGATTAACGGGAAATGGTATTGTCAATAGCCATATACCACCGTAGCATTTGGCGTTAAGTCGGGTGGCGGTAAATTTTGGCACATCAAAGAGGTTTAACGGGAGAATCATAGCGTTAAAGTGGCCACATCTACGTTCGCCAGTGTGCGCATTAGTGTATTATCTATGGTGTGCGCCGCGAGCTCGACGGGAACGCACGTTGATACGAGTGAGATACCGTCAAATAAAATATATTCTATACGTATAATAAAATCGTAGAATTGGCCGTGTTGACATTAAAAATATTTGCAAAAAAAATAACTAGAAGACGTTAAAGATAAGTAATAGAACGTAAAAAAGCAATTTCTGTTGTGAAAAAATCTGTTTGTCTGTATGTTTGTTCGTGCATCATGCAAAAACTACTGAATGGATTGAAATGACACTTAACGCGATAACCGTTTATACTACGAAGTAGTATAAAATAATTTTCATCTCGAAATTTTGCACGGTTCCCTTGGGAAAGGGGATGAAAGTTAAAATGTGTACTTAGCTGTAATTCATTAACGGGTAGTCCGAGAAAGAAAATACTTAAGAAATTATTTCGTAAATATTTCAAGGTTAAAGATTTTGTAGTTCAGAAATTACAGTCATCACAACTCTCAGTATTCCATATAACTTGGAACCCGGATCGCACAGGAACCTTTGGGCATCTGGATTATCATCTGGGGTGCATTGCAATTGTGTTAGTCTGTCTCCGAAAACAAAGTGTTTCCATGGCATTTTCAAAAACCGAAGTCATTGCCCACGACTTTGTCCGCGATTTAGGTTTTTGACAAATATACGGGCATATACCGCGATTAATCGTATGTGTGGGCCACACATACGGTTAAAAAAGGCGTAGAACTGAGTGGCCACACATGTTCTTTGCGTTTTTTACCGGTGATAATTATCGCGTAGTTTAAAGCATTTTTGGGCATTAACATTAACTATAATGTAGCCGCAACATAAAACACGTTTAACATTATTGCATGTTGCGCGGCCGTCTCCCGCATTCCGCACGTCCCGCAGTCACCCAGGTTAATGTTGCTTAACAAATGTTATAATTTGTTATACTTGTTGCAAAATCCTACTAATATTATAAATGTGAAAGTGTGGATGTTTGGATGTTTGTTACTAACGTCTCAACTACTGAACCGATTTGGCTGAAATTTTGAATGGAGGATAGATTATGACTCTGACTTAAAACATAGACTACTTTTTATCTTGGAAAAATTAACTGTTCCCGCGGGATTTTAAAAAACCCGAAATCCATATCTACAGCTATAGGTAGAATACTATAGCAAACTTCCTTGAAAGTAGGTATAAAGGTTGGAAAAGGGAGCGAAAACGGAAAGCAGACATCCAAGATTCCCTTAGGATTTGTGAAAAATCGAAATACACGCGGGCTAAGCCGCGGGCAAAAGCTAGTGTTTAATAAAAATTTGTTAAAAATGTTTCATAAACATAAAAACATTTAGAACTTTGCTAACATTTATGACAAAATGTTAACTAACAATAATGTTTACTAACATATTTTTAAACTGCGTGGCGGTGTGGGCGGTGTGGCAGCACCATAAGACGAAAATTGCATCACATTTTTTGTTTCAGAACAAAATGTTCATAAACTAAGCAAAACGTTCGTCCATGCTCTTAAAGTGAAAGTTACTAGAAAAACAACTAATTTTAATAGCGTTTTATGTACCTTCTTTACGTACTTACATGATTTATTTTAAACTATAATGAATACTTTATCGTTAGTTGAGCTTCTTTATATTGAGCAGAAGGGGCCCCATCTGATTAATTTGCCACGGGCCCCCATTGGTGTAGTTACGCCACTGTTTGACAGCCAAGGAAATAGCTTGCATCTTGAGGACGGACATGGGATACATTTCACCCCAGAATATCCGAAGTTTTACTGCCTTTAATCTCTATTAATACAGTTTTGTTCGCTGCACTGAGTTGCAATTTAAGTAACTGATTGCTAAAAAAACCGGCCAAGTGCGTGGCGGGCCACGCGCAGTGTAGGGTTCCGTAGTCACAATCCTCGAAAAACAGATATAACTCCTTAACCTGTGAACCCTACTTAGCCGTGATAGTTTTCCTTTAAAATTGATTATATACCCTACTGCTGTGAATTTTTTCAAGTTCCTATATACTGCCATTTGGCTGATAGAGGGGGGGGGGGACACTTGACTCTAATAAAAATTTGCACTTTAAAACATCATATTTTACAAACGGATCTAGAAATCGAAAAATGATGTTCCCACACCCACAGTATTTTTAACCGACTTCAAAAAAAGGAGGTTCTGTATTCGATCCGTATGTATGTATGTATGTAAGTATGTTCGCGATTATCTCTGCAACTAATGAACCGATTTTGATGATTGTTTCACTATCGTAATCTACACACTTTAAGGAAGGTTTTAGTATATAACACATCGAGTTATCATTCTTACGTACGAAGTTATAAGCATAAATGTACACATATGTCACTAATATGTTCTCTGAGATTGCCAGACCTATTGCTGAAGTCTGATATACATAGCTATTCTGTCCAAAGACTTCACTCTGCTACGCCTACGTAACATTAACCTTTTGCAAAAACTTTTGGGCCGAGGTCAATAACAGCTGCATATAGAGTGGTTCCTTGGAGTTTGTGCACGGTTACGCGTATTTCCATTCTATACAAAGACAAACCGCATGGGTGTGAAACTGGTCGCTTAAATAGATTGTAAATTACTTTTTAATCAAGGTCTTCCAAATTATACACGAGTAGTACGCATACAAACTAATCTTGTATAGATCGGAAGTTAGGTTAGGTTGGGTTAGAACATTATAAAACCATACACTTATAGTATGACACAAAAAATGTATATGTCACAGGATAATTAATAATATATAGATCATAACCTATTTTACATAGTTCTCATTTGTATTATTATTATTATTTATCACTAAAAAGCATAAAATAATTTTTTTCAAAGAAAAATGAACCGACTTCAAACGTTTCGAACTAAAAAGTTTAAAATAATTTTTTATTCATTTAGATTGACGATTAAACTACCTAACTCAAATGATATATAATTTTTTGGAGTCGGCGCCAAACCACATTCAATTCGTGTAAGTAAAATCAGAGTATCCACTTTTGAATGCGAGCGCGGTGAACCATAATAGTCGCGGAGGGTGAGGCTGCCCGGGACGCGGGGAGCACATTTTCGACTTGAAAAATATGAAAGTCCTTTGGCGCCGACTTCAAAAAATTATATATCATTTGAATTAGGTAGTTTAATCGTCAATCTAAATGAATAAAAAATTATTTTAAACTTTTTAGTTCGAAACGTTTGAAGTCGGTTCATTTTTCTTTGAAAAAAATTATTAAAAGACCTATTCAACGATACCCCACACTATGGGGTAGACGAGAAAAAAAATATTCATCCCCACTTTACATGTAGGGGAGATACCCTAAAAAAAATATTTATTAAAATTTTATTTCACCACTTTGTCGGCGTGATTAATATTTATACTCATGCCAAATTACAGATTTCTAGCACTAATAGTCTCTGAGATTAACCGAGGACGGACGGACAGACGGACGGACATGGCGAAACTATAAGGGTTCCTTGTTTACTACGGAACCCTAAAAAGTGAGGGTGACTTGGAACTAATGAGAATTGTGATAAATTATAGTACTTAGTCGTATTTAGTTTTCAGTACTTTTTATTTATTTATTTATTCTTCAGTCCTTTCTGTTGTTATTAATTATACAACATCCTTAAAGCTATCCTAATGTTTTACAATCAGGTGCGGCGCTTTGATAGGCTCATTTTGTATGGTCCTAGGACGTAGCCCTTCTATCGCACTTGTATTTATCCAGGTCAGGTGTACCTACTGTATTATAAAGGTGGTTATATCCGTGTTTGTTCGCAGGCGCGCAGTTCGGCACGGTGATCTCGATGCCTCTGTCGGGTCTGCTCTCCGCGTACGGGTTCGCGGGCGGCTGGCCGTCCATCTTCTACGTGTTCGGTCTCATCGGCACCGTGTGGTGCGTCGCCTTCCTGCTCTTCGTGTCCGAGGACCCGGAGAACTGCCCGTCCATCAAGGAGACCGAGAAGAAGTACATCCTCAGCTCGCTGTGGGGCGCTGCCGGTTCCAGCGTGAGTTTTGATACTTTTTAGCAATCGTACCTACTTGAAAACTGTCTGTTTCAAGAAGCAGAAGTTAGCATCCATCGAGCGTTAAGACGTAAGATCCAGCAACACTCTGATTAGCGCATATTATCATAAATTGTCTGTTAGAAAACTTTATGGATACGGCGAGCGTTATGATCCAGCTAAATTTTCGTGCTTTAAAATGGGACGATACAGCAAACTTCTGATGCGGATGTTATCAGAATTTCAGAAAAACTTCACGCCGGAGAGCACATAGGTAGGTAGGTGCTTATAGGTACATTTACTAGACCCTACAACCCAGCAGAATTTTGCCAGATTGTACGCTAACCCCATCTAACGTGATCTAACGCTCGCCGTATAGACAATCTGATAATATGCGACCGGCTTAATAGCCCGGTCAAATTAGACTAAAAAATAGGGGTGAGGTTACAATAATTCCCACCTGGCTGAAAATTGGTAGGATTGTTCGAAATACTATTATAAATGAAATGTGAAAAGTTCTCATCGATCCGATACCTGGAAAAAAATTTACTCCTGGACACGCACAGTTTATTCACACTTGGCTGATAATTTGTAGGATTGTTTTTTTTTCACATTTCATTTATAATAGTGTTTTGAACAATCCTACCAATTTTCAGCCAGGTGGGAATTATTGTAGCCTTGAAAGTCTAAATTGACTGGGCTATAAAAATGCTTTGCTATTTCAATTTTTGATGTCTTTTTTTTAATAACTCAAACAAATTAACATACCTTTTAAATTTAAATGATGCCAATTATTGAATCAATGAAAATATTTTAATGATTTTGTATTCACAGTCACCACCCATCCCTTGGAGCAAAATTCTAAAGTCGATGCCATTCTGGGCTATAATGTTGGCGCACATGGGGCAGAACTACGGCTACGAGACCTTGATGACAGAGCTGCCAACCTTCATGAGACAAGTGCTGCATTTCTCTATCAAAGATGTAAGTAACTTATCCATTAAATTATAAATTCCTGGAGACAACAATATTATGTACCACTGAAAGAATGAACTGGAAAAGAAATAGCAAGCATAGAAGCTCATTTAATGTAACCTAAATAAGTTTTCATATTTAAGTAGTCCTCAAAGAGACGAACTGATTTCTAAATGCTTTCTTCTTGAAGTTCCTACTGAGGCGATTCCATCGAGACTTCACGTGCACGATCAAAGAAATTCTTAATAATATTTTATTTTAATAAAATATTATTAAGAATTTTTAATAATATTTTATTGCCTTCCTCAATATATGCATTTTTTAACTAGATCGTGACTAGATCATTATAATTCGCCTTTTTTAACTTTTACATCTTTAACTAGATATTATAATATTCATGCTATTAGACGTCGGTGAAGCGAACGCTTTTTTTTACCAGTCGAGTGTCTGATGTTTAGTAGCTAAGTATAAGGCTGCTATTGAAGTATTTGAGCATTTCATACCTGTCGTAGAGAAGCTTGAGCTTCTTTAGACGCTATAGCTGCTGAAGAGTCTAGATGTTCAGACGTAAGTAGCCAAATATGCGCCAGCCTTAAGTCCCTGGAACCCGAACCTAGCTATTTATAGAACGAAATCGGCTTGGTTGATGATTTCGGTATCATTAATCATCCGAGCTGTCACGGGGTCAAAAGGCTGAGTGGCCAATTGACCGTTGAATCACGACGCAATTGTGCGACGGCATTCAATTAGTACTGCACTATAAATTGAATAGGTACTTACATTAATAATCTAAAGGTACCCTCAGATACAAACTACATGATTTTCACATGGATCGATTTTCGTCGCGCGACCGACGGCGAAATTCTAGCTCTAATTTTTGGAACGAAGTTCCTTATCGCGCGGGCTTATCGCAAGGGGGCTAGACGGAAAAAATTAAGACCAAAAGTTGTAACTACACTTTTTGCTATAGTTGTAAGCCGTGCGGCGTGCGCGTGTTTCTCTGTCTGTCTCTCTCTCTCTCTCTCTTATAGAAAGCAAGCCAGCTATTTTCGTTTCGTCTTTCTATTTCGCATTGAACAGTGTGGTGTCGCGACGATTATTTTTGTTAAGTGTATACAGGTTTTTTGTACATAATAAATAATAAAAAATAATAACAATAATGAACTTCGTTCCATTTTTTTATTCACCTACAAGTTAGCCCTCGACTGCAATCTCACCCGATGGTAAGCGACGATTCAATGTATGGAAGAGGTATCGCAGTTTTTATTAGACCCATATACACGATCGGTTTCTACGCGGCATCATACCGGAACGCTAAATCGCTTAGCGGCATGCTTTGCCGATGGGGTGGTAACTAGCTGAGGCCTCTCACCGGACCAGACCAGAGACAATTTAGAAATTATAAATCCCCAAATTGCGCTTGCCAGGATATAAATCAAATAAGTAGGGGACCTCCCACTGATAAAACCAGAGCGTTCACCACTGCGCCAGGGAAGCCATCAGGACATAAAGAATAACATAATTTGTGACGTTGTTTCAGAACGGCTTCGTATCCGCCCTCCCTTACCTCTGCATGTGGCTGTTCTCAATGTTCATCTCGGTGGTGGCGGACTGGATGCTGTCCAGCGGACGCTTCAACCACACGCAAGTGCGCAAGATCATCAACAGTATCGGTACTGATAAGTCTTCTTTATTTTCTTCTTTCTTTGATTTTTCTATTTTTAACCCCCGACGCAAAAACGACGGGGTGTTATAAGTTTGACGTGTCTGTGTGTGTCTGTGCCTGTGTTTGTGTGTGTGCCTGTGTGTGCGCGCGTGCGTGCGTGCGTGCGTACGTTCGTGCGCGCGTTGTCTGTCTGTCTGTCTGTTCCCCTGTAGCGCTCAAACGGATGAAAGGTGAATTAGTCGAGAGTATTGTTTATTTGATGAAAATCGATCCAAGATGGCCGCCGCTACAAAATGGCGGATTACATATTTTTCACAACTCACTTAATATGGGCTTGACTAGTAGAATAGCACTATGCAAATCCAAGATGGCCGCTGCCACATAATGGTGAATGTCGGGGGTTTTTAAATTTTTAATTTACACTTGTTGACACTTTTCTTCGCGGTCTTTAGAGACCGGTGATACGGCATACCTACTAGCTGCCCACAAGTTCGCGTCGATAGAAGTTTTCAAAAGAATGTTTCTTCATAGTTCATGCAAACTTCACTACCTATAGGTACTCCTTGCCACCACTTTAGGATGTAATTTCAAACAACCCCTCCTTAGTGCGCCTCTAGGGTATACCTGCACGAGGATTATATTTTTTCTAAAACCGTGTCAATCAAACAGTTGGGTAGGCCCTTGTCATAATAACTCGAGAATTATCTACTTTAAAGAGGAATTCTGAGAAATGATTGGTTCTTAGAATTTCCTCAGAGATTTGTTAATCCAAAAATATATTATTTAAGTACCAACCTAGTTATCGAGAAGAATTCTAGGATGGGATACTTGAAGAATTCTAGGATGGGTTCTGACTTCTTCTGTCGTATTCAAGAGAACTACCTACTGGGCAACCATTTGTTATTTTTTTTCCGTAATAGAAATATTCTGGGTTTATTCGAGAGATGATAAATTCAGTTACCTTCTATTCTGACTCGATTTTAAACAGTTTTGCTTTATTATTTTGCTTTCTTGTTGCCAGGTGAATACGGTCCGGCGATAGGGCTGTTCATCGCGGCGCACACGGGCTGCAACCCCGCCGCTACGGTGGCGGTGCTCGCCATCGGCGTCGGCCTCAACGGCGGCATATACTCCGGTTTCAAGGTGAGTTGTTTAGAGAAAAAAAAATACGCGCCGAATTGAAAACCTCCTCCTTTTTGGAAGTCGGTTAATAAAGTCGAGCGTTGTGGTTGTTAATAGTGGCGCACTGCAACTGTTAATTAAAATTTAAATCGCCCCTGACAAAAAGAGCTGAAACAGCTGAACCGATTTTGATAAAGCGGAAAAGTATAGCATTACATAATTTAGAACCTGTCAATTTAGTTTAAAATAATTTTGAGATTGTGTACAATAGAATTAAGTAGTACCATTAGATGTGCAAATATGTATCAACCGACTACAACTGGTAACCAACACTAATGCTGACCATGCCGCCAGGTTTCATGATACAACCAGTTTAGCTCAAAATTTTTCTCCGCAAGAATAAATAGATGTTGTAACTGGTACCTATTACCAATTTGTAGGTGAACCACTTGGACATCTCGCCGCGGTTCGCCGGCATCCTGATGGCGTTCACCAACTGCCTCGCCAACCTCACCGGCTTGCTGGCGCCCATCGTCGCCGGATACATCATCGAGGGCAGGGTAACTACGCTGTTTGAATACATAATTTGAATACTTGAATAATAATTTGAATTAAAAAAAAGACTTTTCTATTCTAATATAGTTTAACACTGCAATCTACAGTGTACTGTTGTACTTAAACAAACTTTGTATGGTACAGCGTGCGCTATACAAGTATACACCACACGCCCTCCCGCCGCTAAACAAGCAACCAAGCAAACAATACGCACCACCACGCAACACCACACAAACCCTCCAAAACACACTCGCACATTTCACTCCGACACCGGAGCATCTTCAGGAGATGTGGATTCTACATTATTGCAAAGCGGGACGGGGGGAGGGGGGTAGTGCATTCCGCATGCAGCATGTTGTACCATACAGAGACCGTTTGAGCGGATTACAGCAGAATAATTGTTGTTTTTCATTGTAAATCATGGATTTCCGCAAATCAACACCTGCTTCCATTCCACAAATACAACGCTTGCTATTATAACCAGCGTAATATAAGTCGACCGGTGACGTTCAATGCGCAGAAGTCGAAAATCAGATATCTCGGGGTGTGAGGGGGTCGCGGGGAGGGCGTGGGGCAGGGGCGTAGCTACCGCCGTATATGCCGTATCAATTATACGGGGCCCCCAAGCCACGGGGGGCCCCCGACGTGCGTAAGCAAATATTAACAAAAACTTCCCAAATTTTTGTTTATTTCAGAAATGACAAAAGTAAAATAATGTTGTTCAAAAAGTTGTCCATAGAGGCAGAATATTTAGAAAAACTAAAGTCATCATCAGCTATAAATAATTTAATAAATCAGTTTGCCGAAAAAAAGGCAAGGAGAGTATATAAGTATATTTAATTTGAATTGTTTGTAAAAATTTTAGAAAAAGTGTCAGATAAATAATTATGATGAATAAATATTGCTTTTAATTTTATGCAAACATTTTTTTTTTCTTTTGTGAGAAATCTTTACCCTTCATAAGGGCCCCCAAACAAATTTTTATATGGGGCCCCGCCAAGGTACGCTACGCCACTGGCGTGGGGATCGGTCGTAAGCACTGATTAGCTCTCGCGGATCCCTTGTAAGCGCTGATTGGCTCTCCAATCGTATTGTGTCCCGCTCACTCGCACGACGCTGCGCGCACATGAAGGTCACCGGTCGACTTACGTGACGGGGGTTATAACAACGTTTTCTCTGTTCCCATCAGCCTACGCAAGCCCAATGGAGGATAGTGTTCTACATAGCGGCGTGCATATACATCTTCTGCGCTACATTCTACAACGTGTTCGGCACGGGCTGGCGGCAGGAGTGGGACAACCCCGCAGAGGACGAGGCGATCGCGAAGAAGGCGGCGGCCAAGAAGGCCACGAAGCTGGGGAAAAAAGCCGCCGGCGATCAGAACACAGCGGAGACCGCGCAATAGCACGTTTAGAGCGCGTCTGGCACACACAACTGGCAACACTTTTTTTCATTATTGCAACTGGCAACCCTTGAGTGCATCTAATAGCTCCTCTACACGATAGGTCATCGCGGTAGCCCACTATGATGAGCCATTGTGTAGCCATAGCCATCTCACCGATCATGTGATAGGCTAGCGATGGCCCATCATATTATGTATGGTTAATTGGGTTAACCCAGAACAGTGAAGTTATAAATAAAATCTAATATTTAACTGTAACTCACAAATTAGGTTGTAAAATGGCAACACCAAAATGTCTATGGTGAAATCTGAAGGCACTTAAGGGCATGTCAATTTTTTATTTCTGGACGAACTCGGATATTATTCGTTTATTGCCTTAAAAAGGTTAAGATAGAAAGGGATAGCAACTATTTTAAGGGAAGGAAAATATGAAATAACGCGTTTTCACACATAGTTGGGTGTGCACAGCGAGGCCCCTAAAGGAAGGGGCCCCGATAGTTGGTGTACTCGAAAAAAGCACTCCAAACTATGAAAACGTTCCTAAAAACAAAATGTTATTCCCAATACGAGTTATCTAGTTAGTACAAATTTATTGAACGTAACAAAAAAGCCTACTTTTAAATCTGAATGATGTTAACCATATTTTGAATAATATTTAAGGTTGTGTCTGCTTTGAGCGTAAGATACGAACGATAATGAATTCCAAGTTTTGAAAATTGTGGATGAAATTTTAGTGTGCACATGTTATATTCCTTTCAAGGTTCAATTTTTTATTTTGTTTTTCGTGTATCGAAGTATTAACAATTTTGTGATGTCAAACAAGCGTGCAGATTAAATTTTGCAAACTCTCTTTTTTAACTGTTATTATTTTTAATTTAATAACCTAAAGAGACGCACATCAATAAGGCTGTGATAGAATCTTGTGTAAAGCCTCGTTTACATGATAAAATTTTCTCGTGTTTGAAATATGAGAATTAATATAACAGTAAAACATATAAACTAGATATGTACGTAGGCAGCTATGCATGGTATTATACAACGATAGTGTATGTATGTGACCGTAACGACGTAAACAACATGTGATTATTAAGTATTTGAAGATTATACAATGTAGCAAACGATTTCTCGTCACAAACTGTGCCAAGAAATTGTCCATATGTATGTAAATGAGGCTTGATGCAACTCGGAATTCATTATCGTATCAACAAATTTAAACATGCTATTTATTAATTAAATATATTATAATTATATTAAGTAAGTACCATACAAGTATTGTTCATAAATTTATAATTTGATAAGAGAATAATTGAGACGCGTGAAAGGTGTTAAATGACGATGGGTCCAAGATATCTTTAAAAAAAATACGTTACCGTCCTAGAAAGTGACTTCACTAAACCTCGCATCCATAGGTAATATGATTCATATTTAAAAAAAATCAATTTATTAATACATTAAATTTTTGCAGTTGTTACTGAAATTTAAATTTTGCAGATACTCGAATACAATTTAGCAAATAACAAACGATAGCATGAACAAAATATATTGTAGTAAAAACTAAAAATAATTTAGAAAAAGTTTTTACCAATGTATATTTACTATTTAACCGACTTTCTAATTCGAATATTTCGTTTCTTTTTCAAGTTTTCTCAATATTTGCCAAACGGTACCTATAAAGAGTGAATTTATTCTTAGTCCCTCCTGTATCGCTTTAAGCGAAAGTTGCTGCAGGCTGGGTCCAAGTTTGTATCTTATTGGTATATCGTATCACTGCCGCGAGGCCCCATTATGTAATATGATTATTACGACGTATCTTATTTTTACGTCGTAACTTACGCTTATGAATCATGATGCAAGTCGTGCCTTGGCAGCGGTAAAAATTTATACGATACACCAAAGTGATATAAATTTTTAACCAGACTTAGTTAAGCACTAAAAACGTTATGATGTAATTTATTTATGGATTTAGTTTTTAACTTAGTACACATGACGTCCAACGACGGTGTGCGCCCAGAGCTAATGTGATCATTCTGTTATAATTATAAGTAATCTTAAGCCGTTTTATACAAACATTACACACAAATTAAAGTGCCTGACAAAGAAAAACCAAAATTATTTTAATATTATGTAAACAAAGTTTACCGTTTAAGTCATTATAAAAAAAATCTGTACAGGTATATTTACTAGATGTTAACTAAATCAGTAACTCAACGTTAAGACCTCGACTTTCGACCTCATTTATGGCTATCAACGAAAAACTAAGTATATTTTTTAAGCATTTGATTAAAAATTAGTAGGCAATTCGATAAAAAAATAAAACACCTTAGTAATTTGACAAAAAACAAACACCTTATGATGGGGCCCCCTCTGACGGGGGGTTTTAATATTTTTCGCCTGTCTTGCCACACTATTACGTTACTATCTAGTAAATTAGCTGATCACATATTTATCCTACTAATATTATAAATGTGAAAGTGTGGATGTTTGGATGTTTAGATGTTTGTATGTTTGTATGTTTGGATGTTTGGATGTTTGTTACTCAATCACGCCGCAACTACTGAACCGATTTGGCTGAAATTTTGAATGGAGATAGCTTATGCCCTGACTTAAAACATAGGCTACTTTTTATCCCGGAAAAGTATTCCTGTGGGACTAAAATAGATATAATCTTCCAAAAACGCCATAGAGGGCGCTGACTGTTCTTAGGTAAATCACGTTCACATAACACATTATTGCAATAGTTTGCTGTGTTGCATGCATTGGCAACACATAGGCTACTTTTTATCCTGGAAAAAATGCACAGTTCCCATGGGATTTTGAAAAACCCGAAGTCTATATCTACAACTATAGGTAGATTATTATAGCGAACTTCCTTGATAGAAAGTATAAAGGTTGGAAAAGGGATCGGGAACGGGAACCGGGAATCCACGACTCCCTCGGGATTTGTGAAAAACCAAAATTCTCGCGGGCGAAGCCGCGGGTATTCTCTAGTTGATAATATTTCATAAAACAGTTCTGTAAATCGTAAAGCATTATCAATTTGTGTGTAAAGTTATTTGAATTTTTATTATAAATAAATAGAAGCTACAAAAAAAGTATTGATATTTTACTATTAATTGAATTATTGCGTGTGGCAATCGCCTAAAACCACAGGCTACAACCAACCACAGATGAGGTATATATACAAAATGCCCATTAAATTTTATTTATGTAACTAAAACATTAATTGTATTCTACATAAAAAGTGTTAGAGAAATACAATGAAGTTTTTAGTTCACTTTTCTGTTTTATTTAAATCCTAATTTTAAACTGATGTTGAAACCCCTCTTACAGCATCCCCTACAAAGTCAGCATTACAAAATGTTAATAGTGAAAATCACGAAAACCATCAACGTTTTCGAGATTTACAAATTCGTACTAGGCAGGGGTCGAGTGAAGTTTTTTAGTGAACAAAACTCGTGCACTATTATAGTTTGTATGTAAGCATATCAACTAAGCAGGTATTACTGTCGCTAGTAACGTAGAAGTACGCTTAATAGTATTAAGTACGTACGGCAGAACGTAGTAGACAGACTCGACTTACTCGTACGTAAATACCTACTGGTTTAATTTTCAGTGGTAGTTCGCTCTGCCTCGTTGTTTCGATTACGGGATTCGATTTCCGGGTCGGGCAAATATTTGTTACGTATTGGGTTTTTCTGTCCAGAAATTCTCAGTGCCGGCCCGGAGTTAGTAGTGCGTCGGAGAGCATGTTAAACAGTCGGTCCCGGTTATTATCACTATCAAGCGACATTGTCGTTAAAGTCCGCCAACCCGCATTGGATCAGAGTGGCGAGTCTAAGCTCTAAACCGCTCTCTCCTATGAGAGAGGAGGCCTGTGCCCAGCAGTGGACGTTAAAAGGTTGTAGTGGTGGTGGTAGTCCGCTTATCTGATATTTTGGGGAAGTTGGGGATATTTTGGGGGCGTGGTAAAAAAGACCTTTTCAAATGCTTAGTTTCCATCCTACGGGAAAATGGCTGACGAATAATACTAGTTAGTTTTTTTTGTAAAAAAAAAGTTACAAACTAAACTCTCATAGACTAAAACCTAGCTTGTAACTGTTAAATTGAAATAGAAAAGTTAGCTCAGTTAAAAGTGAGACGGCATCTGATATCGATGGCGGTAGGTCGACAGTTGATGTAAAAGTCCTTCACCTATCCCGTATCACGGGGCAATCTCAGAAACCGTCTCAGTTAAACGTTAGGTTAGTAAAAGGCTACTTTGAATAATAAAATTTCATAGTAACAATAAAATGTTTATTCCAACTGATTTACATATTATCATGATCAAAAATTACACTTTGTCTCAATTGATTGCTTTGCTATAATGTTGCAAACTAAACGCGCCCGTACCGGCTCTGCACGGCTGGCCCAACATCAGACAACTGGATGCGGACTTTATAAAGTCCTTCTTAGCGTTTAGCACAGCTTCTTTCAGGAATATCAACGAAGATTCGAAGGACATCTGTTGCAGCGGCGAGGTGGACGCTTCCATGCCTTTCCGACTCATCGGTTCGAACACTCCGTTGTACGTCATATAATCTGCGACCAAAGACAAATGTCTCGGGTCCACCGTGATGCCGTAAACATTGAACACATTCTGTATTTCTTTTATAATAACTTTATTGGCCGCTTCTATGCCGTAAGTGTTGGCAATAGCGTGAATATCGTTACTGTATAGTCTATTCAAGTCTAGTAAATTATTATATTTGGACATTTGCAGTATATTGATCCCTTCTGTCTTTAAATATAGCTTGTCTTTCTCTTTATTAGTGATCGCACGCTTGATGTTCTTAATCTCGTATACGACTGATCTCATGGCGGCGTCGCGCAACGCTTGCGTGAGATCTACCCTCAGAAATGAGATCGGGAAGAGCACGGTCAGTTCGCACCATCTGCTGTGTTTCGTGTCGAATGTGTAATTTGTGGCGCTTTGTATGTTCTCGACGACTTCGTTCATTGTCTTGTTGGCTTTTTCGGAGACTTCGTTCTCGGTCACTTCGACAACTTCATCGTTCTCTTTCTCCGCGTCTTCGTCTGGTTCGTCTTCGTCTTCCGATTTCTCCTCTTCCCCAGATTCGGGGTCCTCATACTCTTGATCCTCCGAACGTTTTTTGCGTGTTTTCACCTGGAAACGTCACATAATGTTGGTTATTAACTTTTATGGTACGGTCTATTCAGTGGCGTGCATTTCGTGAGGGGGAGTTGAGGGATTAGACATTTTCCATAATTCAAAAACCAAGCAGTTGAAAAGAAAATAAAAACTTATTTTAGAATATGCAAATGAATCCTTTTCATGAAACCTTTCAACTTGACCTATAGTTGGGACATTACAAACGTGCAAACTGAACCATAAAACATTATAATCATAGGGTTCTGAGGGCTCGCCCTAGCTCTTTATAACCTCTTATCGACTGTTGACAAATCCTTTTTTACTGTTACATACAACACCAGAGAAACAGGTTCCAGTTCAATAAGGCCAGGGAGAAGTCCAATAAAAATGATTTATGACTCAGTTCGCACGTTGTATTGTCCCGACTATAATAACTCCTCTAATAAATTTCAAGAAGAAGAGCTATTTGCAATAAAAATAAAAATATTTATTATTTTTCTTTAACAATAAGGTTTATTAACAACTAATTCAAATTTCAAGTTGATAGCATTAGTAGTTAATAAAATAAGTAGTTAAGATACATGGAAGTTGTACCATAAGCGTTCCTTTATACCATTTTGATACAGAACCCACAAAAAAGACAATAGGCAATTAGTGAAATAAAATATGTACAAATTACAGAATACGTACGTCGGTATTGTCATCGTCATCATTAGGGCCTTCCTCGTCTGAGCTTTCGACGTCTGCATCAGCGGTAGCACGTTCAGGCGCTTCGGGAGACACGTCCTCATCTGCTTCATCATCAACGGACGCGGCACGACGTTTCCTGTCCTTCTCCGCCGCCCACAGAACACCGCAAGTAGCTTTCGCCTGCTTACGAATAACCGCAAACATTTCGTTGAAGAATTTATTCTGCATATGCTTAATAACGTGCGGAGGTTTCACCGCATACTGTGTTTTGTATTGGGAGTGAGGTAGAAACGCGAAACGCATAGTAGTCTTCAGCTGTCTCTCTGGATTTGTGACAATTTCGCATTGAACATCGATCTTTTCTAAAACATCCGAGACAGTCACCCTGTTCATCTTTTGTCTCAACTTTTCCGCTTTTTTGGTCAAATTCGCGATGTTTTCAAGAAACGGTATATCCATGTTGGGTGTCTTTAACTTGGCCGATGCTGTCATTAAAATTTCTCGTAAGCGCGGTATACCCAATGTAACGTTCATGTCACCTCTTCCGGCAAAATGAAACGTATTCAGTGTCATCTGGGTGGATGGCTCGCCTATAGACTGAGCTGCCAACAGCCCGACAGGCTCTCCCGGTGCTGCTAGCGAAGCTAAATACTTGGCGTTCATCACTTCGACAAACTTGTCCTTCTCAGTAAATTCACTGAAAGTGCTTTCTTGACGATTTTTTAAGTAATTTTGGATGAAGCCATCCAATTGCTCGTTGATAGTACCAAACGTGTACTCAGGCGAATTTTTACAAGGAATAGGATCAGGACAGTGTTTCCTTGCATATTGCCGCCTTTCCTCCTCGTCTAAAGATCGCCATAATTTTTCTAACTCCCAATAATAAGGATCTCGAGTTTCATCTGTCGGCATATCCTCCAAATCAATATCTTTTTTAGCTAAAGTTGAAAAATTACAGAAGCCACTAGTTCGTACTTTGGCGCATGGGCTTCCATTCTTCTTTTTCCATTTCTTTAACGATTTTTGAGCTTTTGCTACACTTTTTGTGTCTACGTCCTCTTTTAGTTTCTTTATCACTGATTTTGTAAAAATGGCATTCGAATTGACATCTAGAAACTGAAGCTGATCTTTCTTAAGAAATTGACACTTCAATACGTCTAATCCATCTTCTCCATACGCAAATTGAATAACACTGCTGTCAGCATCTCTAACCGTGTGATCATAAGCGACACTTAACCCTTCCAAGTGTTTGATCAAGCATCTTTGTAAATAACCGGATCGACTTGTTTTGACAGCAGTGTCGATAAGACCTTCTCTACCAGCCATACAGTGGAAGAAAAATTCTTGTGGTTGAATTCCTGTCATGAAGCGACCGTCAATAAAACCACCTGCTCTTGGGGAGACGTCGTACGGAGGAAAACTAGGCAGAGACCGTCCAGATATCATTAAAGGTGGTCTTTTACCTTCCAATTCAATTTGGCCTAACAAACATGAGATTTGCATCGTATTAACAGTCGAACCCTTTGCTCCTGATTGTACCATGAGTTGTAAGTTGTTGGATGGAAACTTTTCCAATAGACCTTTTGAGAGACATGTGGTGTTAATATCATTTGTGTAGGAGTCGAGCATATTCTTATACTGTCTGTCTAAGTTTGCACGGAACTTTTGATCTTTGATCAACATTTCTCCTATTGTGTCTTTTAGCTTACTATCGTCTATGTCCACGGGTACTTCAGTAGCTTTGACGGCGGCTAGTCGACCAGCTTGGCGAACTAGCGAAATAATTTCATCACGTTTTTTATTGGCGTCTTCGACGACCAAAATATCCTTGACCCCGAGTGTGAAACCAAACCATTGTAAGTAGAAAGTAAAAACTTTCGAAAATGAGCTCAAAAGTGCAGCGGAACTGTCTCCTCCATATAACTCATACATACAGTGAACCAAACCATATGGCGTTGCTCCATAGTGAGTTTTATCTAGCACTCCACACAAAAGTTCACCTTTTCTTATAATTACTTCCGCTTCAGTCATTGTATTAGGATTCGTAAATTCTGCACCTCCACCTTCCCATACTCTCGGTGGCTCTTTCTGCCATGCCTTTGAACTAATTTTTGCCTTCCCATTTAAGGAAAGGTATGGCTTTCCTTTGGGTATGGTGTTGATTATTATGGTTGATAGAACTTGTTTCCCGGACCAAAGTGTGATTGGTTTTAAAATGGTTGGTGGAAGCAATTTGATTTCACCCTTGTGATTTGACAATGCTTGAAAAACTAGCTGTTGGTAATCAGCTTTTGAAAAAAAAGTGCCTCTCAGTGACATTCTGACACCGGAAATTACATGATCTTGAATCAAACCACTAAGAGGTGTACCATCTTTTGGCACAAGATATTGTTTTGTTACAGACATGATGTTATAGGCTTCACTTCTAGCAATTTCGTTTTGAGGAAAATGTGCATTCATTTCATCACCGTCAAAGTCAGCATTATAAGATTTACAGTTGGCATAATGTAGCCTAAGAGTTTTTTCGCCTTTAAGTATTCTCGCTCTGTGGGCCATCATACTAGGTTTATGGAGTGAGGGCTGCCTATTCAATATCAGTACATCACCATTAATCAAGTGACGATGAACAATTTTCAAGCCTGAATTCTTAAATTCATCAGGTGTAAGGAGTTTTTTGGCGAGTGATTTTCTTTTTTGTATAGAATCAGGGGGAATTCTGATTATTCTTCCATTCTTGACTTCTAATTTTTCAGCTCCAGGATGCTTATTAGGTCCGTTTATTACCATTTTCCTCAATTCATCAACGTTCCACTCTGTCACAGGGGTAGGGTAGGTTAGTTTTGTAGCAAATACATCCGGGATACCTATCTCATCTATGTCAACATTTGGGTCAGGAGTGATAACTGATCTAGCCGCAAAGTTCACTCTTTTGCCCATCATAAACATTCTAATCACACCTGTTTTCTTCTCTATGACTTGTTTTAATCCTTGACTTTCAACACCTTGCGCATCACTGCTGAGTAAATTATTTATTTGTTTCTGTAGATCTTGCCATATTGTATGCAACTTTTCTGATGGAGATTTTCCCATGACACCCTCGTATGCTAGTCTCGGCTGTTGTTCTAAGCTGTCAATAGCTTTTTGTGTATCAGATGCCTTTAAAACTTGTAACACAACTCGAGCGCTATAAGCAGCATTCAGTATAGATTTGTACACTTTTGTTTGTTGATGTTCAATTAATTCTCCTTGTAAAACATTACAGGGTCTCACATTAGACGGAAGTACAGGCACAATCTGCATGAAAAATATATCTATAGCCGGTTTGCAATTTGCATGCTTTAGTATGGGGATGCAATGAGTTAGAATATCTTCGTCATTTTCTTCTATCGCTTTGCAAAAACGTTTTAGATCATCAGGCATTAAGATTTTAATGCCTTTTCCTGTTCCGCCTTCCACACTCATATTGTACATGATCTTGTTATCAGATGTTGTAACTTTAATAAGCTTACTTTTACAATACATACAGCTTTTTGATATGCTGATCGCCTTAAAATAACTACTAATGATTTTAGTCCGTAGCTTATCTGTATTTTTATTTTGTAACCTCTCACTGAGACTATCTTTTTTCCTTAGAAGTTTTTGACATTTTCTGATAACCTTATTAGGCTTTTCTGGTGATGATTCACTTTTGTAGTTTTTCATGTCGCCTATAAAGTTTTCCAAGTCCAATGCTTCAGTCACATGGCCCACATCCAGCAGGTCGAGTTGTAATTTTAATATGAACTTCATTCTATCGTCCATTTGTATTTTGAAGCATTTCAAGCACGATATTCTGAACAGAGTGTATATATTCTTTACGAATAGTGGATTTACGCAAATAAGCGGCAATTCTATGTGACCAAAATGTCCAGGGCAGTGTAAGAGTGCGTTAGAACAGGTCGCACAAAAATCATTACGTTCTCTTAAAGGTCCCAATAACGGATCGTAAAGGCCTCCGCTTGTAGGGTTGCCCATCGAGTCGAAGGAAATCGTGTTCGTAATTTTCGTCACGCTAAGTTTTCGCACGTCTTGATCGCTGAACATGAGAAACTGGACGGAGTCTGGGTCGACAGACGTCAACCCGCTCAGGGCCGACGAGAATCTTGAGCTCACGTCCATTGTGGATCAGCTATGGAAAAATAATTGAATAGTTTCAAAAGACATAACCTCTAAAGTCGAACAAGCAAAATATTAGTGATAAAATTAACTTACAAAATATAGAAGTTGCAGGAACTGATTTCTTAAGTATGTAACTTTATGTTATACATCTTTTACTTATTTATTGATGACATTATTTCTTAATTTTAGTTTCTTTCGATTTCAAATTTGATTTGATTATTTTGATTCAATTCACACCACGCACACCACAGGAAACAGGTTGACAATTATAGTGATGTACGGAATCGATTATCAATAATCGATTAATCGATTGTTAAAATGATCGATTATGATTTTGCATAATCGATCATGATCGATTATAAAGAAATTATTTCTTTTATTATACGTAAACTAGATTCTGCCCGCGGCTTCGCCCGCGTGAATTTCGGTTTTTCACAAATCCCAAGGGAATCGTGGATTTCCGGCTCCCGTTCCCGCTCCTTTTTCCAAACTTTAAACCTACGTTCAAGGAAGTTTGCTATAGTAATCTACCTATAGCTGTAGATATATATTTCGTTTTTATCAAAATCCCGTGGGAACTGTGGATTTTTCCAGGATAAAAAGTGCATACGCATACAGATGCATGCAACTATTGTAATAATGTGCTATGTGAGCGTGATTTACCTAAGAACAGTCAACGCCATCTATCGCGTTTTTGGAAGTCTATATCTATTTTAGTCCCACAGGAATACTTTTCCGGGATAAAAAGTACCCTATGTTTTAAGTCAGGGCATAAGCTATCTTCATTCAAAATTTCAGCCAAATCAGTTCGGTAGTTGCGACGTGATTGAGTAACAAACATCCAAACATCTAAACATCCAAACATCCATACTTTCACATTTATCCTACTAATATTATAAATGTGAAAGTGTGGATGTTTGGATGTTTGGATGTTTAGATGTTTGTATGTTTGGATGTTTGTTACTCAATCACGCCGCAACTACTGAACCGATTTAGCTGAAATTTTGAATGGAGATAGCTTATGTCCTGACTTAAAACATAGGCTACTTTTTATCCGGGAAAAGTATTCCTGTGGGACTAAAATAGATATAATCTTCCAAAAACGCCATAGAGGGCGCTGACTGTTCTTAGGTAAATCACGTTCACATAACACATTATTGTAATAGTTTGCTGTGTTGCATGCATTGGCAACACATTGGCTACTTTTTATCCTGGAAAAAATGCACAGTTCCCATGGGATTTTGAAAAATCCGAAGTCTATATCTACAGCTATAGGTAGATTATTATAGCGAGCTTCCTTGATAGAAAGTATAAAGGTTGGAAAAGGGAGCGGGAACGGGAACCGGGAATCAACGATTCCCTCGGGATTTGTTGAAAACCGAAATTCATGCGAGCGACGCTGCGGGCAGAAGCTATCACACATAATCACAATACCAATCCTACTAATCCTACTATCCTACTAATATTATAAATGTGAAAGTGTGGATGTTTGGAAGTTTGGATGTTTAGATGTTTGGATGTTTGTTACTCAATCACGCCGCAACTACTGAACCGATTTAGCTGAAATTTTGAATGGAGATAGCTTATGCCCTGACTTAAAACATAGGCTACTTTTTATCCGGGAAAAGTATTCCTGTGGGACTAAAATAGATATAATCTTCCAAAAACGCCATAGAGGGCGCTGACTGTTCTTAGGTAAATCACGTTCACATAACACATTATTGTAATAGTTTGCTGTGTTGCATGCATTGGCAACACATTGGCTACTTTTTATCCTGGAAAAAATGCACAGTTCCCATGGGATTTTGAAAAATCCGAAGTCTATATCTACAGCTATAGGTAGATTATTATAGCGAGCTTCCTTGATAGAAAGTATAAAGGTTGGAAAAGGGAGCGGGAACGGGAACCGGGAATCAACGATTCCCTCGGGATTTGTTGAAAACCGAAATTCATGCGAGCGACGCTGCGGGCAGAAGCTATCACACATAATCACAATACCAATCCTACTAATCCTACTATCCTACTAATATTATAAATGTGAAAGTGTGGATGTTTGGATGTTTGGATGTTTAGATGTTTGTATGTTTGGATGTTTGTTACTCAATCACGCCGCAACTACTGAACCGATTTAGCTGAAATTTTGAATGGAGATAGCTTATGCCCTGACTTAAAACATAGGCTACTTTTTATCCGGGAAAAGTATTCCTGTGGGACTAAAATAGATATAATCTTCCAAAAACGCCATAGAGGGCGCTTACTGTTCTTAGGTAAATCACGTTCACATAACACATTATTGTAATAGTTTGCTGTGTTGCATGCATTGGCAACACATTGGCTACTTTTTATCCTGGAAAAAATGCACAAATCCCATGGGATTTTGAAAAATCCGAAGTCTATATCTACAGCTATAGGTAGATTATTATAGCGAGCTTCCTTGATAGAAAGTATAAAGGTTGGAAAAGGGAGCGGGAACGGGAACCGGGAATCAACGATTCCCTCGGGATTTGTTCAAAACCGAAATTCATGCGGGCGACGCTGCGGGCAGAAGCTATCACACATAATCACAACACCAATCCTACTAATCCTACTATACTTTACTTATCCTACTATCCTACTAATCCTACTAATATTATAAATGTGAAAGTGTGGATGTTTGGATGTTTGGATGTTTAGATGTTTGTATGTTTGGATGTTTGTTACTCAATCACGCCGCAACTACTGAACCGATTTAGCTGAAATTTTGAATGGAGATAGCTTATGCCCTGACTTAAAACATAGGCGACTTTTAATCCCGGAAAAGTATTCCTGTGGGACTAAAATAGATATAATCTTCCAAAAACGCCATAGAGGGCGCTGACTGTTCTTAGGTAAATCACGTTCACATAACACATTATTGTAATAGTTTGCTGTGTTGCATGCATTGGCAACACATTGGCTACTTTTTATCCTGGAAAAAATGCACAGTTTCCATGGGATTTTGAAAAACCCGAAGTCTATATCTACAGCTATAGGTAGCTTATTATAGCGAGCTTCCTTGATAGAAAGTATAAAGGTTGGAAAAGGGAGCGGGAACGGGAACCGGGAATCAACGATTCCCTCGGGATTTGTTCAAAAGCGAAATTCACGCAAGCGAAGCTGCGGGCAGAAGCTATCACACATAATCACAATACCAATCCTACTAATCCTACTATACTTTACTTATAATGTTATAAATGTGAAAGTATGGATGTTTGGATGTTTAGATGTTTGGATGTTTGTTACTCAATCACGTCGCAACTACCGAACTGATTTGGCTGAAATTTTGAATGGAGATAGCTTATGCCCTGACTTAAAACATAGGGTACTTTTTATCCCGGAAAAGTATTCCTGTGGGACTAAAATAGATATAGACTTCCAAAAACGCGATAGATGCGTTGACTGTTCTTAGGTAAATCACGCTCACATAGCACATTATTACAATAGTTGCATGCATCTGTATGCGTATGCACTTTTTATCCTGGAAAAATCCACAGTTCCCACGGGATTTTGATAAAAACGAAATATATATCTACAGCTATAGGTAGATTACTATAGCAAACTTCCTTGAACGTAGGTTTAAAGTTTGGAAAAAGGAGCGGGAACGGGAGCCGGAAATCCACGATTCCCTTGGGATTTGTGAAAAACCGAAATTCACGCGGGCGAAGCCGCGGGCAGAATCTAGTCTAGTAACATTATAAGTAAAGTATAGTAGGATTAGTAGGATTGGTATTGTGATTATGTGTGATAGCTTCTGCCCGCAGCTTCGCTTGCGTGAATTTCGCTTTTGAACAAATCCCGAGGGAATCGTTGATTCCCGGTTCCCGTTCCCGCTCCCTTTTCCAACCTTTATACTTTCTATCAAGGAAGCTCGCTATAATAAGCTACCTATAGCTGTAGATATAGACTTCGGGTTTTTCAAAATCCCATGGAAACTGTGCATTTTTTCCAGGATAAAAAGTAGCCAATGTGTTGCCAATGCATGCAACACAGCAAACTATTACAATAATGTGTTATGTGAACGTGATTTACCTAAGAACAGTCAGCGCCCTCTATGGCGTTTTTGGAAGATTATATCTATTTTAGTCCCACAGGAATACTTTTCCGGGATTAAAAGTCGCCTATGTTTTAAGTCAGGGCATAAGCTATCTCCATTTAAAATTTCAGCTAAATCGGTTCAGTAGTTGCGGCGTGATTGAGTAACAAACATCCAAACATCCAAACATCCAAACATCCAAACATCCACACTTTCACATTTATAATATTAGTAGGATTACCAAACTTTACTACCAGCTTTCTGTAATTAATTTGCTTGCTAATGATTTGGCAACCCTATCATTGAAAAGGGGGATTACCTCAAAGTTACTTTTAGGCTATCACACAAACGGAGTCAGCCACCAACTGTGAGCGAGCGTTACGCAGTTTACTGCTTTTTCATACATATTCAACTTTTCGTTCACATCGAACCGACGACGATACGCTTTTACCAAGTGCAGTGCTATTACGCTATGCGTATCTATATACAGGGTGTAAATGACATCTTAATGAAAACTTTGAGGTAAGGTTGCATTTAATGTGTTATGTGATTATACTGAATTCATTTATGTCAGAAATGATTGGTTTCAAATATTGCCATTTTTGAGCGCGCAATGTATTGCATACAACGCGATTACAACTCACGCAACGCTCCGCGCAAAATTCACAATATGAGACTTTTATGAGTTAAAGCGTGGCCTTGACGTCGCGCGCCCGGCACTTATTTTGACTGTGCCGCGAGCCTCATTATAAATTCAAGGCCAGTACGAATGTAGGTTAACGACCTGTATTCACACTAGTTCACTAGCAATCAGCTGTTCGACGAAAATCTTAAATTTGATAACATTACCGTTTTAAGTGAAAATCCTACTAATATTATAAATGTGAAAGTGTGGATGTTTGGATGTTTGGATGTTTGTTACTCAATCACGCCGCAACTACTGAACCGATTTAGCTGAAATTTTGAATGGAGATAGCTTATGCCCTGACTTAAAACATAGGCTACTTTTTATCCGGGAAAAGTATTCCTGTGGGACTAAAATAGATATAATCTTCCAAAAACGCCATAGAGGGCGCTGACTGTTCTTAGGTAAATCACGTTCACATAACACATTATTGTAATAGTTTGCTGTGTTGCATGCATTGGCAACACATTGGCTACTTTTTATCCTGGAAAAAATGCACAGTTTCCATGGGATTTTGAAAAACCCGAAGTCTATATCTACAGCTATAGGTAGCTTATTATAGCGAGCTTCCTTGATAGAAAGTATAAAGGTTGGAAAAGGGAGCGGGAACGGGAACCGGGAATCAACGATTCCCTCGGGATTTGTTCAAAAGCGAAATTCACGCAAGCGAAGCTGCGGGCAGAAGCTATCACACATAATCACAATACCAATCCTACTAATCCTACTATACTTTACTTATAATGTTACTAGACTAGATTCTGCCCGCGGCTTCGCCCGCGTGAATTTCGGTTTTTCACAAATCCCAAGGGAATCGTGGATTTCCGGCTCCCGTTCCCGCTCCTTTTTCCAAACTTTAAACCTACGTTCAAGGAAGTTTGCTATAGTAATCTACCTATAGCTGTAGATATATATTTCGTTTTTATCAAAATCCCGTGGGAACTGTGGATTTTTCCAGGATAAAAAGTGCATACGCATACAGATGCATGCAACTATTGTAATAATGTGCTATGTGAGCGTGATTTACCTAAGAACAGTCAACGCATCTATCGCGTTTTTGGAAGTCTATATCTATTTTAGTCCCACAGGAATACTTTTCCGGGATAAAAAGTACCCTATGTTTTAAGTCAGGGCATAAGCTATCTCCATTCAAAATTTCAGCCAAATCAGTTCGGTAGTTGCGACGTGATTGAGTAACAAACATCCAAACATCTAAACATCTAAACATCCAAACATCCAAACATCCACACTTTCACATTTATAATATTAGTAGGATTAGTAGGATAGTAGGATAAGTAAATTAGGTATAGTAGGATTAGTAGGATTGGTATTGTGATTATGTGTGATAGCTTCTGCCCGCAGCGTCGCTCGCATGAATTTCGGTTTTGAACAAATCCCGAGGGAATCGTTGATTCCCGGTTCCCGTTCCCGCTCCCTTTTCCAACCTTTATACTTTCTATCAAGGAAGCTCGCTATAATAATCTACCTATAGCTGTAGATATAGACTTCGGATTTTTCAAAATCCCATGGGAACTGTGCATTTTTTCCAGGATAAAAAGTAGCCAATGTGTTGCCAATGCATGCAACACAGCAAACTATTACAATAATGTGTTATGTGAACGTGATTTACCTAAGAACAGTCAGCGCCCTCTATGGCGTTTTTGGAAGATTATATCTATTTTAGTCCCACAGGAATACTTTTCCCGGATAAAAAGTAGCCTATGTTTTAAGTCAGGGCATAAGCTATCTCCCTTCAAAATTTCAGCTAAATCGGTTCAGTAGTTGCGGCGTGATTGAGTAACAAACATCCAAACATACAAACATCTAAACATCCAAACATCCAAACATCCACACTTTCACATTTATAATATTAGTAGGATAGTAGGATAAGTAAAGTATAGTAGGACTAGATTCTGCCCGCGGCTTCGCCCGCGTGAATTTCGGTTTTTCACAAATCCCAAGGGAATCGTGGATTTCCGGCTCCCGTTCCCGCTCCTTTCTCCAAACTTTATACCTACGTTCAAGGAAGTTTGCTATAGTAATCTACCTATAGCTGTAGATATAGACTTCGGGTTTTTCAAAATCCCATGGGAACTGTGCATTTTTTCCAGGATAAAAAGTAGCCAATGTGTTGCCAATGCATGCAACACAGCAAACTATTACAATAATGTGTTATGTGAACGTGATTTACCTAAGAACAGTCAGCGCCCTCTATGGCGTTTTTGGAAGATTATATCTATTTTAGTCCCACAGGAATACTTTTCCGGGATAAAAAGTAGCCTATGTTTTAAGTCAGGGCATAAGCTATCTCCATTCAAAATTTCAGCTAAATCGGTTCAGTAGTTGCGGCGTGATTGAGTAACAAACATCCAAACATACAAACATCTAAACATCCAAACATCCAAACATCCACACTTTCACATTTATAATATTAGTAGGATTAGTAGGATTGGTATTGTGATTATGTGTGATAGCTTCTGCCCGCAGCGTCGCTCGCATGAATTTCGGTTTTGAACAAATCCCGAGGGAATCGTTGATTCCCGGTTCCCGTTCCCGCTCCCTTTTCCAACCTTTATACTTTCTATCAAGGAAACTCGCTATAATAATCTACCTATAGCTGTAGATATAGACTTCGGATTTTTCAAAATCCCATGGGAACTGTGCATTTTTTCCAGGATAAAAAGTAGCCAATGTGTTGCCAATGCATGCAACACAGCAAACTATTACAATAATGTGTTATGTGAACGTGATTTACCTAAGAACAGTCAGCGCCCTCTATGGCGTTTTTGGAAGATTATATCTATTTTAGTCCCACAGGAATACTTTTCCCGGATAAAAAGTAGCCTATGTTTTAAGTCAGGGCATAAGCTATCTCCATTCAAAATTTCAGCTAAATCGGTTCAGTAGTTGCGGCGTGATTGAGTAACAAACATCCAAACATACAAACATCTAAACATCCAAACATCCAAACATCCACACTTTCACATTTATAATATTAGTAGGATAGTAGGATTAGTAGGATTGGTATTGTGATTATGTGTGATAGCTTCTGCCCGCAGCGTCGCTCGCATGAATTTCGGTTTTGAACAAATCCCGAGGGAATCGTTGATTCCCGGTTCCCGTTCCCGCTCCCTTTTCCAACCTTTATACTTTCTATCAATGAAGCTCGCTATAATAATCTACCTATAGCTGTAGATATAGACTTCGGATTTTTCAAAATCCCATGGGAACTGTGCATTTTTTCCAGGATAAAAAGTAGCCAATGTGTTGCCAATGCATGCAACACAGCAAACTATTACAATAATGTGTTATGTGAACGTGATTTACCTAAGAACAGTCAGCGCCCTCTATGGCGTTTTTGGAAGATTATATCTATTTTAGTCCCACAGGAATACTTTTCCCGGATAAAAAGTAGCCTATGTTTTAAGTCAGGGCATAAGCTATCTCCATTCAAAATTTCAGCTAAATCGGTTCAGTAGTTGCGGCGTGATTGAGTAACAAACATCCAAACATACAAACATCTAAACATCCAAACATCCAAACATCCACACTTTCACATTTATAATATTAGTAGGATAAATGTGAAAGTATGGATGTTTGGATGTTTAGATGTTTGGATGTTTGTTACTCAATCACGTCGCAACTACCGAACTGATTTGGCTGAAATTTTGAATGGAGATAGCTTATGCCCTGACTTAAAACATAGGGTACTTTTTATCCCGGAAAAGTATTCCTGTGTTAGGTACATGAACCTATAGAAGAGGACTTGGCATAATGTCCTATAGAAAATAGTGGATCGGAAAATAGCTTAAGCTTATCAAAATTTTCATAAGTGTGTAAGAGACAACACTACATTTTTAAACATAACAATAAAACAGATCGTGGCAGAAATTTTATTGCTACTTCCCTTAAGATGGCCTCCCTAAAATGTATACATGAACACTCACACACGCACAACTTGAGACATCACAATGAACACGCGCCATTTTATGTTACAGGATTGTGCGTGTGTGAGTGTATTTTTGGCACGTTTTTAAGGTAGGTATGCCTACTCTACTTATTATTATTATCTCTATGGTTAGGTACCTATACCCATATTACTAATTCCCTGGAATTCTGACGTTTCCTAATATTACCAGATATAAAACATTTCCCACAAAAAAGATAAGAAATTCAAAACTTATGCAAATACAAATCAACTGCCGCATGTAGATATGACAAATGCCTGACAGACACTTCATGGTGATAAAGTCTTTCGACATCCATTTTTGAATAAATATTTTCAATGTGCTTCTTTTGTTTTCTGCTGCTGTCAGTGTGCACTTTTTGTATGGAGAACAGGGTTAACATCTACGAAGTACGATTTTACCCCAAACTACTTTAATTCCCTGTCATCATAAAAAGCCGCGGTATGCCGCGTAATAATATTACTCGTTTCGCCCTAGAATAGAAAACACCAAGAGTGGAAACTAGAAAGTGCACACTAACAGCAATAGAAAACAAAAGAAGCTCATTGAAAAAAAATATTCAAAAATGGATGTTGAATGACATTATCACCATGAAGTGTCTGTCAGGCATTTGTCATATCTACATGCGGCATGCCGCATTAAAACTTATGCAAATAAAAATCAACTGCCGCGGCAGTTGATTTTTATTTGCATAAGTTTTCAATTTTTTATCTTTTTTGTGGGAATTGTTTTATCTCTAGTAACATTACGAAACGTCAGAATTCCACGGAATTAGTAATTCGGGGTTATGAGACTACAATAATTTATAGGTTCGTATTGTGTCGGAGTGTATCGTCATGTCATGTCGTGGTGCGGAGTGCCTTCGGTTTCATCATTAAAATTATGACTAGATTTACACTATTGTGTAGTATACTAGTAATAGAAAAGTAATATTAGCAGTAAAGTAATTATAATATTTTGGACGTTATTTTTTACCGTAGTAAATGTTTGCTGCACGCGATAATTTTCAATGCACAATAATATTATTTAATATGAAAATGGTAAAACGTGGAAAAAATATATTTAAATCGATTACTTTAATTTTTATATTATCGTTTTTGAGTGGAGCTAAAGCATTTTTTTTAAGTACCTATTTATGCCTTTATTTATCTAAAAGCCCTGCTTTGGTAGAAAATCAAGATTCCTATGGCAACATTGTCTTTTTAATCAACAGCAACATTGTAAACGGCAGGTCATACGTCTGTGGGCAGGTCAAACCATAGAGATAATAATAATAAGTAGAGTAGGCATACCTACCTTAGGCCGGAACCACACTTATGTGTCGTGGCGTGTCGTGACGCGCCAGAAGCCTATCGGTTTCATACATTTAGTATGGTTAGAGACACACTTGTAGGGCGTGTCGTGTCATGGCGTGGTGCCGACTGCCCGAGACCGATTGCGCCAGAGTCAAGAAGGTTATAACTGTATAAATGTAGACACTGGAGACTGTGACGAAAACATTACAACAATGTTTTAGATGCAGTCTCCAGTGTAAATATCTCTAGATAATGTTAGATAGATACCTGTATTATCTTCCTAAACTTTATAAATTTATGAAATTGTAGTCTGTAAAACATTAATTAATATTCTATGCCTCTTTTAGAAGTAGATTATTCCTACTAAATACAATTATTTTAAGATCTTATTTATCAGTCAAACGATTATAGGATTCAATTATACTCCAATCTTAAGCCCATTAAAGCTGGTGTTCCACAGGGTACTGTGCTATAGCCCACACTGTTCATGCTGTATGCAGTATGCATATCAATGATATTATACTGTATGACAACACATTCCATTGCTGTGTGGATGCCAGCACGGGTGATGTCCTATGCAAAGGCCACGCACATCTTTCCCGCGTAAAGCTGGAGGAGTATAGAGTCAAACTTGTGTCTGAAATTGAGACATTTTTAGAGCGGATCTCAGAATGGAGCACTCAAAATATAGTGCAATACAACCGCTCAAAAACCCAAGTTTGCGTATTCACCGCTAAGAATACCCCTTTACCACACCCCTTCTCTTTCAGAACTTTCCTCTTACCCCTTTCAACAGCACTGAGAACACACTTGGAAGGTAAAGCTAAATTAGCTTCCAAAAAGCTTGGAGTACTCTACAGATCAAAGCGCTACTTTACGCCTGAACACAGGCTCTTGTTCTATAAATCTCAAGTCAGACTGCATATGGCCTGCTCACACCTGTGGGCCGGAACACCCCAATACCAAGTCCTTCCATTTGGCCGGATTCAGAAGCGGGCAGTTCGACTGGTGGGCAATCCCAAACCAACCAGCTCATTGGAGGGCTTAGAGGTTCGCAGGGACGTTAGCTTCCTTAATCCTTTGCGTATTCTATCGTCTCTATAACGGCAAATGTTCTGAAGAGTTATTCGACCTAATACCACCTACTTATTTCCAGCACCGCATCGCACGCCACCTAAAATGCTAATATCCTCACCACTTGGATCACTGGCATACATCAACCAAGCGTTGCGCGAGGTCATTCCTTCCGCCCAAAAACTGTGGAACCAACTCCTTTTGGAGGTATTTCCACATAGCTTTGACATAGGGTTATTCAAGGGGAGGCTAAACAAACTCCTTAAAATCCGGCAACGTGTTAGTTGTTCCTCTTGTGCTGCAAATGTTCTTGGGCAGCGGTAATCACTTAACATCAAGTGACCCGCTTGCTCATTTATATATACAGTGTGTCCGGTATCGAATTAGCGATATTTTAGGGACATATTCTAAAACTCATTACCTCTCTGAAAATACCACTTATTAGGGCCTGCCCCCCTCCCCCTCCCAGGGACAGCCATTTCCATTTGGTGTGCGTTTTTGTGGGTATGTGCGCACAAAAAATGTAATAACTCGAAAGTCTGCTGATGCACAGGTCTTCAAATGACCTTATTCGATTGGATACAATATTTTCCATCACTAAATACTAAACAATAGAACAAAATGTTAAAATAACTCTATCAAAAATGCTTCGGAAAAAAATTATTTTTTTCAAAAATATTGAAAACTACAAGTTTTTGCTGCATTTTGCAAAAACGAGGTCGTTAAGATTACATTGTTAAGTATTAAATTAACAGTTTTTGAGATAAACAACAAAACGACATAAAAATTTTGACTGTAAGTTATTTACTTTTGGAGATATCATTGTTTAAACATAACTTAACCGCGAGCGCGTAATTTCTTATGTTATTCGAATGTGGGTTTCCATCGCATACCTCGGGCGATCTGTGTGCTTAGTCTAAAGCGGAGCACTCGAAAACGAACTCGAAAACTATTGATCGATTTCAGAGTAAAATAGACCTAAAATGGCTTGTATTAAGGTTTGAGTTCGCCAATACATTCAGCATTCGAACAATGCTGAATGTATTGGCGAACTCAAACCTTAATACAAGCCATTTTAGGTCTATTTTACTCTGAAATCGATCAATAGTTTTCGAGTTCGTTTTCGAGTGCTCCGATCTTAGACTAAGCACACTGTGTGCTTAGTCTAAAGCGGAGCACTCGAAAACGAACTCGAAAACTATTGATCGATTTGAGAGTAAAATAGACCTAAAATGGCTTGTATTAAGGTTTGAGTTCGCCAATACATTCAGCATTCGAACAATGTCAATAGTTTTCGAGTTCGTTTTCGAGTGCTCCGCTTTAGACTAAGCACACAGGTAATAATAATATTGTTTTTGATTAGTCAGTGAATGAGGTTAAAACTAAGGATCGGACCCCTACTTCAACTGATTAAATATTCGTATACAAAATTGAAATATCTGAAATTTTATTTTGTTGTTCCAGGCGAGGAGGCGTTATGATCGCTACTTAAGTTATTACTCATTTTTGTTTGTGATTCAGGTTTGTGAAGTTTGCTAAGTTTAAAGACATGCCTACTCGGTATTATTATAGCCATAAGAGAGCATTTAGATGTCAACTATTCGCCATGGATCGGACGTGGCAGCAATTCAATGGAATGGCCACCTCATTCTCCAGACCTTACACCTTTGGACTTCTTTTTATGAGGACCTATGAAGCAGAAGGTATTTTATATGGTACCAAATACCAGAAAAGAATTATTGGAGATAAAATAAGATTGTATTTGGACATGATCCAACGATCCTCCCAACATGAAGTAACTAGCTAACAGAACAGAAGTGGTAATTTCGGTTTGTGGCGGAAATAACCTAGTTTTTAGGATATCTGATTTGTGTCACATACACAAATCAGAGTTATTGAGTTATTTAGTTTATAACTAACAAAAATTAAATTATAAAGTTAAGATTTTTTACCTTATGTGTAGTAAAAAAATGATGAATCTTAAATTTGGGTTCAATACTCGTAATTCATGTTTGGGGACGAAGTACTTACAATTACCAATATCTCCAGAAGTAAGTAACTAACAGTCAAATTTTTTATGTCGTTTTGTTGCTTATCTCAAAAGCTGTCGATTTAATACTTAATAATGTGGTCTTAATGACCTCGTTTTTGCAAAATCTAGCAAAAACTTGTAGTTTTCAATATTTTTGACCAATTTCTTTTTATTCCAAAGCATTTTTGATCGAGTTATTTTAACATTTTACACTATTGTTTGGTATTAAGTGATGGAGAATATTGTATCCAATCGAATAAGGTCATTTGAAGACCTGTGCATCAGCAGACTTTCGAGTTATTACATTTTTGTGCGCACATACCCACAAAAACGCACACCAAATTGAAATGGCTGTCCCTGGGAGGGGGAGGGGGGCAGGCCCTATTAAGTGGTATTTTCAGAGAGGTAATGAGTTGTAGAATATGTCCCTAAAATATCGCTAGTTCGACCCCGGACACACTGTATATATTATATAAAAAGATTATATTAATTATACCTAAATGAAATGAAATATACATTTATACGACGCAAATGTTCGATATAAACTGTAAAACGCCACGACACGTAAGTGTGTTTCCGGCCGTGTTGCTGGAAACACACTTTCGTGTCGTGGCGTGTCGTGATGCGCCAGAAGAATATCGGTTTCATACATTTAGTATGGTTAGAGACATACTTGTAGGGCGTGTCGTGTCGCAGCGTGGCGCCGATCGCTCCGGCACCGATTGCGCCAGAGCCAAGAAGGTTATAACTATATATTTTATGTAGACACTGGAGACTGTGCCTAAAACAATGTAGTGAAAACAAGGTCATTCACCTGGATACACATCTCACACGTACTATTTAAATAGTTGAGGATAAATACAAAAAATATCCAGACCTATTTCAGGCCAAATTTCTTTGCTTCAACTTTTTGTTTGCGTTCGCAATTCTCCAGTGTTTATATTGTAACCTTCTTGGCCAGAGCGGTGGTGGGGGTTATGACGCGACCAAGAAGCTATAGGTATATATGGACGCGACACGACACGACAGACAAATGTGTCTCTATACCCGCGCACGGCTCGTGCACAGATTAATAATTAATATCACAGATTAATAAGGCTCGTGGCCAGCGTTGCCGACTTCCACGGTCTGGATTATTAGGGATAACCCAAAAATCTAACTGAAAGTCCCCAATTTTAGGGAAAATAAAATCGATGAAAGTGGGGAATCCACAGGTTTTCAGCAAAGAAATAAAAACACTGTTCATTTCAATGAAATATATTTAGTACACTTATGAAAAATATGAACGAGATGTCGTTGGATTCGGAGTAGCATGTAGATAATTTTTGAAAAAAATCAAATTCCGCTTTTAAAAATTGCATTCTGAAAACTTACAAGTATCGTAACGTTACTAAGTAACGATAAAAAGGAACATAATCTTTATAAAAACACTACGATATTGTTAATTAATTATCACACTAATATTATAACGGCGAAAGTTTGTATGTGTGTGTGTGAGTGCGTGTGTGTATATTGTGTGTGTGTATGTTTGTAACTCTTTAACGCCGTAACTACAGAACCGATTTGACTGAAATTTTGAATGGAGATAGATTATGTCCTGACTTAACACATAGGCAAAGTACTTTTTATCCTGGAAAAATCTACAGTTCCCACGGGATTTTGAAAAAACCAAAATCTTCAGTTACAGCTATAAGTAGATTACTATAGCAAACTTTCTTAAAATTAGGTATAAAGGTTGGAAAAGAGAGCGGGAACGGGAACCGGAAATCTACGATTGACTCGGGATTTATGACAAACCAAAAAAATATAATCGGGGTACACTTGTTTCAGAAGGATTATACTGTATTAAAGTTAATATATAAAGTATGATAAAAATTTGGAAAATACGATAAGTATATTATGTGTAAATTCATTGTAAAATTTAAAAAAACAATTATCAAAATAAAATTATAGTTCAGTATACATAGTATAAGCCCCGCAAATTGGTATTGTGCCCGGCCGCCATTTTAGTAACGTCAGCACTAAATAGACGTTGACAAAACTGTTGGCAGAGTACGCGTATCGAGTATTGAATAATTATTACTATATCCACAAATTTTGGTCGCTGACTGTATATTTTCCTGTCATCCAACGTCACGCCAATGTTAAATGTGACAAGGTTCCAGCGCAATAGCAATCTGCGGGGGTTATATTCAAAATATCTTCGAATACGTAGTTAAGTATTTATGTAATAACTTATTAAACAGTGAAATTATATTTTTATTTAATTTATCTACCCATTTAAACAAAATTTGTTTTTTTAATCTTCAAAGATTATATTTGAAATCATACTCGGGCTCAGACACATTTTGTCAGATTGATCTGAAAAATTCAGAATCTGAAAAAATCAGAATGTGTGTGGGGAACAGGGAAATTGTATGCATTTCTGGACTTTCTGAATTCAGATTCTGAATTCCGGCGTTCATTCCGGCTGTGTGAGGCCGGCCTAAGACTGTTTTTTGAATAACGAGTTTGGTAAACTCCAACATAAGTCATCCGTGGCTCAAATTATTGCACTACTTCCACATCACCGTAGCGAAATTTTTGCATCACTACTGCAACATTAGTGGAAAAATTGGCGGCTTCACCCATATACTGTTCATTTCTGAACGCAACGACACGACACAGTAGTGTGCACACTCACCGTCACGCCAGTAAGCGCCACAACACGCCACGACACATAAGTGTGGTTCCGGCCTTAAAAACGTGCCAAAAATACACTCACACACGCACAATTCTACAACTAAAATGGCGCGTGTTCATTGTGATGTCTCAAGTTGTGCGTGTGTGAGTGTTCATGTATACATTTTAGGGAGGCCATCTTAAGGGAAGTGCAATAAAATTTCTGCCACGATCTGTTTTATTGTTATGTTTAAAAATGTAGTGTTGTCTCTTACACACTTATGAAAATTTTGATAAGCTTAAGCTATTTTCCGATCCACTATTTTCTATAGGACATTATGCCAAGTCCTCTTCTATAGGTTCATGGGTCAAACAAACGGCAAGATGGCGGCACAGGATGAAGTTGACGTATGTGAAAGCTGGGAGCATTGATCTATTAACTAAGAGATCTGAAGCTAAAAATTAACTTGAGGTACAGTTATTGTACTCACCTAACCTAAATGACTCCTGTCTAGGTGTAAATGAAACACCGAATCGCACTTGCTTTTTATTATTTCTAAGCATGTCACTAAATTGATTGTCAAATGGACTTATTTGTTAAATTTTAATAAATTTAATCCTACCAAATTAAATAGGTATGTCTCATAAACCACCATTACTTTATGGATTGTTTAGATATTGTTTTTGCATGTTTTATGTCAATTGACAATTGAATTTAGTCGCGTCATAATTTTCCAAAAACATACATTACGAGGCTGATAAATTTTTATTATTTTGGTGTTCTTCCAAGAATTTATAAATGTTTGATCTTAAGTTATTTTTGATAAATTTTCCGTAGTTTTATTATAATGTCCTGTGCTGTGAAAGAATGTAATTCCTATAGGGGCCGAAAAGAAAATTTTAAAGGAACATTATCATTTCATCGGTGAGTTTTGATAGTTTTGTATGTAAATATAATCTAAAATTATGTAACGTTATTTGTAGTTTTTGGAAATCATCAACGTGTTCAATTCTACACCGATTTTTGCCTATTTTTTAAATATTTTCTGTTGACTAATAAAGGTTATGTTTTTTAGCATAGTGATGTACTAAAATTGCATATCGATTACGTGCGATAAAATTTTTAACCCCCGACGCAAAAACGACGGGGTGTTATAAGTTTGATGTGTCTGTGTGTGTGTTGTGTGTGTGTGTGTGTATGTGTGTGTGTCTGTCTGTCTGTCTGTCTGTTCCTCTGTAGCGCTAAAACGGGTGAACCGATTTGAACGCGGTTTTTTTTGTTTGAAAGGTGAATTAGTCGAAAGTGTTGTCAGCTATTTTGATGAAAATCGATGCAAGATGGCCGCCGCTACAAAATGGTAGATTATTTATTTTTCACAAATCCGTTAATATGGGTATCAAATTAAAGGGCTTGACTAGTAGAATAACACCATGCAAATCCAAGATGGCCGCGATCAAAAAATGGTGTCGGGGTTTTTTTTTTTAATTTTTTAAACATTAGATTCCGTAGCCACTACACACAATGAATACTTACGTGTATTTCCGCGTGCTAGATTGTTGTATCAAGATCGCTAAATTTTTATTTGTTACAGATTTCCAAAGAACCCAAAAATAAGAAATGAATGGGCACAAAGTCCAAAGAATAAGACCGCAATATTGGACATCGCAGAAACACAGTCATATTTGTTCAAAACACTTCACACTTAATTGATTTGTGCCCAAAAACAATTTAAAATGGAGGCGCTTAAAAGCAAACGCTATTATTTTTGCCGCATATAGACACATTGGTAATTATAATAATATCAGATATTTGTAATAATACCATAATTTCATGCTAGTGTTGTGTGAAGGTGCAAAATACATGCAAATACTAGGGTTGGCACGAATTCAGAGATAAAATAGTCATTAGTGATAGATGTTTGGTCCACGAGTATAATGCTAACATTCTTATAATAAGGTAATTCATCGTTTTCAAGAAAACAACGAAAATCAATTCTAACCTCAACACTGGATGATTTACCCTCTCCCTCCCCCCATCCCATAACCCATATCAAGGTGGCACGTTTTAAAAGTTTTACCCTAAAAGCTGTTATTGGTGTATGAAAAACGCTGAAGCGAAATGTCTGTAATGCAGAAGAAAATTCCGCCAATGAAGTTTCTATTCGCACATTAACGGAGTGACGTATAAACATTAATGTTCAAAGAAATTTAGTAAGTGTATAATATTCATTCGTTCGTTCGTTCGTTTCAAACAATGGACGTCCACTGCTGGACATAGGTCTCTTGCAAGGATCGCCACAGCACACGATCTTGTGCCGCCTGATTCCAGCGGCTACCAGCGACTCGCTTGAGATCGTCTGTCCATCGAGTGGGGGGGTCTACCTACGCTTCGTTTGCTGGTGCGAGGTCGCCATTCAAGCACCTTGGGACCCCAACGTCCATCGGTTCTTCGTGCAATGTGCAACGTGTGCAATGTGCAAATTGCACGAAGTATAATATTACTACCTATTAATATAAATAGGTTTAATATTTTGTATTTCGAGACAAAACAATTCACTATTGTAATCTACATAGTACTTTCAGGAAGGTTTTAGTATATGTATAACACACCTAGTTACCATTCTTATGTGCGAAGTTACACGCATAATTGTACCCACATGTCACTAATATTTTTGACTGGTACACCGCGGTTCCTCTGAGATTGCTGGACCGAAGTCGGTTTAATTTTTCTTAAAAATAGCTTGTATGATCGTATTTTCGAAACACCGTTTATAAAGTTTCATCGACTCCAAAAAGACTCGATTTTATTTCAGTTCTAGAAGGCACAACAAAGGTTCTAGAAGGATATGTATATTTTGTGTTTTTTTTAAATATATATATATATATATATATGTATATTTTTCGATGTGTACACTAAAACCTTTCTGAAAGTATGTAGATTATGATAGTGAAAAAATCATCAAAATCGGTTCATTAGTTGCGGAGATAATCGCGAACATACTTATATACATACATATATACATACATACAACCTCCTTTTTTGAAGTCGGTTAAAAATATACTATAATATGAAACATATTATTCTTGTATTTCCTAACAAGATGATGCCCGAGACTTCATTCACGTGAGCTTAGGTTTTTATTTTATTAATCTTGTAGGAACGCTTTGATACTGGAAGACAAAAGTAGCCTTAGATATCGGTTCCCGGGATGCAAGCTGTCTGTGTACAAAATTTCGTCCAAATCGGATGGGCCCTGAAAAGGTAAAAGACAGAAAGACACACTTTCGCATAATGTAATATTAGAGTATGGTCCACATATTTAAACACGCATATTGTGTCCCTATAGATCCTCACAGTCAAAATATCGATAGTTACATCACTAGCACGTCACGTGTCATCGTCACGTGTCATTAAAAAACTTGTGACCACAGACAGATATAAACTTGACATCTATTTAGAGTATATATTACAATATCTTAGGCTGGGAGGATATGGACGAAATTGGCGTGAGTTTATCAGTGAAAACCGATTCGTAGGACACTTTTCCTTAATTCCATAAACGGTCTCGTGTATTCAATAATGAGTCATTGTTTCAGTTGGATCAAAAGATCAAGCTCATGTCCAGAGTGCCGCCAGTGTCGACTATAAAAGGTTGCAAGGTTACGAACGTAATTGTCGAAGAGAGCGCATGTATCGGGTCCCAGTGCGTTATGCCCGAGCCAGCTATTCGGATACTGAAGCGCCCTAGCTCTTTAGCTAGCGGACAGCTCAACGGGGAAAGTCGAGCGCGGCCGGTCAAAACTCTCGAACAAAGACAGAAGGAGTACGAAGAAGCACGGTTACGAATACTCGGTGAAGCCCGGAGCCCTGAGGACGTTATCGATGACAAGTAAGTGGATATGTTTACTGGTGTACACAGACGGACTTCAACATTACAGTTTGGATTCAATTCTATTACAGTAATTAATGGACATAACTGTATCATGACTGCAGATCACTGCAGTCTGCTGTACTAGAACTGTACGCAAACTGCACGCGAAATGGCAGTTATGTTAACAGTTTCAAACTGCAATTTACAGTCTATCTAAGTATCTAACACTACTAGTTTTGTACCACTTTTTATATCTATAGAAAATGCCTCTAGTAGAACTGGTAAAGTTTACTTTTTCTATTTTTATTAAGTTCAATGAACTTAAGATAAAAGATTAATTCCTAACATAAGACTGTCTTAAAGGCAGTGTTAAGGAAATCCATACAATTGATAAAATTGTAGTGTCTGTCTGTGATTTAAAAATTATGCTCCTTATTAAGCTAATTTTTAGAAGATGGATAATTCAGAATTCCCACAGGATTTTTAAAATACCTTAATTTAAGTGTGAATTAAAATTAGTAGAGAAAGAAAGCAATGCAGTCTTAAAAGTTATTAATAACAATCATCAAAAAAATAATCCAATTAAGAAGATATATATGTATGCCATGAATCAAGTCATTAATTTAAAATTTATTCTTATGTTTTTTGTCATTTGTAAATTTTCAAGTCAATCAGAAATTCAAAATCAGTTTTGATGGAAACAATAACAAAGCAAGCTAATAAAAAGCTTGTAAAAATATACTATAGCAGATTTCACCCATGGGCATGGTCCTCAAAATAATTTTTGTGATAGCCTTTGGGCTTATTATATAGCCTTATGGGATAAGCGCCAGTTCTTGGTTCACCAATCACCAGATGCATGGATCAGTTTTTGAGACAAAATATTTTAGTGCTTTAACGGTCCAGTTTTCTTGATAGTGGATATTTTATAATAGTTATAGCATTGTTTGAGTGTGTGTGTTTTAAAATTCAATAATTCCTTATTTACAGTCTCAGTCGGTTACAAGACAAACTACAAGCAAACAATCTCAACGAGAACCAGACAACGGCTAAAACGAAAAACTGTAACGAGAACAATACCAAAGGCAAAGAGAGAAAGGTCCTCTCTAGGCTACCGCCAGGGGCTACACCGGCTGGTGTCTTTCCCTCACCACCACCTCCTGGAGTCCTCGTGATACGGACCCCGAGAGGGCCGGACGGCACCAAAGGCTTTGTGCGGAGGTAGCATTATGTGAATATGTTTAGATTCGTTATTATAGTCCATCCAATGTTGTCATCACGATTATAATGAAGGACATTCTTCTGGGGAGGTATACAGAATGAATTTTATATCACAATTTCTATTTTTTGGAGATATAATAACATAGAAACTTTTTTATTCAAGTAACAAGTTTTGAATTTCAGCATGTGCCTCTTGTGTTTTCAACGACAATTAACATCAGGGTTGATCACAGTAGGGCCGGTAGGTCCATTAAATTTCGTTTTGTTTCTGTGTGTTATTTACAGCATTTCATTCAAAGTACTTGCAATATTGCTGATCAAGGGGCATTCAGAACCAGTGATATTTGTAAATTTGAAAGTACTTTGTAAAAGTTTATTTGAGTGAAAACCCTTTTTTTTCTATTTGTATTATTTTCTGAAGGGTCATAGAGCATCTGCATATGTGGACAGACAGACCCTCATCAAAATAAAGTTAGCCAAGAGTTAGACTTTCAATAAATATGTCAACATTAATTGTTATCTTTTCAATAATTAATTATTTATTGATGTATAAATACAGATGCCATAACAATGATATATTAAAAAATGCTAAGACTAGTGTATGATAATCTATCTATGCATTTATTGATTTTCTGACCCTTGCCTTATACAAAAAATAACCACATAAAAGAAATTGTGAAATAAATACAAATGTCAATCGAGTGCTCATTTCATGGGAACAAATAATTTTATTATGTCTAAAAGTAATTTATTACATACAATTTAGATAGTGTTAACAAATTATGAGATTGAATTGATCACTCCCAAAATGATAACAAGGGCCTAAGGTAGTAAAAATGATAAGTATTATCGTACACAAATAAAATCAAAGAATTGATTTATAGGCTTGGACGCGTGACGGGAGCGTGTTCTAAGGGTTTTAACACAAGGAATGAAACACGAGATATAAAGGTGTTCGTACTGCTGAGTGCGTAGGAGTCGTGCCGCTGAAGTCGCGCGCTGTCGCCATCGATTTCTGCTGTGTACATTTTTCATACCGTACACGCGTACGCGCGCGCTCAGTATGACGCGCGACGACATGCGCTGGAAATGTAAATTCAAGGCATTGCATTTACCGTCGCACTTCTGTGCGGTTTCAAGCCTTTAATCATTATAGTGAAAGTTAGAGATATGAAAGAATCTAAATAGAAATGCGCCCTGCTTCCATATTTAGTCAATATTTATATATTTTATGTATGTGTATTGTACATACTTACTTGTATGCAATATTTAAAAGTGGGTGTAATTTTGGATTGATATGAAAACATTCTAAAGCTGGATACATACTTGTAACAACTACATGCGAATAGTTTTGAGTGCATCACAGTCTTTTTGTGTATGTGTGGCAAGGTTAAGTGACGTGTTATAAGTTTGTTTCCAGAATTATAAATTTTGTCTAAAACTTCATCTATTTTTACATCTCGCCCTGAATAAGAAATGTGCTAATTAGTGACATTATTTTGTCTGTTTATCATAACTTTTTATAGCTAGTTTTTTTGAAATTTAAATAAAAATTATTAGGCTAAGATTAATGCTAATTGTATATTATTATTAGTTTTGTAATTATATTGTTATAGACAATGTTCAGACGGGCAATAAATATCGCGGTATTCGTGATCTTGTCAGTAATTTTACTGCCGTTGAAGCGGCCAAGATTTAATTAACCAGAAAATAAAGGTACAAATTCAGTTTGACACAGAACTTTAAACTAAACTTTATTATTAATAGGTTGAAGATCTTTTCACAATGTTCCCCATGGAAAAGGAGATAATTACTTTTAGACTTGTCAATTAAAGCCCAAATTATATAATGCCCCGTTCATCGTTTATTTTTGCGATGAAGATGCACGATACCAGTGACAGTGGCACAGCGCCTTTGAACGATGAACGGGCGGTGTTTAGACGGTTCATTTTCGATGACTCATCAATGAAGCCTCGAAAATGAAAGCAAAAATCCCGAACAATGAACCGTCAGCCCAAATTAGACATTGCCCCGTTCATCGTTCATTTTTGCGATGAACGATGCATGATACGATATTTGTTATGACACAGTGCCTGTGAACAATGAACGGTCAGTTTTTTTAGACGGCAAAAATCCTGAAAATTGAACTGTCCAATTTGGGCTTAATGAACAGGGCACTGTCTAATTTGGGCTTAAGTTTAGTGTACAACATAGGTTGTATCGGACCATCTGCCTCGTTAGTTCAAGTTTAGAGATTGTGTACAACAGAGTTAGCCACAATGTATTGCACAATATTTTTTGACCGCCTGAACCCTGCCATAGGTTTACCGTTCTCATATATAATTATTTTGCGTTAACTCGTTCACAAGTTGACCGTGGCATAAAAATTTAAAAAGAAAGTATTAGCATACTTTTTATTTGTAATGTAATTTTCGTATCTTCAAGTGATCTTGACTGTAAATATGATATAAACAATTTTTTTTTTTTTTTCTTATTTCAAGCTTACTTGAGCTCTAGCTAGCGATCATAATGCCTTATAATCTTTTATTTATTAATGAAATACATGAAATTTCATTAATAAATAAAATGAAATTTTATGCAAGGTTACATTATTTATGAATGAAATCTTTAGGGTCGAGGCCCGAACTGTGATAGTCATTGTTTCGAAATCTAAATAACTTACGCAGTGAAAGTAGGGTAGGTTTATCTATTTCTGACGATTACCGTCCATTACCAGCTCTTTCGATGTGTCGTTTTTGATTTTCCACGTGTTTTATTTGTTTGGTTTTGTGGAAAAAAATTGATTTCAATTTGATGAAAATTTTAGTTTAAAAATCAATTGTATAATATGTCATAAATGTATAATAATTTATTGTTGTTGTTGATATACTTTGGAAATATTTATACAATCGTAGAGAATATGAAAGATTGGTTAGATGAGAAAATATTCAAATAGTATACGCGTTGTATATATTTTATAAGTATGCTATAATGCTCATAAAAACAGGCATATTTTGGAAACATCTGGCTCACTTTTGCTTCAAGGTTTCTCCTATATCTTTTAGTTTCCTAAGATATAGGTTACCCATCGACGATACATCCCATAGACACCTCATGTTTATTTTAATTCTACTGAAACAATTCTGGCAACTAGCTGAAGTATGAAGGCGCGGGGAATCGCGTTCTGATTGGCCCGACCAAGGTCAGTACTTACCTAGGTTGCGAAAAGTACACGGACTAGGGATGGGACACATTTGATTAAAACACGATAAGTAGATACTTACCTACCAAACATATTGTATGAATGTTATTTTATATTTTGTATTACAGATTGCTATATTGCCCCTACCTCTACATCTACCTACCTCTACCTACCTACCTAGAGGTAGGGGTAGAGGTAGGGGTAGGGGTAGAGGTAGGGGACAGGGGTAGAGGTAGAGGTAGAGAGAAGAGGGTTGTCAGTCACTGTCAGTCACTGTCAGTCACTGTCAGTCATTCAGTCAGTCACTGTCAGTCATTCAGTCAGTCACTGTCAGTCAGTCAGCCAGTCAGTCACTGTCATTCATTGTCAGTCAGTCACTGTCAGTCAGTCAGTCACTGTCAGTCAGTCAGTCACTGTCAGTCATTGTCAGTCACTGACAGTCATTGTCAGTCACTGTCAGTCATAGTCAGTCATTGTCAGTCATAGTCAGTCATTGTCAGTCAGTCACTGTCAGTCAGTCACTCACTGTCAGTCATTATCAGTCACTGTCAGTCATTGTCAGTCACTGTCAGTCATTGTCAGTCAGTCATTGTCAGTCACTGTCAGTCATTGTCAGTCACTGTCAGTAATTGTCAGTCAGTCATTGTCAGTCACTGTCAGTCATTCAGTCAGTCACTGTCAGTCATTGTCAGTCACTGTCAGTCACTCAGTCATTACCAGTCACTGTCAGTCACTGTCAGTCAATCACTGTCAGTCATTGTCAGTCACTGTCAGCCAGTCAGTCACTGTCAGCCAGTCAGTCACTGTCAGCCAGTCAGTCACTGTCAGTCATTGTCAGTCACTGTCAGTCATTGTCAGTCAGTCACTGTCAGTCATTGTCAGTTACTGTCAGTCACCGTCAGTCACTGTCTGTCACTGTCAGTCACTGTCAGTCAGTCACTCACTGTCAGTCATTTTCAGTCACTGTCAGTCAATCAGTCACTGTCGGTCACTGTCAGTCCGTCACCGTCAATCACTGTCAGTCACTGTCAGTCATTGTCAGTCACTGACAGTCATTGTCAGTCACTGTCAGTCATAGTCAGTCATTGTCAGTCATAGTCAGTCATTGTCAGTCAGTCACTGTCAGTCAGTCACTCACTGTCAGTCATTATCAGTCACTGTCAGTCATTGTCAGTCACTGTCAGTCATTGTCAGTCACTGTCAGTCATTGTCAGTCACTGTCAGTAATTGTCAGTCAGTCACTGTCAGTCATTCAGTCAGTCACTGTCAGTCATTGTCAGTCAGTCACTGTTAGTCATTGTCAGTCAGTCGGTCAGTCAGTCAGTCAGTCACTGTCATTCAGTCAGGCACTGTCAGTCAACCAGTCAGTCAGTCAGTCACTGTCAGTCATTGTCAGTTACTGTCAGTCACCGTCAGTCACTGTCTGTCACTGTCAGTCAGTCACTCAATGTCAGTCATTTTCAGTCACTCAGTCAATCAGTCACTGTCAGTCATTGTCAGTCACTGTCAGTCAGTCACCGTCAATCACTGTCAGTCATTGTCAGCCAGTCAGTCACTGACAGTCATTGTCAGTCAGTCACTGTCAGTCATTGTCAGTTACTGTCAGTCACTGTCAGTCACAGTCAGTCATTGTCAGTCACTGTCAGTCAGTCACTGTCAGTAACTGTCAGTCAGTGTCAGTCATTATCAGTCACTGTCAGTCATTGTCAGTCACTGTCAGTCATTGTCAGTCAGTCATTGTCAGTCATTGTCAGTCACTGTCAGTAATTGTCAGTCAGTCATTGTCAGTCACTGTCAGTCATTCAGTCAGTCACTGTCAGTCATTGTCAGTCAGTCACTGTTAGTCATTGTCAGTCACTGTTAGTCATTGTCAGTCACTGTCAGTCAGTCGGTCAGTCAGTCAGTCAGTCACTCTCATTCAGTCAGTCACTGTCAGTCAACCAGTCAGTCAGTCAGTCACTGTCAGTCAGTCAGTCACTGTCAGTCAGTCAGTCAGTCAGTCAGTCACAGTCTGTCAGTCAGTCAGTCAGTCAGTCACTGCCCAACGACGTAACGCGATTGTCGCGCGAATGCCTATTAGGACACCTATTCGATCAGTATGTTTGATCGGTATGTTTGATCGCGAGTTCGTACGAGTAAAATTCGCGCGAACTTGCGATGATCGCGCATTCGCGTTGTATTAGGACAACGTCTAAGAGAAAAACAATTCGGTCTACGGCTTTATTATGTTCATACTATCGACAATAGAATAGAATTGATGTTGAACATCACTATCGTTCAGAAGGTAACTAATGAAACGAGATAGATACTTACGCGGCGAGTATGAATAAAAGAGATGCGGCGATAACGCGAGTAGATTTCAAGCTCCTCCTACTCTGAACATGACCAACATAAGATGAACCCCGCTATAAATTATTTTATTTATGATTATTTTGGTAAAATTAGTTTTACTGACTTATCGATGAAATGTTACGCTACCTTTCTTTACCTCGATGTTTGAGAGATTTTACCACACCATTTTACAAATCAGCAAGGCATCCTTGTATTTTTTGTCACTATATTTCATTCGCCAAAGCGGACGTGTTTACGGCGCTCAGAACTGGTCGATACTAATTCGGAATTTTCGAGCAGCCACTTATATAAGACTAAAAAAACTCAACTGTTACCTCACACCGCGTGCCTGTTATCATCCGTCTATGCTCTATGGGGTATGTCGTCGTTGAGGTTACCTCTATACATAAAGAGGTTGCGACCCTATCGTCGCGTAACGCCACTAAAACGTTCTCCTTTGAAACAAAATACCGCTATAGAGCCTTAGACCTAATTCACACGAGAGCTTTTTTAACGGACGTTAAAAAAACGTCCAAATGGAACAAATGTATTCCCAAGTATATGTTCACACGACAGCGCTTTTTTAACGCGACGCATTTTTATCGCGCAGTGTTCTATTCTCAGCGCTCGGCGTTGGGCGTTAAATGCAATAGACCGTATACTATGAAACTGCTTACTATTATTCAGACGAGCGTTAAATAAGCGCCAACGCCGGGTTTTAACGCAACGCTGTTTTTACGCCCGTACGAATTAGGCCTTACTGCCCCAAACAAATAAAACACTAACTAGAGACAACTTTCCACTGTGTAAATTGTACACACATATACTTGTTACTAAGAATTAAAATAAATAAATAGAGCTTATAAATGAAATGGGTCGACTTAATACATGAGTAGGTAACCTATTTTTGTAAATAAAACATTTTTATCGTTTTTTTGACTAACTTGAATATATATTTTTACATTTTTAAATAGTGACATTATAAGGTGTAAGTACTTTCATGTTTTCGCTAAGATTTTGCTGTATGATTCTCATATACCACACAGCCGTACATACGTGCAACTTTTATCTTCGCGTTCGCTCGCTTCATAGTAGCTGGTACACTCTTAAAATAATTTAGAAGACTGATGGAAGAAAAAACTGTTGAGCAGATAAAAGTTGCTCGTCGGCGCATGCCTATAGACTGCAGAAGTCGTTCGCCTCGAAACAATTATTGTACAAATCTCTTCTGTGCCGGTAGTCTCAGTTTGTTCAGCTCGAAAACGTTACTGAATACTATTGATCGAATCACAATGACTTCAGAGTAGAATGGACCTAAAATGGCTTATATTAAGGTTTGAGTTCGCCAGTACATTCAGTATTCGAGAACAGCCAGCGCCCCAAGCAGAAATGTAAATAAATATTCGAACTATTGAATTACGACTTTAAAATTAGAGTCTTTGGGTTAATTTTGCTCTGAAGTCATTGTGTGTCGATACTCTAATTTCGATCATCGTTGCCACTATGTACAAAGTCGGCATAAGACCTCTGTTGGGTTTTATCAGTGCATAGGAATGCACTAGTTAGTATTAACTAACCTAAATAAATAATTGAATAGGATTTCAACAGGGGACAGTGCAAAAAGAATAGCACTATTGGTAGTCAATTTGATTTAAAGAATCGTGTACCACCAAATAAGTACATACTACTCATGTAGATACTACTTATGAGTAGATACTACTCATATAAATTAATAGTGCGTGAGATATTTTTATGTATCGGATATAGGGGGGTAAGGGAGTGCACCTCCATCTCAGCACTCCAATTGTCAACCTCACCTGCACGTGGTGCCCCCTGCTAATCAACAGACGAGGCTCTGACGACCGACAAATGGCGGTATAACCATTTCATATCGGCTAGACTACAGAAATGGCAAGGGCCGATGTCGGGCAGCAGCGACATCGGCGCAATAGTCTAGCCCTGCGATCGCCAACCCGCCTGCCCAGCGTGGCGATTATGGGCATACCCTTGTATGGATATTCAAATAAAGCCACAGCCCCTAGTCCCCGGCGGCCCCGCTATTCCTAGCTCTGGCAGCGGTTACGGTAACGGCGGGGCAGGGGGTGTCAAGAATCTCCGGAAGAGATTCCGCTGCCAACCCCGACGACTGGACCTGGCAACATTTAACGCACGCACTTTGAGGACCGACGAAAAGATCATCGAGCTGGAAGAAGCAGTGAGCAAGTTGAAATGGGGTGTCATAGGATTATCTGAAGTCCGAAGAGAGGGGGAGTACTCGATAATCCTTAAATCCGGCAACTTGCTTTACTACCGGGAGGGTGATCAACAATCTCAGGGTGGTGTCGGGTTTCTCGTCCACAGGTCCCTCGTTAACAACATTGTGCAAGTCGAAAGTGTGTCGAGCAGGGTAGCGTACCTTATACTCAGAATTACCAAACGGTATTCGCTGAAGGTTATACAGGTCTACGCACCGACATCGACACATCCCGACGAGGAGGTAGAGGTCATGTATGAGGATATATCAAAAGCCATGCATGCCTCTAACACCTACTACAATGTTGTGATGGGGGACTTCAACGCAAGGCTGGGTAAGCGAAGCGGTGTAGAGTTGAAAGTGGGACAATTTGGCTATGGGCGACGGAACCATAGGGGCCAAATGTTGGCCGACTTCTTGGAGAAAGAAGGCCTCTATATGATGAACTCTTTCTTCGAGAAGCGGCCACACAGGAAGTGGACCTGGATGAGCCCCGACGGCTCTACGAGAAATGAGATCGACTTCATCATGTCTACAAAACGGCACGTATTCAATGATGTCTCTGTGATCAACAGGGTAAAAACCGGCAGCGATCACCGTATGGTAAGAGGCACATTGAATCTCAAAATAAAGCTTGAAAGGGCCAGATTGATGAAGTCAACACTCCGACCTTCTCGTGCCCATATCCAAAACCCCGAGCGCTTTCAACTCGAATTGCAAAACCGATTCGCTTGCCTGGCAGATTGCGATTCTGTGGACGAACTGAACAACAGGCTGGTGGAAACTGTCCATGCGGTCGGGTCTAAGTTCTTTAAGACCCACCGTAGAAATAGAACCAAAAAATTCTCAGACCATACTCTCAATCTCATGGAACAAAGACATGAAATGAGACTGCAGTCTTCAGGAGATGCCCTTGCTTATCGGCGAATTAATAGACAGATCTCCAAATCACAGACACGCGATCTGCGATACTTCAACACCGTGCGTATCAAAGAAACCATTGAGCGGAACAAGGGCTCAAAGGTGTTCGCGAGAGATCTGTCTATCGGTCAGAGCCAGCTGACGCGACTGAAGACCGACAGCGGTAGTCTAATTTCGTCTAAACATGAGATTTTGAGAGAGGTCGAGAAGTTCTACGGACAGTTGTACACGTCAACACAGAAGCCTGTTGAAGATTTGGCTAAAGATCCCAGAGCCAAATTGACCCGACACTATACCGAAGATATCCCGGACGTCAGCCTATATGAGATTAGTATGGCTCTCAAACAACTTAAGGACAACAAGGCACCAGGTGATGACGGAATCACAGTGGAACTCCTGAAAGCAGGTGGAAAACCGGTTCTTAAAGTCTTTCAGCGACTGTTCAATTCCGTCATCGACGAGGGCATAACGCCAGAGGCATGGCACAGAAGCGTGGTGGTTCTTTTCTTCAAAAAGGGCGATAATACCCTGCTGAAGAATTATAGACCCATCTCGCTGCTGAGCCATGTCTATAAGTTGTTCTCGAGAGTCATTACGAATCGTCTCGCTCGTAGGTTCGACGACTTCCAGCCTCCCGAACAGGCCGGGTTCCGAAAAGGCTTCAGTACCATAGACCACATCCATACGCTGCGGCAGGTTATACAGAAGACCGAAGAGTATAACCGGCCACTTTGCTTAGCGTTTGTGGACTATGAGAAAGCCTTTGATTCGGTGGAAACTTGGGCTGTATTGAGATCACTGCAGAGATGCCGGATCGACTATCGGTACATCCAAGCGCTGAAGTGTTTGTACGAAAACGCCACTATGTCAGTCCGTATACAGGACCAGAATACGAGGCCAATCCAATTGCAGCGAGGAGTGCGTCAGGGAGATGTTATCTCCCCGAAGCTATTTACCGCTGCGTTGGAAGACGTCTTTAAGCTTCTGGACTGGAACGGACTTGGCATCAACATAAACGGCGAGTACATCACTCACCTACGGTTTGCCGATGATATAGTCGTGATGGCAGAGACTCTGGGAGACCTCAATACAATGCTCAACGATCTCAGCAGAGTTTCTCAACAGGTGGGCCTAAAAATGAACATGAGTAAGACGAAGGTCATGTCTAATGCTCATGTTCCGCTCCACCCGGTAATCGTTGAGAACTCTGCACTCGAAATTGTAGACGAGTACATATACCTGGGACACACGGTCCAGCTAGGTAGGTCCAATTTTGAGAAAGAGATCAACCGCCGAATCCAACTCGGCTGGGCAGCGTTCGGGAAACTTCGAGATGTCTTTTCGTCCAATATCCCTCAGTGTCTGAAGACGAAAGTCTTCGAACAGTGCGTGTTGCCAGTGATGACTTACGGATCTGAGACATGGTCGCTGACAATGGGCCTCATAAGAAGGCTCAGGGTCACTCAGCGGGCGATGGAGAGAGCTATGCTCGGAGTATCCCTGCGGGATCAAATCAGAAATGAGGAGATCCGCAGGAGAACCAGAGTCACCGACATAGCTCATCGAGTCGCGAAGCTGAAGTGGCAATGGGCGGGGCACATTGCTCGAAGAACCGATGGACGTTGGGGTCCCAAGGTGCTTGAATGGCGACCTCGCACCAGTAAACGAAGCGCAGGTAGACCCCCCACTCGTTGGACAGACGATCTCAAGCGAGTCGCTGGCAGCCGCTGGAGTCAGGCGGCACAAGATCGTGTGCTGTGGCGATCCTTACAAGAGACCTATGTCCAGCAGTGGACGTCTATTGGTTGAAACGAACGATAGCCTTACAGAACGCTAAAAAGATTGTTTATTTAGAAGAAGTCTGTAGTCTGTGGTATGCTTAAATCACCTGGAGATATTATACATACCTACACTAGCGGCACGCTATGAAGGCCGGTTTGACACATTACAATAGTGATGTGGAATGTCAATTTAGTCTCGAACAAAAAACAATTAAGTTTTGTTTTTGTACCTGATTAAATAGGTTTAATAAAACAAAAATGTATATGTTTATTTAATTTATTTGAACGAACTGAATATTTGAACGAAATTTATTGATATTTTTTTGCGATTTCAGAGGTTTGTCCACATAGTGAAAATTGTTCATATTCACAAGTACATTCACCCCTTAAATGGTGCAAACTGATTTTTCTACACTTGTATACATTTAAGAAATCAATTTAATAAATAAATTTTGAGTCCTAAACCTAAAACTACATTCGATAAAATTTATGAATCTCTGCACATCACTATCGTCAATAAAGTAATACAATTATTTCCTTCAAAGTCGTTATCAATTAATACGGAACTTCATGAGCGGACAAACGTCAAACCGGCCATCATAGCGTGCCGCTAGAGTAGTTATAATTTTGTGTGTACATTTGTAAATATTTTTTTTAATATTGAAAAGTTGTGAAATATGTATTAGTGCCAATTACATTAACATATTTATTGTTTGCTTGCTAGACTTTATGTTATAAATTTTTTACTATTATCTGCAATCCTCTTACAGACTTACAGTCTGCCGGCAGGTATTTGTCAGTAAATCGTAATACCTAGGCCACTTAGGGCCTGTTTCACCACTTTCTGTTAAGTGTCGGATAGCCTAAACCTAAGTTTTGTCACTTTCTTACTTTACGTAAAGTGACAAAGACAAAAGTTGTGAATAAGCTATCCAACACTTATCAGAAGGTTGTGAAACAGGCACTTAATAATTTATCTGAAGATTTAAGAGGGTGGTTTTGTTGCAAACTGTAAGTCTGTATTTTCGATACTGGCCTCTCAGTCGCTGTGTTGACAGAGTCTCGGTTGGACAGTCAGTGACCTCAAAGTCGAGTCAAACAAACTTTAGGTCAGGCAAACTTTTGTTTGTTTGATCTAAAGGATTTGTGTACAGCCGAATTTTGACTCAAAACTAGGTACAGAGAAGGTGGTAAATTTTGAAGAGTTGGAATCGCCCGGCGATAGTTATGTTTATATAAAATTATGGATTGTGTCAAGCTTTTCAAAATATCCCACAGCCTCATGGCTTATGAAATATTGCCAATGAAAGTGTCTAGATCCTATATTATAGGTACAACTGGGACGTATTATTATAATCATTACGCTGTATGTTTATCATGACGCCATTTTGGCACTCTCTTCATTATTTTTTAAGTCATAAGTTAGCATATGGAATTATATTTTACCCGAAATAATTATTAAAATTGTTGAAAAAATTACGTTTTTTATATAAAATTGTCCTGAAATTATAATTACCTAAATACCGTTTAAATTATTAGGCAGGCACAAGCCAAAAAACATTTTTTATTAATATTTTTACCGACTATACTTACCTCTTATGTGTTAAAACATATGGTCTAGGATCCCACCTTAGAAAGTTCTACCCTCATCTGTTATTTAAACGAATTATATGTCAAATGAAAGATTATTTTATTCTTAATCGAACCGTATTTGGTTGCCTGGTCAAAAGTGGTGCTAAATCATGGTTGCCTGGATTTTAAGATATAAAATGTTCGGTGCGAGTGTTGAAAGTGACAGAAAAGTGTTGCGCGCGCAATTTCATTTGACAGACAAAGATGCAGTGAGGCAGGCGTGCACTCGGCAGGTGCTTAGTCTATACATAGATTAAAACCATAGACTTTCTGTGCCTGTCCATTAAAGATATTTACAAAAAAATAAGTGAGTGACGTAAGGGATAAATAATAAAACGTAAAAAAGCTGTTTTTGAAAATTTTGTCTGTTTGTCTGTATGTTTGTGCATGTATTACGCAAAAACTACTGAATGGATTGAAATTAAACTAGGCATGATTTAAGTTCATACTACATAATAGCATATAGGATACCTTTTATCCCGAAATTCAGCAGAGTTCCCTTGGGAGAGAGGATGAAAGTCAAAATACACATTTTGACTTTCATCCCCTCTTCCAAGGGAACTGTGCTGAATTTCGGGATAAGAAGTATCCTATATGCTATTATGTAGTATGAACTTAAATCATGCCAAGTTTCATTTCAATCCATTCAGTAGTTTTTGCGTAATACATGCACAAACATACAGACAAACAGACAAAATTTTCAAAAACAGCTTTTTTACGTTTTATTACTTATCCCTTACGTCACTCACTTATTTTTTTGTAAATATCTTTAATGGACAGGCACAGAAAGTCTATGGTTTTAATCTATGTATAGACTAAGCACCTGCCGAGTGCATGCCTGCCTCACTGCATCTTTGTCTGTCAAATGAAATTGCGCGCGCAACACTTTTCTGTCACTTTCAACACTCGCACCGAACATTTTATATCTTAAAATCCAGGCAACCATGATTTAGCACCACTTTTGACCAGGCAACCAAATACGGTTCGATTATGAATAAAATAATCTTTCATTTGACATATAATTCGTTTAAATAACAGATGAGGGTAGAAATTTCTAAGGTGGGATCTCCTACTAATAGTAAGTATCTGCGGGAGCTTATAGTGGTTACATTTCGCCGGTTTAAAGTAGGTAAGAATTTTCTCATAATTATAAATTCTCATATTAAAATATGTTTTCATGTCAACAGGTATTATTATCTATATTACAGATCAAATTGACATTCGTTATTATTTATCCAGTGTTACATCAAAATATGCATATTCATACCTGCATAATTTCATTAACTTTGAGATAAATATTTGCGCAACAAGCTAATAGCTAAGCTATAATCGATGGATACAACTCGTTTTTAGATTTGCATTCTGGTTCATAAACAGTGGCAATTGAGCAAAATTATAATAAACAGGTAGTTTTACACAAGAAGTAGCGCAAACTTGTAGTCTTTTTTGATACAAGCAGAAGTTTTTTATTTAAATATAGAAAATTCGATTTCAATTCGCCTTAAAATAATAATGGCAGGTGTAGAAAATCTCAGTGAAAGAGATCGCGCAGTGTTGAGAAGCATCTTTGATCCCACTGCGACGATTGGGGACATTGCCGATGATGGTGACAATTTTGTTGATGATGACCAAGGTAAGGTAACCTTTTCTAAATGTAAAACTACATGTTTAAAGTAAGTAATATTTGATAAAACATTGTAAACTACATCCGTTCCTATCATTATGATTATTATTGAGTTAATGATTATAAAAAAAAGGTTTTCATTGTGATGATCATTATCTAACTATCGCCATCTAGCGGCATATTAGTGAAACCCTCGCATCAATTTTAAAACTGGAGCGAAAATAATGAGTGCCATCTATTGGCTTATTAGTTGAACTTTCGCTTTGACTTTAACAACGCCATCTATCGCGGAAACTGCAAGATTACCTGTAAATATTTATATCAAGGTATGTTAGGGACCTTTCAGACAGACCGGCGCGGAGAGCGTCGGAGAGCATTTTTTTTTTCACACAGACCGGCCGTTCAAATTTGCTCTGCTCTCCGCGCCGGTCTGTGTGAACGGACACGCGGATGCGCTCGGAGCCGAGCGTACGCTCTTGGGCCGGACGGCAGAGCATATTCGGCCTACGGTCGGCTGTGCGAGCATGAAAGAGCACGCGAACGGAGCCGGTCGGATGCTCGAGCGCGAAAGGGCACGGGCATGGAGCAGCCGACCGGCTCGACGAGTAGCCGACCGGCTGCTCTCATATATTTCACACAGAGCGTATTGGGAGCATGCTCGAGCATCCTCTTATCATAAAAGAGTTAACATGTAAAAATAAAGCCTATTTCAATGTCTTAAGATTCTATTTTAAATGCGATTAAAATTTGCTCTGCTCTCCGCGCCGGTCTGTCTGAAAGGTCCCTAAGGGTCTGTTTCATCACCTGATAAGTGTCGGATAGCCCTGCCTCATAGCCTAAACGTAAGTTTTGTCACTTTATGTCAAGTGACAAAGACAAAAGTTGTGAATAAGCTATCCGACACTTATCAGAAGGTGGTGAAAGTAGTAACCCTGTATTCAAATTGCAGACACCACAGAAACGGAGCTACAAAGCAAGTCCCTATGTCTTCAAGGAGTGAGGTCAGCCGAGACAGGGAAGTACGAAGAGGCTTTGGAACTGATGAATAAAGGCATAGAAGTTGCGCCCGAGCGACCTTCGGGGTACAACGACAGGGCACAGTTGTTCAGGCTGATGAAAAGGGACGAAGGTAAACTATGATGAGTTTTGAGATCGCAGTTAAGGGCTAAATTAAATTAATAATATTTGTAAATTAATTAAGAAATAACAATATTAGGTACCGAAACCGGTAGATAAACAAAATCGCTACCGAAATGATTCGGATTGACCAATTTAGTTGATGATCGAAACCGATACGAGTTTACTCAATTCGATTTCTGAGCTCTGTGCGAACCACCAAAACCACAACCGAAATGATTCAGATACCGCGATTAATGACCGAAACGTTTTGGAATTTTCGATTTCTGAGCCCTGTGCATTGTCAGTTATCATCAGTTCAGATGGACCACGCCAGTACCAATCATTATGCCCACCGTTGCGTCGTTATTGAAAAGCTTGAACTTTTCAGACGCATTCAAGGATCTGGACCGTGTGTTGCAACTGACGGAGGGCAAGGCGAGCCGCGCTAGAGCGCTTGCGCTCTGTCAGCGGGGAGTTCTTTTGCGCAAGCGGGGCTCTGACGACGAAGCTCGTGCCGCCTTCGTCGAGGCTGCTAAGCTTGGCAGCGGGTTTGCGAAGAAACAGGTGAGACTGCGATTTTAACTGACTTAAAAAAGGACTAGAACCGCAATAAAATATTTCCATATGTTAATCTATTAGGGCTACCAACCAAATATACAAATTTTTTATAGATTTAGGTTCTTCCACGTACCTATGTCTTCGGAACTAATTATTATTAATCGGATTATGACCATTATTAGTATACATTTACTTTATTTCAGGGAACAGTGCAAGTTTCATCAAAATCGGTTCAGTAGTTTTCAAGATATGGACAATTCTTTATTTCGGTACCTACCTATAGTTTAATTTTTTCTATAAGTAGCTTGTTAACGTTTACATTCTTTCTGCTAAGTATATGAGCTTTCCTATTCTAATACAGCCAATGCATATTATACCTAATATAATGGTTTTTGTGTACCTACCTACAGTTACATCAATTTTATAAGTTACATCTACAATATTTGTTAACACGGAAAGGAGTAATTCTAACAATTAGGTACATTGTTGTTAGCCAAGTCACCGTGAGGTTTCGCGTGTGCGAATGAATAAGTATACATATTTTTGCGTGCCTACAGAATACATTACATGCGCAGTAACCTCGTTGTAACTTATAAAAATGATTACTGTATATCTCGGCGTAGTAGTCTCAACCGACAGATGTCCACAAGTGGACATAGCACTCTTGCAAGGTTCGCCACAAAACACGTTCTCGTTGAGATCTCGTGTATCGTCCATCTAGTTGGGGGTCTTTTACCGCTGCATTTCCCAGTGTGAGGTCGCCACTCGAGCAAATTGGCACCCATAACGTTTATCGATCTGTATCTGATTCTGATATTTTTGTATTACAGGTGGTCGAATTAAACCCGTATGCCGCGTTATGCAATCAAATGCTCAGTCAAGTCATGAGAGGCGAAAAGGACATCAGACTGTAGAATGCAATGGTGTCAAAATGAAAAGCACACACATCTAATGGATTAGAAATTTATATTATTGAGTACAATCCACGATCACATTCGAGAAAAACCACATTATCCTAAAAACCGGCGAACAATCGAATGGAATTGTAAATCGCCGGACTTACCGCGAAATCCTTGAAAATGACCGACTTTGGGGTCGGATCGCACGCGCGGTTAAATGACCAACGGTCAAATAGCCGCTTCATCATTTACGTCATCATCGTGGTTAGCGAGGCGAATTTAAAACTATTAGAGATAGAGATAATCCTGTGCTACGAATAATGGTATCGATATTAAAGAAAAAAAAAACAAAAACCGCATTCAAAGTCGTAAAAAATCTAATTCATAGATCATTTTCTATGCTCCAAAATCAACGTCACTACCCCTAAAATAATGATGAATAAGTACAGCGATGATGACATTTATTTCTTACAACATACTCTATAGATTACGACAGTAAGATTTTTTTTGAACAAATTGTGAGAGTGTGATTTCAGACCTGAGTGAATTATTTATAAATTTTTAAATAGTTTTTTTAAATCTAAGCCATAGTTCCTGAGAATTACTCTTTCTCTAATATAATACTTTAAATTTTCGCCTCGCCTCGCTCGGCTCTCAAAATAACAATCTGTACAAGGGCGTGCAACATGCGACTATTTTCCCGCGTATCGCCCATTTAACCGTCCGTGCGATCCAACCCTTACACTTCGAAAATGGCAAATGTAGACTACAAATCGAAATTCTGTCACTACTCTATTAATATTTAATAATAATTTATATGCAATAAAATCTCGAAATTAAGATTGCGCGCGAACGCTTTCACGAAATATGTCTCTTGCAAAAGTGTTCGCGCCCAATTCTCACAAAGTTATATTAATTCAAAACTTGATAATATTATTTTAATGTAGGTATTAAAAACTAGTGAGAGGCGACGAGACGGTAGGTAAAAATAAAACGCAGTTAAAAAAGTGCGCTTACAAAGACATTGTTTTGTAGAAAAGTTTCACATGGCACAACAAAACTTAAATTGTTTCAAAATTCAATTATACCTAATATTAACACGTTCTCTGTCCTCTGTGTATAGTTAACGCCAAACAAATATTCGCCTCTGAATATACGCAAGACGCGTCGCAATAGCAATATGTATAAAGATATCAGTGGACAAACAAAAACAGAGGGAGCCAGCCCAACCTGCGCGAGTTCACTCTCGTCTCGTCGGTCTCACACCTCAGCTCAGAGACGAATATTTCTTTGGCGTCAACTATACGTACCATAATAACACAGAATGTGCTCGTTTTTTTTGGTGCATGTGGATATTCCAGTAAAAACTGTTTTTTCTGGCAAAACTGTTTCGTCTTTTTCCATAGACAGTAGAAGTCTTAGGTATAGGTCGACCAGAATCTCATGAAAAATACGGAAATGAAATTCCAAAGTTAGCAACACTGCGGCTGCCCTAGCTATAAACAAACTGACATTTTTTGTGAAATTGACTTTTTTGCATTAACAAAAGTTTTATAGAATAGTTTTTTACCACAGTTTAATATTTCAAATAACTTGAACCGTTTACTGAAATTTGAATTGCCCAAACAAAGTAACTGCACACACTAACCCGGAATATAAATGCAAAAACCAAGTAAACAACAAGCACATTACAAAAACAAAGTAATTGGATGTTGATTACTTTGTTTTTCGTGAAACGATCCCGACGTAAGGTGTTCTGAATGTAATTACTTTGTTTATCACTAGGGCAGCCGAGTTCACCTAGTGTTGCTTACTACAAAATTTAATTTTCCTATTTTCCATGAGATTCTGGTCTACCTATACGTATATTTTTCTAACGATTTTTTTAAACCGTTTTCAGATTCGTTTTAATTGGAATTGGAACGTGTTAATAGTCCACACCTATGTGTAGTTGTCATTGACGTCACAAAGTAGTTATCATCAATAACGACTTAGTTCGGCGAACTTCAACAGCTTTACAACTAGACAGGAATTTAATACAAAATTATTTTTTATTAAATAGAACTTTTTGGCACAAGTTTGACAATACCTTTGACAAATTAATAAATGATCTGTGGGGCAGAAAGTACAGATTAAAAATAATGAAAAGGCACAAAATGCACAAAAATGGCGCGAAACTTTTCCACGTGCCGGGGTGAAAGGATGATCATATCACAGAGATAGTTATAATAATGTGAGTACATTTAGTTCAATAAGCGTTTACATAGTACTATTATAGGATTATTATAATATAATCTGTTTTACACTATACTATAATAAGATAAAGGGAAATAATCAATTCAATAGATAGTATGTTTGCATACATTTCATTGCTTTTTAATTTAAATAGTATAAGAAGAGCAGAGGTTTTTACTAAGCTATCACGTCGATTAAATTCATTGTTTTTTTTTTAATTTGGAGAAGTACCTACTTAACTAAGAAAAATAAATTTTAATTATATAAAAAAACCAGTTTCTATTTTCTTCTGATTTATTAATTACTTACCTATTTCTTTTGAAGTTAAGTTGATTTGTTTTCATACTGCTTTGTTTTATTTCCTAAGTATTATTTTACAAATTATAAAAAGAAGAATTCTGTGATTATTCATTCTTTTTTCATAGAAATCAGTAAAATAGCAATGGAACTTAAACGGATATGTGTTACAAAATCGTCGACGTATCTTTTATGTCTTCAATCAGTGACGTAACATCAAAAAAAAAAAAAACAATTCTCAATCAACGCAGATTATATTTAATCGACGATTAAACTAATTGGAGATTAAAGTTACCAGAAGGACAAAGAGACGGTCTCGAGTCCCCATGCATTTTGTCATTCCTACCATTTTATATTGTTGTAAATAGAGTAATTTGACTAGTACTCAGATTTTTAGTAAGAGTTTAAATTATATAAGTAATAAATAATAAAAAAAAAAACCGTTTGGAATTTCACACAAAAAAGGCAGTTAATACAATATGTAGGACCTTATAGGAAAGGGAAGATGAACATAAAAGTTGGCAGTATAGAGACAAAAGTATTCAAAAAAGTGATTTTCCCCCACTAGTGATATGCCGAAAATGTAATAACATTGGAAAAATACGTAAAATGAGTGTGAACATTTTATTAATTAGGAAAAATATTTACAATTTGGCACAGGCGACGTGCATAAACTGCGAAAAATACCTTCAATTACCAATTTGGAATAACTTATATTTACTAAACTTAATTGAAAGGACCAAAACTATAGCCGTCCTTTTAGATCTTCAATCGTGTGAATAGTATGGCACTATTTCTGGTCGTGCCAACTTACAAGCCGTTTACTAAAAGATTGGACCTGGCGTCGATTATGTTACTGCGTCGTACTGCGAACCGTACTGACGCGACAGGACGAATGCGGGTCGTGAGCGGGGAAGTGGGAGAGGCGTCACATTCCAGCGAGGTCCAATCTTTTAGTAAACGGGTTGTAAGTTTAACTAACTTAAGGTTTGATTAAAAATTCATGGTGCTGATTCAAACAATTCGTAAACAAAATTGACAAGTAGTGCCTTCCTCTTTACAATGCTCCCTGCAGAAAAGGATGGCATTACTTTTTGGCCTGTCATTTTGTTATGAATTTTATATAAGCGAATTTATTAACAACTAATTGGCGTCAAATGTAAGAAATTTTGGTATAATAGTTAATCAAAGATTATTTATTTATAACTATATCCTGTAACACCTACGGGCTTACACTAAAGGCTGATACATTAGGCCTATGTTGCGAAAGTTAACATTTTAAATTTACCTAATAATAATAGTATTATTATTAGGTATTTATATTTAAAACAAAAAGTTAATATATATGTTATTTATTTTAGTATCTTAAATATTTATTTTTTGATTGGGGATTTCCCAATCCCCAATCCGGGGAATCGGGGAAATGCCCAATCAAAAAATAAATACTATCCATTTCAAAATGTTTAATAAGATCAAATTGTTTGGTTTTAGGTACCTACTTAATAAATAAAAAAAATAATATTCTATTTTTTAATGAGTGCAAGTAAAACTACAAAAATCTGGCTTTGGTCATTTTTCAGTTATACCCAAAAAAAAAAACGATTTATACTTATAACTAATCTAATAATAATATAACTACTAAAAATTAATCGCTTTCTACAATCAATGCTGGAAACGAACGCTTTTAGCTCTGTCAAATAGGTAGGTATCTCATAAATGAGGATCATGTTTTTAAAATAAGTACTATAAATCATTATGAGTTTAAAAATTAGGCACAACTTGCCAAAATAGCGTTTATAAAGTAGACATCTGCCGTCGGCTGACTGAAAGTACATGTTAAAAATCGTTTCTCGTTTAGGGTCGGGCATACCTACTTGCTCAGAGTCGAAGCGAACTGAAGTGAATCGAAAAACAACTGCATTTTGGCACTTATTTTTTTGTTATGCCTTGTTTTGTGGAAAAAATACAAGCGCATGCGAGCGCATTCGTACGAAATCGTTGTGCCTTATTTTGTAGAGATTGGTGCTAATGGCCATGAACATTTTTTTGCTTGGCGATTCAATGCGTTTCTACTGTGCTAGTATGCCCCGACCTTTACTAAAATGTATTTAACAAATTGTACACACGTAAAGAACTATGCTTTGTCGTAGAACTATACTAAAGTAAGTAGTCGGACGGCAGAATTGTCAGAATTTAAGATTATTTATTTAAAATAAAATAAATATATTTATAAAAAATAAATGTGTAGATAACACATTGATATTAATTATATTATAAAGCTTTATATATGTACATATAATATTATAGCATTATTAAATGAAAATAACATTATCATCACCATGAAACATAGGTTCTAATTTGTCAAACAATAGATTTAATATTTCGATAGCAAAATCATGCAATTGGTTGCAAAGGAGATGTTTCATCACTGTATGAGGCCTTGGCTAGGACTCGGTACAGTATACTTGGATATAGTCCAGAAAACATTGAACAGTTTTTAACTATATATTTTCTATAAAATGGTTTTGTTTGGTTGTACAAAACAAGTATTTCTGCTTAGGATTGCAACACGTAATAAAAATTCATCATGGCGGTAAAATGTCTTGCATTTCTATTTGACATTTGACTTTGACAGAAATGTCATTAGATCGTATCAACACCGTCCAAATCGCTAAACAAAATCGAAGTCCGTGTAGCACAACGCCGGGTCAACAGATGGCATGAGTAACAGTCCAAAAACGAAAGCCAGGTAAACAGATGAGCAAAACGGTCCAAAATCCAGAAAACGAAAGCGAAGTTGCTGAAAAGAACTCAAAAATCAAACAGAAATCGATTGCAATTGACCGCCAGTCCACCATTGACTGACAGAATATCAATCACAATGACAATTGTTATTTGAAGTGACAAGCTGTCAGTTTACGTCAAACCATACGACGCCAGCGACGCCATATTGAAAATCGATCAATAATTAATGAATAAAAAATATTTTTGTACGACTAAAGTATTAATTTTAACTCAATAATTTTATTTTTCCCGAGAACAACAGATTTTTCTTAATTTGTATGGTACTGTACAAGACTTAGCCAGATTTGAAACATCTCCTTTGACTGAATAAAATTGAACTGTTATTGACTGTAAAACAAAAGTTTAACTCAAACAAACTTTATAAAAAACATTTAGGTACGTAAATAAATATTTTTAAAATAGGGTACCTATGTACCTAAACCATTTTTAAGTTAAGATTGTAAAGCATAACTGTAGAGGCTGAATGCTCTTCGATCTTTGCCCATTCCGGCAATAATAATAAAAACAAGCACGGACTCTATGGAAGGGATTTTTATTTTACGCGAATGTGTTAAAAAAAAATTTATACTTATACCTACATACAAGTTTTGTAACTGCATGGTCACGCTATATACAAAAAATGAGATCTTACTTACATTAATGGTTAAATAAAATTAGCTATAAGTTTTATAAACTCTAACTATCTTAAAATTAACTGACCAAGTCAGTGCGAAGTGGGTGTCTAAAGGCGTAAGCTAGCAACACTACACGATACCAGTTGAAAAAATTTGAATTCTTACCCATTAATTTATTATAACTATATATTACCTTCACGGTACTTGCAGCTATCAGAATTGGTGTTAAGGATACAGTGGCCTTTGCCAAATCTCAATTATAACGAGAGAAAGATAATCACTAAGTATTATATTTTAATACCTATTTTGAGTAAGGCTCTGAGCACAGCACACAAGCTATACAGTATGCGATACATCGCCCGTGTATACCTGACGTAATCTAATTGATCGCATCGATTGTCTGTTATGTCCACTATTTGCATATTTACACAGCTGTCTTAATAAAAGTACCACATTTTCATCTATTACCAACGATCACAAGTTTGGTGCTTAAAGGGCTGTTGATATTTTATGAGTTATGTGAAATTATTTTATAGTAAACAACCTTTGATAATTTTTTCACTTATTATTGCCCTTAATTAAGCTCGATTTATTGGTCGCATCTATTCGCTTCCCCTAGTATAGCTTATGCACTGTGTCACGGCTTAACCTATGATAAATGTAAGCGATTATTAAAACGAGTATTTAATCGAATAAATAATAAAAAACAAACGGAAGTGTCGCGATATTTTTTTTTGAATATTCTGTGATGAAATGTTGAAATCTAGCCTAGGCTACGTAAGCTAATAATAGCTGGGTGGGGGGTTATCTAAAAACACTTTTAATTAATAGTTGAGTATTAAGTGATTTTTTTCGTTTTTTTTTTTCTTTTTTTCTGTGGATGTAAGTAATAAGTAAACCGATTTCTCCGAGGTTTCAGGACCAATTTGCGTGATTTTTTACCCAGGAAAGAGTTCCCACGGGATTTTTAAAAACTAAATCCACACAGAGGAGGTTGCATGTAAATGTTACTCATAGTTGGGTAACTACGACATTGAAATAAATAAATATGAAAAGATTCTTTTGTTTAGATTCAAAGGGCTTAATTTTATAAGGTATTCATTCACTGAGTGTTATCTAATAAAAAAAAAAAACATATTCTTATGAATTAAAAGTGTTTATAATGGATACTAGGGTAGTGGTGGGACGATGCACGCACATTTCAAACACACACGATTAGCTAACCTGTATCGTGTAATGACGTATTAAACAAATCTAGGTACTTTTTTAACAGCAAAAAAAAAAAAGCTTTTGTTTTTCTTAGAAACCATAGACTTTTTTAAATTACCAGTAAACAATATTGTAGAAGTGTATTTTTCTTTTAAATTAATTTCCTCAAAAAAAAAAAAGAAAAAACTGTTATTTTTATCTATAATAATATAAAGTAGCTACTAGCTTGTTTAAATATATTTTCGTCCAAGTAAACACGTGTGTTTGTCATGTGAATAGCGCGAGTGCGGAAAGCGCTCTTGCGCTCTACTTGACTCCCTCTCCAGCTGTTAACAATACACGTAACTGTGCCGACCCATTTTCCGAACGAAAAAAAAAAGACAAAGTAACAGAAATAAAAATATTATACGTTGCGTCAAATAGAATATTGTATATTATACAAAATATTTCGATACCAGAAATTTAAATTGTCGTAAAGGACAGTGCTGTTCATGTCCTTTACGACAATTGAAATTTCTGGTATCGATTTGCTTTCTAAAATGGCAGTAGAAAAATTATTACAGTAGTTAGTTGTAATTGTAAACAAAAAAATGACCTACTTATTACAATTATTACCTTATTATATATAAAATATAAAGAGTTAAACAATATTGTATAATTATTTATTATTAATGAGCAGGTAATTAAAAAAAACTAAATCCGTCAACGGTTTAAAAAAATACAATTAGGGTTCTTCCCCTATTTTTTTTAATAATGAAAACTACAAAATATAGTTTTCATATATTATTCCAAGGACCTTGAGATATAAAGAAAAGGAAGTTAATCGAGAAATTTAATATTTCGCGAAAATGAATCAGCACGTCTACACCTATCTTATATTAAGCCTAATTAAAGAAAACCTAATTATTTAATGTAATTAATATAAACTATGATACAGATAAAGATAGTTACTGTAATATGAAAAATATCTAAACTTGGCTAAGTTAACGGCTATAATTATTAACCCACCATTTTAAGAATTAGGAATACCAAATCGAAAAATGCCGATTTTTATTTTAAATAATACTTTAAAAATTAAAACATCTTAAATGTCATTTTTTACATTCAATTTAGAATCGATAGCTTCATTTCATTTAAATTCACATTTATTACCTAGCGAGAGTACATGTTTTTTTTATTTAAATGTATTTTTTAGTTTATTTATTTTTAAATAAAGTTAGTAAGGCTATTTAGTACATGATTATTTATTTTTATTTAACAGCTGATCGCTGAATTTGCGATGTTATTAGACGATAGGCACGTACAAAAAAACTAAGTTGAATTATTTTGCTTACTTGTTTTTGATTTTCTATTTAGGCACCGACTACTAAGCTGATATTGAAATATAATATAAACTACAAAAAAAAACATAAACTTTACAATCCTAAATATATTAATTAATAAGTTCTTTTTTATGAATGATGATTAATCATAGACATAAAACCAAAAAAAATTACACATCGTCTAATAACATCACAATATTTACACAAAGGCATACAAAACATTCACGCGCACAGGAAAATTGCGAACAGACATACACATTCCAACTGACACTAAAATTATAATTAAATGCATATACAACACAAATAATAACCATAGACAATGAAAACTTAATTGGAACAGCCCTGTTAACGAAATTTAAAAAATCCTAAAATTCCACAAAATTAATGTCACATATTATTATCGTCATAAAATAATTTATAAACTATGTATTAATAATAACAATTAAATTAATTTTCTAATTCTTCTCCCATAGAGATTCAGTATTAATCGAGTTAAAGAAATAGCATGTCTAGGTGTCTACTTCTGAAAAGTAGTACATATTACATATAATTATATAATTAACCATACATTAAGTATTACATCTGTATTTAAGAATAAATACGAAACAAAACATAAAACTATTAGATTTTTCCAATAATATGTAGATCAAGTGCAATTGGAAAATGATCCGTAACATGCTAAAAGTAAAGCTCAAAACGGATTCTCAAAACACTTATCCTCACGACACGTTTTACAATTATTCTAGTTACAAATAACACTGATATGTGAATGAAAAATTATATCGAAATATCACACAAATATACACATCATCCCATAAAAGCTAATATGAATCTTAAATTCACAAGCGCAAGGAAGAAAGTAGTGTGAACCGTTATACATGATTATTATATTTAGATGTGTGAATGTGCTGCATACTACGACACTCACATGCACTCACTATTTTTACCAAGTGGCCCCAAGATCACTATAAGTTTACAATATTAAAGATTGACTACGAAATAAAAATGTTTATAAAAGTCGTTAGAAATTGGAAGATGTTTTTTTTTTTTTTTGAAAATGGAAGTTTACTGAATTATTGAATCTGTGAAGTTAGCAAAAGATAGCACAGATAATGACAAATACTAACAATAAAGTGTTGCCACTTACAAACGATACAGATCAACAAACAATAGAGAGATTATCAATAAATAATACGCTTAATTACAACGATGAGTATTGCTTTGGAAAATTCGTTGAGATGAAAACTTTTTATTGCATTCACGAAAATATAATAAACTACGCAACAAAGTCGTGTCGCATTGGATGGATGAAACAATACTTGAATAATACTCGTGTTAAATTAGTATAACTACATACATACATTGATATGAGCAAACAATCCTTCCAAATCTTATATGGGTCTGTGCATTTGACGACATCTTACCCGCTGACCAATGCGTTAACACAACCAGAGTCCCGAGTGTAAGTTAAAAAAAAAAAACGTGACATTTACGTTATTTTACGTTATTTCTAGTTTCCTAGGATAGTCGGCGTCAGGCATCAGCCTACGTGAGCGAACTTAAAGTTAATGCTATGCGGTCATGTTGCGAATATTAGGATCTAGACAGACGGACTGCAATCTAATTTCAAAATTGCAGTTTGGATGAGATTTTATTGCAGTTGATATAACTGCTGCATAAACTGCCGAACCACTACACCAAAATGTCCACGACAAACCGCACCATAAACGTCGTCAAAAACGCTTTCCCTTTACAGGGAACCAGAGCTATGAGTATATAGTATAGATATCAAATCACGACATTTGCTCGTCCATACTAAATTAAATGCCACGTATGAAAACTTTACACTAGGGCCTTAGGTCGTGTTGGAACATTTGCACACACTTTTATGCATTGAATAACCCTTACGCAACAACCCCGTTTTCACGAAAGTAATCTTCTTTTTCCTAACATTTACCCACGTGTTCATATATTGCAAAATCTGCGTTTCCAACCTAGACATTGCAGATATCACGCGTTGAGTGCGCCAAGAAAAAACGTCGTCAACACACGCCCTATGGAATAAACTCCTCCACTCCTCGAGAAACAAGTCAAGAGTTCGAAATGTTTAGAATGATGCAGAACGATGAGCGAGACAGCGATACGACGATGCCGCAAGAGTGACAGAGACAGTCGACAGATGAGTTTCAGAGGCCCCCATTACGACAGCGGTGATTTAGCTTCAAACGATGCAGAAATGTTCACCTGGAATGAGATATGTACACATTTAGACTATTTAGAAGGGCTATTTTAGACTATCTCTACAAGTATAAATTTAAAATTTAAAAAACCCCGACGTTCACCATTTTGTGGTGGCGGCCATCTTGGATTTGCATAGTGCTATTATAGTCCATTCATTTGATATACATATTGAGGGAGTTGTAAAAAAATAAGTAATCCACCATTTTGTGGCGGCGGCCATCTTAGACCGATTTTTATCAAACACGCACGCACGTAGTTTTAAATGAAAACAATATTATAACTTTTCAGTATACATATATAAATGTTTGATTCGAAATCAATGCTCACCTGTCAGTTCACACGTGTTGCACGTACTCCGGGTTGAGGAAGGAGAAGCCCATGAACTCGGTCTGGTCGAGGTTCATCATGAACAGCTTGTCAGTGGGGGTCAGCTCCGTCTTCTCCTGTGTGAACTGCTTGTCGAAGTTGGACACGTCTTTGCGATGTTTCTGGAAGAGAGCAAAAAAAAATTGCTTGTCTGTAATGTCGGTGTAGTGTATTGACTAGAATGATTGGTGTCTCATGCACACCAATCATATGCGTCGTTACGTCACCTCGCTACGTCACACGTGCGTAGTCGAAGAGGGGAGTTAGTCGTGTTCCGACAGCGGAGCAGAGCGGTTGTGCAGTCCGATTGTGCGTGTCGCGATGCTGGTGAACCGTAAAATACTCCAATAAACAGGACAATACAGTCGGTTTACGGACTTTAATTTTACGCTTACGAAACTTATAACACCCTGTCGTTTTTTCGTCTGGGGTTTAAAAATGTGGACTTACAATTTTCGGTTTGAAGGGCGGCTGTATGTCTCTCGCTTCCACCCGCGCCCAGTCGATGCGTCGGAAGAACGGGTGTGTGCGGATGTCCTCCTCGCCGCGGAGCCCGCAGCCCAGACGCTTCTGGGGGTTCTTCACGAGGAGTGTCTTGCATATGTCTTTAGCTTCCTGTTATAGATGCGAATTCGTCATCAACTAGACATTAGACACTATAACTAGATATAGAAAATGTCTTAACTACTTGATTTTCCAGAATAAAGTACCTATTTTATCTACACTACACCCATGCTTTAAATCCTCTATAAAAGATTCTGAAACAGTTAAGCTTATTGCCAACATTAAAACAATCAATCCTAATAACCATAATAATATTATCTAAAGGAGTGTTATTATGAAATTTAGTATAACATTATATCATCCGTTTTCATAATAATACTTCTTTGGATGACATTATTGAATGTGTGTGTTATGGATGTGAATGGCTGTGTTAATTTTAGCATAAACTGTTTCAAAATCTTTTATAGAGGATTCATAATATTAGGGGTGTAGATAAAGTCTTGTATGTCTTGTGTGTAATCTGATTTTTAATTCCGTGGAATTCTTACGTTTCTTAATGTTACCAGAGATAAAACAGTTCCCACAAAAAAGATCCAAGATCCACATAAAAACCAATTTCCTAATGTAGATATGACAAATGCCTGACAAATACTTCACGTACTTTAGTTTAGGGTAAAATCTGAGTTCAGGTGGTAACCCTGTTTCTCATACAAATAACTGAATTCCACCGAATTAAAAATCAGAGTATACTTAGGTACTAATGCCATAACGAAGCTAGAAGTTTACCTTGCTAAGCGTCTTGGGATACGAAACACTATTGTCCGTGATCGCGGCGAACAGTTCCTCTTCATCCTCACCATCGAACGGCGGCTGTCCGACCAGCATCTCGTACAACAGCACGCCGTACGCCCACCAGTCAACCGACTTCCCGTACGGCTGGTACAGGATAATCTCCGGGGCGATATAGTCCGGTGTGCCGCAGAAAGTCTTGGTAGTTTTGTCGCCGGTAATCCCCTCTTTGCACATGCCGAAATCGGCGATCTTGATGTGACCGTCTTGGTCGAGGAGGACGTTGTCTAGTTTCAAGTCTCGGTATATGATGCCGCGGGAATGTAGGAAGAACAGGCCGATCGCTATCTCGGATGCGTAGAAACTGAAATTAGTAGTCTAGTTCGATCAGGGCCGTTGCAAATTTTTTTTTGATCGATGGATAATCTAGTCATAACAAAAATTTAAACCCATATTCCTATAAGTTTTGCCGCATATTTTTAGAAATTATTTTTCTTGACTTAATACATGGCCATACGCCTTATGAGAAAGCTCAGACTCACTTTACGATGTGTTTACCTCACTTGAGTATATTATTATTACAAGTACGCTGACTATTGACACCTTACGCCTTAACGCCATTTTGGCGCTGATCGCTAAGAAAAGTGAGTGAAGGTACCCGGAACCAATGTGAATTGTGATAAATCGTATTGAGAAACTATCAAGTTTCATCATGTCATCATGATCAACCCATTAGTGGCTAACTACAGAGCACGGGTCTCCTCTCAGAGTGAGAAGGGTTTTGACCATAGTCTACCACGCTGGCCAAGCGGATTGGCAGACTTCACACACCTTTGAGAACGTTATGGCGAACTCTCAGGCATGCAGATTTCCTCACGATATTTTCCTTCACCGTTAAAGCAAGTGATATTTAAATACTTAAAAAGCACATAACTCCGAAAAGTTAGAGCTGCGTGCCCGGGATCGAACCCACGACCTCCGATTAGAAGTCGGTCGTCCTAACCACTAGGCTATCACAGCTTTTTTTTTGTTTTCTTTTTTTGTCTTTCTATCAAGTTTAGTTCCCCGTATCTTCAGCACGGTAAATCGAATCAGCACAAGAATCCGCTGATTTTGTATGGCCACAGACTTTTCAGCGTTGGTACTTGTATGAACAGGGATAAATGGTTTACATACACTGCGACCGGTTCCTTGAATTTGCCGCATTGTTGTATCTGGAACATTAGATCTCCTCCGTTCACGTACTCCATCACGAAGTATAGCCGATCCTGGAATGAAAATATTTTGACTTTTATTTATTTTTTAGGTAGGTAGGTACCGAGATAGATAATAAAGCTAGATTAATATCTAGCTTAATATATATTTTGTTTCTTTTTACAGTAAACAAAATCACGTCAAGCAACCTACTTGCAAGTTAAGTGCTTAGTGACTTTCATAAATTAAAAATTAAAAAAACCCCCGACATTCTCCATTTTGTGGCGGCGGCCATCTTGGATTTGCATACTGCTATTCTACTAGTCAAGCCCTTTCATTTGATACCCATATTGAGGGAGTTGTGATAAAATATGTAATCCACCATTTTGTAGCGGCGGCCATCTTGGAGCGATTTTCATCAAACATAGCTAACAACACTCTCGACTAATTCACCTTTCAAACAAAAAAACCGTATTCAAATCGGCTCACCCATTTGAGCGCTACGGGGGAACAGACAAACACACACACACACACACACACACACACACACACACACACACACACACACACACACACACACACACACACACACACACAGAGACACGCTAAGCTTATAACAACCCGTCGTTTTTGCGTCGGGGGTTAAAAAATGATTTTTTTCAATGATGTGTACAAATGGAAGTACCTATCTATCTAATCTTGATAATTGATAACTTATTTTTTTTAAGAAACTGAATTTGAGAATTATTTAATTTAGTCATCTTCACCCATAGCATTTATCATATAATATATATTATCATATATATTTCTATCACAAACATTATAGGAACTCACCATCTAGATATGGGACATGGGAGCTAACCAAACTATTTTACATCCTATGTTTTAAAGGCTTAAACAATCCACTAGTGATATGGATTCTTTATGGCTTAGATTTATAGAGTGTACTCTGACTCTATTCAGACTCAAGACAGTTAAAACGGGACATAAATATGTATTTATCACACATTTATCATAAATGTGTCTCGTTTTAACTCTGTCTTGAGTCTGAGTAGAGTCCAGGGTATGCTCTATAGATTTCACACTAAGAATCGTCTCACCATCGTCTGGAAACAGGAGTGCAGTTGCACGAGGAAGGGCGGCTTGCTGCTGAGCGCCAGCACCCGCTTCTCCACCATGGTGCACTCCACATCGTCGTCCTGGATGATGATGTCCTTCTTCAGGATCTTGATGGCGTACAGTTCGTCCGTGCCGCGGCGTTCTGCTAGCATCACCTGTAAAAAAATAACAAGTATAAATTAAAAATTAAAAAACACCCGACATTCGCCGTTTAGTGGTGACGGCCATCTTGGATTTGCATAGTGCTATTCTATTAGTCAAGCCCTTTCATTTGATACCCCTATTGAGGGAGTTGTAAAAAAAATATGTAATCCGCCATTTTGTGGCGGTGGCCATCTTGGACCGATTTTCATCAAACATAGCTAAGAACATTTCCGACTAATTCACTTTTCAAACAAAAAAACAAAAAAATCGGTTCACCCATTTGAGTGCTACGGTGGAACAGACAGACACACACACACAAACACGTCAAACTTATTATAACACCCTTCGTTTTTGCGTCGGGGGTTAAAAAGATCTTCGTCTATCTTAACCTTTAAGTACCGAATTGTGGTCTAACATACACTGCGAGAGGTTGAAAAGTCCATAGTTAGCGAAAAAGTATCACCCGTGCTTTTCTCTACACCTCGGGAAGTGTCGGCGCGTGCGATTTCGGTAAGTCTTGAATTTTATAGGATCACGTATAGGGACTTATGTAACTAAAATAGCACGTCATGTTGTGAGGGACCTCTCTATCGGGCGGCGGGGCGGGCCTGCGAGCTCCCAGGCTGCTCGCCTTCATCTGGTTCTTCAGCTGAGCCAGGTCAGCTCCTTCCTCGAGCACTGGCACGTTGAATTATTTACCTATTATAACTAAATTATAATTGAGAAAATACCTTCCCGAAAGATCCTTTTCCCAGCACCATGACAAAGTTGAAATCGGACGCTCTGATAACATCGGCCGCCGCCATGTTGTGAGGGACCTCTCTATCGGGCGGCGGGGCGGGCCTGCGAGCTCCCAGGCTGGTCGCCTTCATCTGGTTCTTCAGCTGAGCCAGGTCAGCTCCTTCCTCGAGCACTGGCACGTTGAATTATTTACCTATCATAACTAAATTATAATTGAGAAAATACCTTCCCGAAAGATCCTTTTCCCAGCACCATGACAAAGTTGAAATCGGACGCTCTGATAACATCGGCGGCCGCCATGTTGTGAGGGACCTCTCTATCGGGCGGCGGGGCGGGCCTGCGAGCTCCCAGGCTGGTCGCCTTCATCTGGTTCTTCAGCTGAGCCAAGTCCGCGCCTTCCTCAGGCACTGGCACATTGTAGTAGTCCCCTTCCTCTTGCGTGAGGAGTTTGAACCACCCCTCCGCGGGCGCTTTCATCACCTCCGAGATCCCGAACGAGAGGGATCCCATGAAATCGTTGCGGGAGGTGCGGTCCCAATCCCAGACCTACATAATAATAAAAACTTTTATTACAAGCAACATTGACTCATTTTATAAGTAATACAAACTTAAACAGGGAGCCGCTGGATACAAGCGGCACAAGACCGTGGCGTGAGGAAGTCCCTTCAAGAGACCTATGTCCAGCTGTGGAGTGTGGACATCTATCGGTTGATTAACGACGACGACCACGACAAACTTATTTTCTACGTTAGTACCTAACCTAAAAAAATTCTCACAAAAAGTAAATTATTAGGTAAAAGAATGCATCGTTATTCATATAGGTACGTTCAATTTTTATCCAGCTGATTTTCCTACCCTGAGAAATTTTTAACAATTGAAATATTCCATCACGTGGTAAATATCCAAAAAGGTGCTGAAAAATGCTAGATGGATAGGGGATTAGGATACCTGTTAGTACTATTACTCGCACCGGAAAGCGCAGTGTTGGTAGACCCCCCCCACTAGGTGGTCACAAAAGAGTCGCAGGGAGTCGCTGGATACGGGCGGCACAAGACCGCGGCGTGTGGAGGTCCCTACAAGAGACCTATGTCCAGCAGTGGAAGTCTATCGGTTGAGATCGACGACGACTATTCCTCTAGGAGTCTGGTACATTTTTCTGAGTTAAAAAACTTTACTTACCTCAATGAGAAGTCTCCGATCTTTGTCCTCGGGCTTGAGGTCGAAGGTGACGGTCTCGTTCCACTCGGGGTTGAGGTTGTTGCGGATGGTCTTGGTTTTTTTCTTCACGTTGTCCGAGTCGGGGATGAGTTTCAGCTTCACGTACGGGTCGGAGAGACCGTTCGGGTCCATGGGGATCAGGTTGCGGCCTTGCTTCACTGGAATCCATACATGGGTAAATTAATATTGGCAATCTATAAAGACAGCATCTATAAAGAAAAAAGCTGTGATAGCCTAGTGGTTAGGACGACCGACTTCTAATCGGAGGTCGTGGGTTCGATCCCGGGCACGCACCTCTAACTTTTCGGAGTTATGTGCGTTTTAAGTATTTAAATATCACTTGCTTTAACGGTGAAGGAAAACATCGTGAGGAAACCTGCATGCCTGAGAGTTCTCCATAACGTTCTCAAAGGTGTGTGAAGTCTGCCAATCCGCTTGGCCAGCGTGGTAGACTATGGCCAAAACCCTTCTCACTCTGAGAGGAGACCCGTGCTCTGTAGTGAGCCGGTAATGGGTTGATCATGATGAATCTATAAAGATGGTGTGCCATGATGAATCACACTAATATTATAAAGGCGAAAGTTTGTGTGTCTGTGTGTATGTTTGTTACTCTATAACGTCGCAACTACTGAACCGATTTTTTACTGTACAGTTCTCATTGACTGACTTCAAAAAAGAAGAAAGATGCAACCATCTCTATTTATGTTTGTTCCCCGATTACTCAAATACGCCTGGACCGATTTGGAAAATTCTTGAAAGGTTCTGCTTCGTTGGTTTAGTGGTTAGTATACTCGACTGTAGATCACGAGATCCCGGGTTAGATTCTGTCAATAAATTCTCAGTGCCAGCCCGGAGTTGGTAGTTGGCGGTGTTACACCCTCGCGCCTCGGAGAGCACTTTAAACAGTCGGTCCCGGTTATTAGCACTATCATGTGACAATAGTCGTTAAAGCTCGCCAACCCGCAGCAGCGTGGCGGGTCTAAGCTCTAATCCCTCTCTCCTATGAGAGAGGAGGCCTGTGCCCAGCAGTGGGGCGTTAAAAGGCTGTAGTGGTGGTGGTGGTACCTTCAACGGTAAGCTTGTTCCCGTGGCAGGACACCGCCAACTGGATGCGTCCGCGGCGCTCGGTGTGGTCGCACCCGCACAGGTTGGGCACGGACTCCTCGCACCGCTTGTGAACGTTCATGTCGCATGCTGAAAACATGAGAGTATTTATATTAACAAAAAAAATTATAAAAAAAAAAACAAACAAAAAAAATCTACTCAAAAAAAGTCGAAAAAAGATACAAAGAAAAAAAACTGTTTAGAGGACTTATCTACGTAATATCTAAGTATTTATATTAAAATACAAGTAATTATTTACCCCAAAACCCATATATACCTGCATATTAATACAAGTATTTTAAGGTCGGTTAGTTTCGGTAAGTTCAATTGCTTTTTTTGAGGCTTGTTTTTCCTACTGGCTAAACTATTTTTGAAGAACATAAAAAAAGGGTCCGTTTTTTTTCATTGAAAATGATGCAAACATATTTTTTTATGGACTTACAAGATTGATGCGTTTGTTCATCATGTAAGTATTGAATATAATAATACTTAATCCTTGAAAAATATTTACTTGAGTCCTCATAATATGTTCAACTTTATTAAGTGAGTAACATATTATATGCACATTTATGTAAGCGAAAAATACTTATAATTCAGTTAGAATATTGATAGAATCAAATAGTTCATGCATTAACTAAAAAATATAAATAAAATGTAAACATTTCAATTCACAAAAAAATAAATTTTATAGCTGATTCAAAGTTAACGAGTACCTACCACCTTTAAACAGAAAAAGGAAATTAAAGCTAACGAACTATAAAAGTTAAAATACAAAAACAAAATTAGCAGACCTGTCCGAACAACTCAGACACTAATTAAAACTTTTACAGCGAGATGTTTCAGAAACAAAAACTAACTATAATTGGCTAACAGATTGCGCAAATAACAATTCATGCATAAACAGTTAAGGCTAAGACAAACAGGATGCGTTGCGGGCACGTGTCCTACGCGGTGCGGCTATAAGTTGTGATATAAGGAACCGTGATATTATAAAGGGGTACGCGCGTTGGAGATAAGCGAAACGTAACGAAGTTCGTTTCGCTTCGCTCGTCGCTTCCGCATCTTTCAATGCTTCAGTTCACACCGCGAACTATAGAGCTAAACGAAGCCAGCGATGCGAACTTGCGAGCCCTCATAGTCTAGCGACATGAGCGAAGCGTAGCGAAATGTTTCGTTTCGCTTCGCTCCCAATGTGGCCTGCGCTTTAAGCAACAGATATGAGAGGATTTCAAACTAAAGCATGACAAGCAAGAAATTCATACAGCTTGAAAAACAAAAATACGCATAAAATGTAAAGGTGGTTGCATATAACGCTTACGAGATGAGGCTCAAGAGCCATCCCAAGAGGAGCACGGAACATGTAGGTATTTGATATTTCAATACTTATTCGTTTACTGTATGTCACGTCAGCAGCAAGAATCAGCCGTATAGGGCGCGTCGAAGAAATGCTGACGTCACAACTGTCTTGTGCTTATCGCATACCGACGTTACTTACTCTCATTGTCAGTACTGCGTGTAGTAGTTTTTGCGGCTGTATGCAATCACCTTTATAAAAGCTATAAAAACATAATACAGAGCTTGCAAAAAAATAACTAATTAGTTTCAGTAAAGTGGCTACATCGACCCCGCTTTCAGTGAAACGGCTAATTCAATATTGAAACAGGATAAAGTCAGGATGCGGTTCGGTATATCCATTAAAGGTAAGTCATTTCGGTGCAGGAGGGAACATAACGTTATGTAAATTTAATTCTAAATAAATTGGCCCGTTTCAATTTGAATTTAAACCAATTCACTCTTCGAACGGAAATTCATACTCGTTTAAGAAATGAACGTTTTTCTACGACATTGTAGATTGACTCGACAATCTCTGTGGCAGCAATCCAAAAGGTTACTCCTTCATCTAATGGGCCTAACTCTAAGAGTTAACACTCTAAAACAAAAACAAAAACACTCTAAAATGAGAGGAACCTAACTCGAAGAGTTAGGTTCCTCTCAGACCACTGCAGTTGCATTTAGTACCTTCGCACTTAAGCCTGTTGGGAGATGGAGCATTGCACAATGGTCATGCAGACAACTACCTACGACAGTTTACATTAACTTGACAATCTCCATGGCAGCAAGCCAGTTTCCTCTAAGGGATTACTCGAGGAGTTAGCTTTCTCTCAGACCACTGCAGTTGCATTAAGTACTTTGGAACTCACATATATTCCTGTCGGGAGAGATGGAGCACTGTCCCACAATAGTCATGCGGACAACTACCTACATTCTACATTGACAGTGTACATTGACAATCCCCCTGGCAGCAATTCAGATTCCTCTAAGGGGTTACTCGAGGAGCTAATTTCTTCTTAGCTGGATTTAGTTGGAATATGCAGACAACTACCTACAACAGTGTACATAGACTGTACAATCCTCGTGGCAGCAAATCAGTTTCCTCTAAGGGGTTAATCGAGGAGCTAGCTTCCTCTCAGACCACCGCAGTTGCATTTAGTACCTTCGCATTTGAGCCTGTTGAGAGATGGAGCATTGCACAATGGTCATGCAGACAACTACCTATGACAGAGTACATCGACTTCACAATCCCCATGGCAGCAATTCAGTTTTCTCTAAGGGGTTACTCGAGGAGCTAGCTTCCTCTCAGACCACTGCGGTTGCATTTAGTACCTTCGCACTTATATCCCTGTTGGGAGAGATGGAGCATTGCCCCACAATGATCGCAGAATGTAGGCGTGATAAACGTGAATTTGTTCCACTTGTGCGGGGCGTACGCGGCCTTTAGAATAAACCATAAATTTAGCATCATTTTAATCAACTTATTAAACGGTACTGTTTCATAGTGCTTTCAGTTTCCTCTAAATATACCGGAAAAAATCACAAAAGTCAAACACAGAAACGTATCTTAACAATTTATGGTTTTTTGTGTATATCTACGGATAAAATAACAAAAAAATCATTTAGGTCACACTAAAGTCGCTCTCAAGCATAAAGAAATGTTTCTGTATTGGCCGTTCGATCATTAGCATAAAAATAACAAAAATTATCACCAAAAACCAAGCTGTGAAAAGAGTTAAGTAATTAGGTAAGAATGATATTACCAATAGGCGTAACAATTACAAGCGTTACCTTAAAACCTTTAAAAATAAAGATTAAGAAAACATAGCATAATGCAATAACAATTACAAAAATCCAAGCTGTAAAGAAAGTTAAAGAACGAAATAAGCGGCAGCATTTTGTTAAAATAAAAAGTTCTTCATAAATAACCTAACTATCCTCCGAATACTGAAAAGCAAGTTAAATTTTAAGAGAATCTTACGTTTAATTAAAAGTATTTTTGGTAATTTGTCCAATAATTAAAACATATATTTAAGATGCTCATAACAATCAGTATTCGGGCGTAATATGATGAGACTAATACCAGGGACAAAAACGGAAAAACATCAACCAATTCCTCAAGTTAGATACGCGTGCTTTCCTCGCAAAATACAGTTTAAGTTCCTTTGTTTATATAGATTTTTACGAAAGAACTTAAGTTTAAACTCTTTGTTTGTTAATTAAAATGTTAAGTAAAGTGTCTTTGTGTTTTAACTACCATCAACACCCATTGTGTTTTCGGGTGAAAGACACAGCACAGGGCACTTTGCTTAGCGTAGATATTTGCATTTCTTATTTACAGTAACGAATGCGTCAGTAACGAAATGCGTCGACGTTCTTCCGTTAGATTTGTCACTGGCTTAAAACACATTAGCATGTAATCCATAGGACAAAGAAACGATCACCAAAAAAACCAAGCTGCAAAGAGAAAAGAGTTAAAGCAGTAAGTAGGCGTTAGAATCCAAAGCGTTGCCCAGAAGCCAGAAGCCCGAAGCTTGCAGCGTGGTACCTTGACACTTGAGGCCCTGGTGGATGAGGCCGTAGAGCAGCGAGCCACAGTGGTCGCAGAAGGTCGGCGAGGAGTATGTGTAGTTTTTGAAGTTGTGTCGGGTGCGGGTGTCCTGTTTTAGGAAATGGTAGATAAAAAAGTTATCGCGAATAAGGGCCAGCCGCATCGCAACGCATTGCATTGCTTATGCTTTGGGGCAGGATTCTATTCCAGTCCGCCTGGCTAGCGACCACTTCAGCTGTAATCTGCCGCAAAGCATCCGATGTGTTCAGGCAGCGAGCTGAAGAGCCAGTCCCCTTCCTCAAACGCCGGTAACGCATTGGTGGTTCCTCAGGTGCTGCTAATGTTCATGGGCGGCGGTAATCACTTAACATTAGGTGGCCCGCTTACTCGTTTGCCCGCTATTATTATAAAGAGAAAAAAAAAATGCAAATGTCCTCCTGCATAATTTTTACACATTTTGTATGAACCATTGCATAATATAGACGGGTCATAGCGCCTCAACTGTTGCTCACCGTGGTGGTAATTTGCGCGGGGCTAAAAGGAACTACAAATCTCTTTCTCTCTGCATCGTAAAACTCACAGCTTGTGACACGTTTCTGTTGATCACATAATGCTTGTGGCTTCCTTGGGATAAATACAGCCACAGCGCATACCAGTCAATTGTTCTGGTTAAGGATGGCCGACCTAAGTCAAAGGTCAATAGGTGTCCTGAATTTGACACGAGTATATTCTAAGCTGTGATAGCCTAGTGGTTAGGACGACCGACTTCTAATCGGAGGTCGTGGGTTCGATCCCGGGGCACGCACCTCTAACTTTTCGGAGTTATGTGCGTTTTAAGTATTTAAATATCACTTGCTTTAACGGTGAAGGAAAACATCGTGAGGAAACCTGCATGCCTTAGAGTTCTCCATAACGTTCTCAAAGTTGTGTGAAGTCTGCCAATCCGCTTGGCCAGCGTGGTAGACTATGGCCAAAACCCTTCTCACTCTGAGAGGAGACCCGTGCTCTGTAGTGAGCCGGTAATGGGTTGATCATGATGATGATGATGATGATATTCTAAGAGGTCACAACTTTGGGAACGATCTCCGAAATAGCTAATTCGAAGTTCAATTCTCCGATGCCAGATATGTCAACCTGCTCTACGCTAAATGATTTTATTTCGCAGATCATTACCAAAATTTTTATGAGCTCTTATGAGGATATATCTAGTGTAATTTCGCTACTCCGGTAGGTTATATGTAGGTACTGAACGGGTCAATTTAAGCAACAAAGGCTAATTAAAGTGGAGTGCGTCACCCGTAGGTACTCGGTCGCGGCACGCCACCGCGGCACGCGACTCTCCGTCGGCCACTTTGGGGAATATATTCTAAATATAAAAATCAATCGACATGTTTTTATACTATATAACATATCGAAAGGATTGATTTTATAAATTAATTATTATTTATGTACACTTACTTGAAATTGTTGCCTAAGTTCTTCGACTCATAATTCGTGTGTAATATGGTGAAAGATGGTTTAAAGTGTTTCAATTACGCTTAAATTTTTTGGAGTTTCAAATGACAGGCCTCACAAGTTCATTTTTCATAGATTTCACCGCCTCAGCTTCCTTCGTCGGTGCAGTCTATTACAGAACTTCACGGAGAGAATAGTACTTTAAAAGAAACCCAACCACCAGGACAATTAAGAAATTTCGTCTTACAATTTTCGGCTGATATTATCTGTTAATTATTATAACCCCCGGCACGTAAGTCGAGCGCTGACCTTCAAGTGCGCACAGCGTCGTACGAGTGAGCGGGACACGGTACGATTGGACAGCCAATCAGCGCTTACGAGGGATCCGCGAGAGCTAATCAGTGCTTACGAACGATCCCCACGCCCTCCCCGCGAGCCCCTCACCACCCGAGATACCTCATTTTCAATTTCTGCGCATTGAAGGTCAACGCTAGACTTATTTGCTGTGACTAATATAACTGTGAAAGGAAGGAAGATACTGACGTCGGAGTCCGCGCCCTTGTCTGCTCCGGGGCACGTGAAGGTGACATACTCGTGGCATCGCTTGTGCACCACGAAGCTGCATACTGCAACCAAATACAAGTATAAATTAAAAATTTAAAAAACCCCCGACATTCGCCATTTTGTGGCAGCGGCCATCTTGGATTTGCAATAGTGCTATTCTACTAGTCAAGCCTTTTCATTTGATACCCATATTAAGGGAGCCATCTTGGACCGATTTTCATCAAACATATCTAACAACACTCTCGACTAATTCACCTTTCAAACAAAAAAATCCGCATTCAAATCGGTCCACCCGTTTGAGCGCTACAGGGGAACAGACAGACACACACACACACACACACACACACACAGACACGTCAAACTTATAACACCCCGTCGTTTTTGCGTCGGGGGTTAACAAACTCAAATTAACTCTCTTCTCTGCCCCTATTTACTAAATAGGCTCTAATAACTGTATCTTATTTGTCAACAGTTCAAATTTTCATCTTTTTCCACTACTGGACATATGTAGGTCACTTGTAGGGATTTCCACACGCCGCGGTCTTGTGCCGCTTGTGTCTAGTGACTCCCTGCGACTCTTCTGATGTCGTCAGTCCACCTAGTGGACTAGTGTGATTACTGATTATGTATTCATCGTCGTCTCAACCAATAGACGTCCACTGCTGGACATAGGTCTCTTGCAAGGATCGCCACAGAACACGATCTTGCGCCGCTTGTTTCCAGCGGCTGCCAGCGATTCGCTTGAGATCGTCCGTCCATCTTGTGCGGGGGTCTTCCCACGCTTCGTTTCGTGTATTCAACAATCTATACATATTATGTTGGTTACACGTAAATCAACATTTAATTATATTGGAATATTATTATAGGTATAAATCGCTCACCTTGGCACTGGAAGCCTTGTTTTCCGAAGCCCCTGTAACAAGATACAATAATAATTCAATACAACACTCATACAATAAAACCGAGTTATAAAATATTATAAATTCCATCTTCATTTTCATAAAACAATAACAAAAACATGATAAAATAATAATAATAATTTACAACAGTAATAAAATAATACTGAGCTATAAAACATAATCTCCCAAGCACTGAAGAAAATTACCTGACGTTCCTTTTGATTTTTTCCCGCTATTAAATTCCTTCCTTCATTTAAATCCGAATTAGACGGGGAAAATGATCCTTTCAGATTTCGCTAGGATTTTTTCCTCGTCTCATTTAGATTCAAATAAAGGAAGTAAACTAGTTGGAGAAAAAATGAGGAACGAGCGGAAAATTTCCCTCATTGTCAGTTAAGCCACGTTTTCCCGATCGCAATTCAAGCATCTTGGGACAGAATTGCCCCGCAAATTGTCAGAGTATACCTTAGGACAGAATTGCCCCACAAATTGCCAGAGTATACCTTAGGACAGAATTGCCCCGCAAATCGTCAGTATACCTTAAGACAGAATTGCCCCGTAAATTGCCAGAGCATACCTACCTTAGGACAGAATTGCCCCGCAAATAGCCATAGTATACCTTAAGGCTCAATTTAGACCGCGGCGGAATGGAATGGAAGCGACTTTTTGCAACGAAATTGTACATAGTTAAATGAACTTTATGTCAACTGCATAACATACAAATTAAATAGGAGCCAAAAAAGGTCGCGCGTCTTCCGCGGAATTCTCGAGAATTCTCGTAGCTACTGTCGGCGCCGTCCGTGGAATCCGCGGGAAGTGGCGCGAACGGAGAGTCCGTTGGGTCGGTCACAGCAGTGCCGTGCAGGGTCATCAATCTTAGTACAAAAAGCCTGGTACAATTGATTTAAGTAATACTGAAAGTCAAAGTATGCGCTACTGTGCTAGCACAAAGTAGGTATATTAAGTACTAAATAAATTAATTCGATGTATATTCTGTAGTCAAGGCATCCCATGTGTAATTTTTTTTACCAAATTGGTAGTTTAGTTAAGTTTTTAATGTCCAGTTATATAATACTAAAAAATATTCTTAGTATTATAATTACTTACTATCAATATTTTATTTGATTCTTTGATAAGTATCATTGGTTTAATAAATATTCTTCAAAATAAAATTAAGTCGGACTTTATTTTCTGCTTTTGTGTAGAAATTGGGCAACCGACTATAAAAATGTGACAACACTGGAAAACATCGCTGCCAACATAACGCCATAGGTAGTAGAGCTTCCAAAATTATGAATTTTTCAATTACGTAACTGGTTACGCATTTTAATACTCTAGTTACGTAATTACGTAACTGGATTTTGTATATTTTTAACAATGAAAACGAAATGAAAATTCCCAAAGTAGCTTATAAGTAACCTAAATCTACCATTAGAGATTGAATTCATCCTGAAAGGGGTCTAGGTCAATAATAAAATGAATCGCATGAAACGTAAATCGGTATTCTAGATCCCATTCAGTCAGACCGTCACCAGAATTTTGGTTACAACACCTAGAGAGATAGTAAATATCTATATACGCGACTTTTGGAGCATTTACAATAGAAATCGAGACGTATGGAGTGCGTCAGGTCATTAAAATAAAAATAAAATACGTACGTACCATTTTTTTTTCATTTTCCATTACAATAAACCTAACAAAGTAAGTAGGACTATGTCAGCTTCAAAACATATTTTGAGTTAGAACTAGGAGATGTCCGTGAATTCGTCCGCGTGGATTTAGGTTGCTGAAATTATTTGCTTTCCCGAAGCTCCTTTGAGCTCATACATTTTTTAAACTGTTAAAAATGGCGCATCAAAATCCCATCATTAAGGGTTTTATCCTAGAATTTAATTTTTTGGCGCAGAATCCCTTATTCTTTTTTAGGGTTCCGTACCTTAAAAGGTAAAAAATAAACCTTTATAAGATCACTTTCTTGTCCGTATATCAGTCCGTGTGTCGCCATCGATTTTCTCAGGAACGGGGGGACCTAACAAGTTGAAATTTATAACAGACTAGCGGACCGCCCCGGCTTCGCCCGTGGTACATATTGTATAGCTTATAGCACTCAAGGATCACGTACATATCCAACGGAGAAAGAATTTTTGAAATCGGTCCAGTAGTTCCTGAGATTAGCGCGTTCAAACAAACAAACTCTTCCGCTTTATTATATTAGTATAGAAGTATAGATACTAAGGTCTATAGTCCCTATTAGGTATGTATATAAAAATAAGATCCAAGGCAACTATTCTTGTCAAGTAATAAATCTAAACTGACAACCCTAGGCGCTGTAGCGTGAATTAGCTGGAAGGCGCGGGAATGCTCGAGCATTCCAGCGAATTCGCGCGACTTCCGCGTCATGAGGCGAATTTGACGCTTCGATTCCACCGCGGTGTAAATTAAGCCTAAGACAGCTTTGCCCCGCAGATTGCATTCTTCGCGACTCGATGAGCTTATGTGGGTAGCCCGTAGCTCTGGTTCTCCTACGGATCACCTCATATGTGATTTGATCCCGCAGGGATACTAAGAGCTCTTTCCATCGCCCACTAAGTGACATGATCCTTTTTAACAGAAACATGGTCGATGTTTCCGTTATAAGACCCATCAGGTGGACGGAGGATCTCAAGCGAGTAGCTCGAAACCGCTGGACACAAACAGTATAATATAAGATCGTGGCTATATTTGCAAGAACATCCCAGCAGTGGACACACATTGACAAAGATAGACTCAGTAAGTAATAAAGGGGTCGTCCTAACCAAAGGCTGCATTATTGCGACTCGTACACTGCACAATTGCACATACTCATTTATCATTTTATAGGAAACGAACTACAGGCTACTTTTTATCCCGGCAAATCTAAGACTTCCCACGTGACTTTAAAATAACTTTAGGCCGGGGCCGCACTGCGAAATATATTCGCGGTGTTTATTTTCCGCATTTTAATATATATTTTTCACGAATTTTAAATCGCAAGTGCAAATCTTCTCAAAGCATGCAATCAAAAAAATCAAAAGCAAAATCAAAAGCATCTTCATACATTTCCATATGTCACAGAATTCTGCGAAAAAATTCGCGCGAATTTCGCTGTGCGGCCTCGCTCTAAGGCCTAGGCCGCACTGCGAAATTTATTCGCGCGAATTTTTTCGCAATATTCTGTGACATATGGGAATGTATGAAGCTGCACGCACATGCGATTTAAAATTCGCGAGAAAAATATATTAAAATGCGGAATATAAAGCGCGCGAATAAATTTCGCGCGAATAATTTTCGCAGTGCGGCCCCGCTCTAAATATATGCGGACGAAGTCGCGAGCATCAGCTAGTAAATAATATATTTTCATTGCAAAGTTTTGTGTAGAGTCGCTTCCACAGGCAACTATGATCCGAATAAAGGGAGAGTCTAATTGCATTCACTCCGCTAATGTAAACACAAGCAATGAAAGGAGTACAATGTACATAAGGAATTAATTCCACATTGTATTTTCAGCATTCAAAATATGCAACCAAGCTGAAAATCCCACTGAATTTAGCTGCATTAGTTGTTTGTTTAGCTTAAGAGGCGTCTCTCTCGAGAGTTGTGTTTCAATATAATCAAGTTTCAACATAATCAAGTTATGTTTGCGCGCCCCGTGGAAACAAAACTTGATTCTTATATGAATACTAGATGCGGATTTCGAGGATTGAATCATTATATAGTTTAACTAGCGGTCCGCCCCGGCTTCGCCCGTGGTACATAATATATAGCCTATAGCACTCAAGGATCACGTAGATATCCAACGGTGAAAGAATTTTTGAAATCGGACCAGTAGTTTCCGAGATTAGCGCGTTCAAACAAACAAACTCTTCGGCTTTATTATATTACTAGCGGTCCGCCCCGGCTTCGCCCGTGGTACATATATAGCCTATAGCACTCAAAGATCACGTACATATCCAACGGTGAAATAATTTTTGAAATCGGACCAGTAGTTTCCGAGATTAGCGCGTTCAAACAAACAAACTCTTCGGCTTTATTATATTACTAGCGGTCCGCCCCGGCTTCGCCCGTGGTACATATATAGCCTATAGCACTCAAAGATCACGTACATATCCAACGGTGAAATAATTTTTGAAATCGGTCCAGTAGTTCCTGAGATTAGCGCGTTCAAACAAACAAACTCTTCCGCTTTATTATATTACTAGCGGTCCGCTCCGGCTTCGCCCGTGGTATATAATATAGCCTATAGCACTCAAGGATCACTTACATATCCAACGGTGAAAGAATTTTTGAAATCGGTCCAGTAGTTCCTGAGATTAGCGCGTTCAAACAAACAAACTCTTCCGTTTTATTATATTAGTATAAGTAGATATAGAATATAGATTAGCCCGTGCAACAAGTATAAATTAAAAATTTAAAAAACCCCCGACATACGCCATTTTGTGTCGGCGGCCATCTTGGATTTACAATAATGCTACTAGTCAAGTCCTTTCATTTGATACCCATATCAAGGGAGTTGCGAAAAAATATGTAATCCGCCATTTTGTAGCGGCGGCCATCTCGGACCGATTTTCATCAAACATAGCTAACAACACTCTCGACTAATTCACCTTTCAAACAAAAAAAACCGCATTCAAATCGGTCCACCCGTTTGAGCGCCACAGGGGAACAGACACACACACACACACACACACACACACACACACACACACACACACACACACACATACACACACACACAGACACGTCATACTTATAACACCCCGTCGTTTTTGCGTCGGGGGTTAAAAAGACTGTCAAAAATTTAAAAAAAGTGTTTTTACATCGCGTTATGTTCAAATCACAGAGTAAATAGAATGGCCAGACAGAGACAGTTCACAAAATACATATACCTGATTTTAAAAAGTGACTCAGTCGAGAGTCGAACCCAAAATCCAACTTTTAAGGACATGAAACGCACTGGGCGCGAAGGTCTTCTTACTATATTTAACACCCAATACACCCACCAGTGGATCTACATAATATGTCAATTTTATTATCTAGGGGGATGGAATACCTATCCCTTACAATTCCGTGTAAGCGTGGGAAGGCCCTCCCACGTACAAATGTCGTATCGTCGCCCTATTCGTCGAAATTAATTCAATGAAAAGTAAATTTGGTTAGTATGTAGCATGTTTGTCTAACTACAAATATCTATTTCAAATAGGTATTATAGGTCCAAGTATTATAATTTATAATACTTGGAACTATAATAAGTACCTGCTATGCTAAATTGATTCTAAGTATTTACCTAGGTGTACACAAACTAAACTTAATTACAAGTGCTACAGATTCTGAAGAGCTGAAGAGTACTTTCAGTAGAAAAGTATTCTACAAAGACTTACTCCTGGTTTCATGTCCTGAATAAACAAGTGACTGTATGTGTAGTTAAATCAGTATTTTTAGCCAAGCTAAAGTTATTGAAAGACAAATTATCTTCTCCCTATGGGATTAACTATCGTATAAAAGTCAAGAGCCTTTCAACGGAAAACCTTGTATGTAATTTCCTAATGCTCGGGCGAAGGTAATCTTGAAAATTGCATTAATAACGCTAATGCAATTTCACCCCTAGCCTAGGGCTGGCAGTTCTCGGATTGCAACATTTAAAAGGCTGAAAATAAGCAACGATTCGCATTTTATTTATTGAGTCTACTAATAAATGGGTATAAAAGTAAAGGAATCAAATTAAAAATCAAATCCGAGCAATGTTTTTATAAATTTGTTACAAAACTAATTTTATTAATTGACATAACAAAAGAACAGAAGACTCCACTGACAAGTAACAACTCAAATCAATATAAAACCTACATACATTACACCTCCCTTCTTAACTAACAATATTATTTAATACAACATCAAATCCTTAATTACTTAAATCTACAATTAATTAAAATAAGTCGTCAATGCCAAAACGTTTGGGTGGCAATCGTTTACGCACGGGCTGGCGGCTCTCACCGGGCAGCGTCGTGCGCACCGCCCCGGGTAGCGTCGCCGCCTCGGGCTGTGCGCTCGGAGCCGGCGTCGCACCCACGCGAGGCGGCGTCCCGGCCGCGCGAGGCGGCGACGCGCCCACTTCCCGCTGTCCCTCCCCGGGCACCGAGCTCAACGCCACTGCTACCATCGCGCCCCTGGACCGCCCCGCTGATGTCGTTCTATCGTGATCAGCTTCAAAATTATCCGATCTGCTCGCATTGCTCTCCGACCGTTTCTTAATCTGATCGATATGCCTATGAATCTCGGTTCCCTCAGGTGTAAGTATTTTATAATTTGTGCTCCCGCATTTCCCTATTACCTCCCCTGGTAACCATTTATTGCCCGGTCTGTAGTTCCGATACCAAACCTTGTTTCCGACTTCGACCGACCTCTCTATCCCCCCCGCGGCGAACTGTTGCCGCGCCTGAGCAGATCGAACCGAATCGTCTCGGTCCGGTTTTAATTTGTCCAGGCGCGTACGCAACGACCTGCCTTGTAATAATTTGGCCGGGCTCTCTCCTGTCGTAGTATGCTCGGTGTTCCGATATAGCAATAGAAAACGACATAGAGCCGTGTCCACTTCGACACCTTGTATGAGAGCTTTCTTTATGACCCGTTTACATATCTTAACTGCATTTTCCGCAGCGCCGTTAGAGGATGGATGATACGGTGCGGAAAATATTTGTTCGATACCGTTCTTACTTAAAAAATTTCCAAACTCTGCACTCTGGAACGATGCAAAATTATCACTAACTATTTGCTTCGGAAGACCAAATCTAGCAAAAATTTCTCTCAATTCATTAATTACAGTCTTCGCTGTGATCGACCTCATTTTAATGACCTCTATCCATTTCGAACATGAGTCGACCACCACCATATACGTAACCCCAGCGATGGGACCCAAGCAATCTATATGGAGTCTCGTCCACGGCCGGCCCGGCCACGGCCACATGTGCGGCGCGTGCGCCGGCGGCGCGTCCGCCACCGCGGCGCACACCTCGCACGCGCGGCACATCGCCTCCAACGCTTCATCGATTCCCGGAAACCATACATAGCTCCTCGCTAATGCCTTCGTTTTCACTATACCCATGTGGGTGTCGTGAAGCTCCTTCAACACTTTGTCGCGACACTCGACCGGTACTACGACTCGATGACCCCACATGAGACATCCTAATTCGCTATACAATTCCTTCCGACGGTTAAAATATGGCCGTAATTCCCTAATATCTACCTCAGCTGGCCAGCCATCCCGAACGTAACTCAGCACTCGTCCCATGATGGGATCTCGACAAGTACATTTTTTTAATTTCTCGTAATCGAGTAATAAAGCTTCCGAAGCAAAATGTAGATATGTCTGCTCGGGACATTCGATCGTTTGAGACTCACGATTTTCCCTATGCGCTGCAATCATTCTAGACAAACAATCGGCCGTATTCTTATCCGTACTCACATATTCAATCGAAAAATCATACGCTGACAAAATCAAAGCCCACCTCTGAAGCCTGCTAGCCGTCATATTCGGAATGCCCGATTCAGCTCCAAAAATACTCACTAGCGGCTTATGATCCGTACGCAGTGTAAAACGACGCCCGTATAAGTATTGATGAAACTTCTTAACGGCAAAAATAATCGCAAGAGCTTCTTTTTGAATCTGACTATAATTCCTTTCTGCAGCCGTAAGCGATCTGGACACGAACGCGACCGGGCGCTCGCAGCCGCCGGCGGCGCGCTGTGCCAGCACCGCGCCCAACCCGTGCGCACTCGCATCGCACGTTACTATAGCCGGTTGATTGACGTCATAATGCGCTAAAACCGCAGAACCCGACACCAACTTTTTAATTTTAATGAATGAACTCTTTTCCTTTTCCCCCCAATACCAAGCGTGACCTTTCTTTAATAAATTATGAAACGGTGATAGATGACCACTTAAATTTCTAATAAATCGACCATAAAAGTTCACCATACCTAAAAATGATCTCAATTCCGTAATATTTTTTGGCTCAGCCAAATTCAAAATAGGTTCGATTTTATCTGGATCGACCCGAATACCGTTATCCTCTATTATATACCCCAAATACTTTACTCGTTTCTCGAAAAATACACATTTCTCTTTTTTAATTTTAAAACCGGAATCCTTAAGCCTGGTCAGCACCCTATTCAATGTCTCCTTATGTTCATCGACCGATGAGTTTGCGATTAAGATGTCATCCAAAAAAGTTACAACATTCGGAATATCCTTAAAGAGATTTATCATTATTCTCTGAAAAATGCCTGGGCTTGAAGCTAAACCGAATACGAGTCTATTGTATCGAAACAAACCTATATGAGTATTTATAACCGTATATTCCTTCGAATTACTATCCAACTCGATTTGGTTATAAGCTTGGGATAGATCGATCTTACTAAAATACTTACACCCGCTTAAATTAGCCAACAAATCCTCTATTTTCGGAACCGGATATTTATCGACAGACAAAAAACGATTCAAAGTAGTCTTATAATCGGCGCATATCCGTATGGAACCGTCCGGTTTGTTCACGATAACCAGCGGGGTGGCCCAGTCCGATGTGTCGACGGGCTCTATGACGCCCGCTCGTAGCATCGCGTTCAGCTCGGCGTCTACGCGCTCCCGCAGCGCGTAGGCGAGCGGCCGCGCGCGGCAGAACACGGGCACGGCGCCCTCCCGCACGCGCAGCGTCGCGCGCCCGCCCGTGAAGCACCCGAGCCCGCCGTCCACTAATTCACCAAACCTGGAAAATATTTCCTCCGCGTAACTACTCTTAACGGAGCCCTGCAATTGTAAGTTATTCATTTTGCACTTAGGTACTTCGATATTTAATTCGGCTAACCATTGCCGCCCCAACAATGACGTCGTTCCATTATCGATTACGTACAAATCTAACATTTTCATGCGATCTTTATACTTCACTCTCATCGAAATATACCCTAGAGGTTTTATTTTTGTTCCATCATAAAATGACAAAGTTAACCGACACGATTGTAATGGTAGGTATTTATACAATTTGTCATATGTTTGCTTGCTTATACATGACAATGCAGAACCAGTGTCGACTTCCATACTCAAAGGCTTATCGTCTAACGATAATACTAAGCTAACCGGTTTATAGTCCCTCAGCGACATCTGATAAACAGGTTCGTCGTCTTCGATGTCATTCGATGCGACCGGCTCCATCCGAGCCGAGTCTTCATTTTGGAGATGGTTCGTGCCCGCCGCGTAACCGGCCGAGCCTCGCGACGACCTCCTGCCCGAGCCGCGCCCTCCGCGCGCTGCTGCGTCTCCCCAACGCGCTCCGGTGCTGCGCCCGCCGCGCCGCGACCGGTTATAACCACTTGCCGCAATTTGCCCGGCCGACTGTGTCCCAGGATCCTCCGGACACCGACGCCGTAGATGCCCGATCCGCCGGCACCGGCTGCACTCAAAAAATTTATAAGGGCAACCGTCTTTACCGTGCCGCCGATCCCCGCACCGTACACACTCATTGATTTGAAAACGATGTACCGCTTTCGCCGACGCTTCGCCGTCACCCTTTTCTCCTATCGTTCCCGGTTCCGATTTTATCCCGCCACCCGCCACTCCGGTCTCCACCGCATGGGCGTTGCGCTCCGCTGCTTCAAATGTCGTTGCCAACTTGACTGCACGAGCGAAATCCACCGTTTCCTCGGCAAAGAGTCTTTGACGAATGACGTCACTCTGTAACCCGCATACGAACTGGTCTCTCATGTTTTCGTTTAGGTTGTTACCGAAATCACAAAACCGCGATAATTGTTTGAGTTCAGCTACATATTGTGATACCGAAGTGGATTCCCGTTGCCGACTCTGCCTAAATCGAAAACGTTCGGCTAATATCGATGGCTTAGGTTGCAAGTGATCACCGACTATTTTCACCAGCTCCGTGAAAATTTTATTTTGTGGCTTAATCGGGCTGCAGAGGTTCACCATCAATTCGTATGCCCTGTCCCCGACGACTGATATTAACGTCGGCACCATCAACTCCTCTTTGACGGCGTGAACCACGAAATAATTTTCCAAACGCTCACAGTATGAGTTCCAATTCCCGTTTTCCATATCAAATTCCGATATCTTACCGGGAGAAGCCATCGTATTTTTTTAACAAAATCCCTATCTCGTCGCCACTATAAATTTGTTACAAAACTAATTTTATTAATTGACATAACAAAAGAACAGAAGACTCCACTGACAAGTAACAACTCAAATCAATATAAAACCTACATACATTACAGTTTTAAAATAAAATCTTTATACGGAAAAATAGCATGTGACAAATTCTTGTAATGAACAGGCAACAACAGTCAAAATTATAGGATGGATCAATTTTGTATGTATAATGTTTGTAATTTTTATTTTATCTGTTGGGTTTTATATGCCTGCAATAAAAACTTATTATATTAATTAAAAAAAATTGCTTCCAAGACAGAATAGTGACAACCCTGACGCAAATTCACTATCTGAGATATAAAGTTCAGCATTCGCGAAACTTCATTAGCAATATTGTAAGGCCGGGGGTCAACAGCGACTCGTCGAATTCATTCATTTAATGTTATTTATGCGATTTATGCAAGTGCTGAGGAAGTGACAGCCCTAATAGAACTTCATATGCAAAATGCTCTAATAGATAAATAAATAAAATTGAAACGTTTGTCTGTGATTTCGAAACAATTTCCTCTTTTTAAGCTCATCATTTTATGAACGACATCTGTTTCCTGGGTTAATCTTTGGAACGGCTAAACCAATTTAGACGAGAATTTCACAGGCACGTAGAGTATTATATATAGATAAAGAGAGACCTAGGTTACTTTCGTTCGTTTCGTTTTAAGTTCCTACGGGATTTTTGAAAAGCCATTCGCATGAAATCGCAAAAAAATCTAGTGGCAAATAAACCAAACACTTCAGATGACATCAGACGAGCTACAGGAAGCAACTGAATACAAACGTGCAAGTCCTATGTCCAGCTGTGGACGTTTATCACTTGACAACATAACGAAGATGGAACGTGCAGAAAGTGATAACCCTAATGGAAATTCATATGGCGGTGCCGCAGTATAAAATGCAGTGATCAGAAAATCCTATTAGCAATATTGTATGGACGACGGACAGCTCAGCTTGCGGTAGGGTTGGATTTCTTTACTTTCTCTTTTCTTTACCTACTTTATATTTTTCAGCCATGTGTATTAGGTATTAGGTAAGAAAGTGGCAACCCTAAAGTCAGTTTGTACCAGTATGCTATGCAAACATACTAAATAAGTCTTCTTTTTTAGCCAAGCATATTACTAGTATCCAATAAGCACCCTTAGCCGAAAGTTGTGATTCCATAATCCTACAGTCGCAACAATGCAGTAATCGTTAAGAACTCTTTGTAGACGAATACCACTACCACATAGGTAGATCCAATCTTGAGATAGAGGTCTACTACTGAATCTAATTTAGCTGGGCATCGTTTTGAAAGTTTCGAGATGATTTCTTGTCCGAAATCCTTCAGTGTCTAAAGACGAAAGTTTAGATAGTCATTTTATTTATAAATTAAATAAAGATGACCAATATTGATACGGTTATTATAAAATTTTGTTAGTTAACTAATTTCGTAACAATTTATGACCAGGTTGCTCCCATAGATAGATACTGAATAAATTAAACGACTCGGTTTTACATTAGGTACACTCACGTGATACATTAGGTATCACTTTTTGCCGTAGAAGAACGCATTTCGAGACATGCATTTTTTACATGTTATGTTTTGATTGGATATTATACACAAATGGTATTATATAAAAATGTCAATAAAAACGAAACATTGATATCTGGTTTCGACAACCCTAACGCAATTTTATATGACGCCACAATAGAAAATGCAATGTTCGTAAAATCCCATTAGCAATATTGTGCGGCGTCGCGCACGGTCAGAGGCGACCCGGCCCAGGGTTGAGCACCGGGGGTTAACGCACCTTCGCCACTTGCAGAGTTCATTTGAAAAGTCTATTAAAGCGACCCTATTAAACAAATTGCTGGACCTTTACAGGAGTTCACCCGAGCGCGCCTCATACAAACGAAGCTTGATTCGAAGTCGATTAAATTTTGTAGACACGCTCAGAAACTAAATCATCTGTGGTTTGTCAGATTTAAAAAAAAGTTGTAGCTTTTTACATTTTTACTAACTACTATTATTTGACTTTTATTGGTTAAATATTATAATGAGAATCAAATCAAATCAAATCAAATCAAATAAACTTTATTCAAAATTGGTACACTGTACACTTTTTGAACGTCAATTTAGGTACAGGCAATGGTGATAATTATTTACGGAAACTTAAAACTAAAACTACGAGGGTTCCAAACGCGCCCTGGTCTGAGAAGAGCCCACAACAAACTCAGCCGGGTTTATGAGACTGAAAAGAACCAAAGTCACCATGATATACCGGTTGTAAAACTGAAGCGGCAATGTGTGGTGTGCATAGTCCGAAGGACCGATATACGTTGGGGTCCTAAGGTCCTGGAATGGCGACCTCGCATGGGGGTCGAATGGCATACTTATGTAGGGGTGTGCAACCTCTGCGGTGTTTAGCTGGCAGCGTGCACCGAAAGAAAACAAACTGTCACGATGAACAAATTAAAATTCAAGTCGTCCTGTTGGCTCTGCAGACATCTTTGCGAAGCCATTCCTCTCCTGTTACTCTAGCTAGTATAATCATTGGTATTACTGTGACCCGGGTCCACAGCCGAATTAAATCGTCAAGTTAATTTTATTGTGAAAATCTACTATATAAAAATAAGTCGGGTTTTCCTTCCTGACGCTATAACTCCAGAACGCACGAACCGATTTCCACGGTTTTGCATTCGTTGGAAAGGTCTCGGGCTCCGTGAGGTTTATAGCAAAGAAAAACACGCGAGTCGCGGGGGTCAGCTAGTATATATTATAAAATATATGGTATTATTGTACTCGAAATGTAGCTGTGTCTTTTATTCGCTACACCTAGAAAACGCAGCGTTAGTATAGACCTCCACTAAGTGCACAGACGACATCAGGCCAGTTGTATCATCATCATCATCATGTACAACCCATTACCGGCTCACTACAGAGCACGGGTCTCCTCTCAGAGTGAGAAGGGTTTTGGCCATAGTCTACCACGCTGGCCAAGCGGATTGGCAGACTTCACACACCTTTGAGAACGTTATGGAGAACTCTCAGGCATGCAGGTTTCCTCACGATGTTTTCCTTCACCGTTAAAGCAAGTGATATTTAAATACTTAAAACGCACTGTATAACTCCGAAAAGTTAGAGGTGCGTGCCCGGGATCGAACCCACGACCTCCGATTAGAAGTCGGTCGTCCTAACCACTAGGCTATCACAGCTTTTTTTTTTTTAATATGTTGTATGGAACCGTCGAATACAAGCGCCGCACGAACGCGGCGTGTGGTTGTCCATACGAGTGACCTAGGTCAAGCAGTGGACGTCGATTGATTGATGATGTCATCGTCGTCTCAACCAATAGACGTCCACTGCTGGACATAGGTCTCTTGCAAGGATCGCCACAGCACACGATATTGTGCCGCCTGGCTCCAGCGGCTGCCAGCGACTCGCTTGAGATCGTCTGTCCATCGAGTGGGGGGTCTACCTCCACTTCGTTTGCTGGTGTTAGGTCGCCATTCAAGCATCCTGGGACCCCAACGTCCATCGGTTCTTCGAACAATGTGCCCCGCCCATTGCCACTTCAGCTTCGCGACTCGATGAGCTACATCGGTAACTCTGGTTCTCCTGCGGATCTCCTCATTTCTGATTTGATCCCGCAGGGATACTCCGAGCATAGCTCTCTCCATCGCCCGCTGAGTGACCCTGAGCCTTCTTATGAGGCCCATTGTTAGCGACCATGTCTCAGATCCGTAAGTCATCACTGGCAACACGCACTGTTCAAATACTTTCGTCTTCAGACACTGAGGGTTATTGGACGAAAAGACATCTCGAAGTTTCCCGAACGCTGCCCACTTTGATGATGTACGACGACGAAAATAGGAAACAAACTTCGTTTGTACGGGGCGCTCGGGAGCTCTCGCGGGTGACTTCTTTTAAATACATTCCTATAGGCGACCCTTTTAAATAAATTGCTGACCCATATGGACAGGTGAGATAATAAAAATTTATTCTATTACTTCGCTTTTTATGTGTGTAGTGATAAAATACGGCCTCGTATTATTATGGTCGTCATCAAACGGTTACGGGATGATTATGAGTTTGATGAGATAGCTCAGTCACTTCGAGTTAGCGGATGATGGAGAGAACCTCGGAGCGTGCCCGGAGCAAGTAGCTGATGAGCGAATGGAGGGAACTGATAAGCGGATGGTAGAAGAGTAAGTAAAAGAACCTGAGAATTTGTAAAAACTTTCTTACTGGTTCTTCTCGATTGGAACGGCATTCCGAACCAGTGGTAGATTCAATTGACGATGCAAAAGTACTTGTAAAAGTTTATTTGAATAAAAAACTTTTCTATTCTATTCTATTCTGTTCTGTTCTGTTCTGTTATGTTCTGTTCTGTTCTGTTCTGTTCTGTTCTATTCTATTCTATTCTATTCTACAAAAAACATAGCTCAAAGAATCGTATATGTTTCAGTGGTAATGAGTTGAGCAAAATATAGTTGAACGAAGAACAGATTGCCTCGTTTGACTGCCTAGCTTCTAATGGCTAGCTTATTCGGGTATAGCATATTCATTAAGGTCCTGGGTTCAAATCCCGGTTTGGGTCAAAAATCAATTTAAAGCAAAATCAATTTGAAGTTGGATCACTCACTCTGTACTGTACACTTGTAAAATTGTCATTCAAAAGTGTACAGGGTACCAATCTATATACTAATAAATAAAATTGAAGTGTCTGTCTGTAATATCGAAGTAACTACCTCATATTAAGCTCATATGGTTATTTGAACGGTACAATAACCGAATCACACGTTTTTAAAATTTTTGTCTGTCTGTCTGTTTGAACGGGCTAATCTTCGGAACGGCTGAACCGATTTTGACGGGACTTTCACATACAATTAGTAGAGAATTAACCAGGGAGTAACATAGGCTACTTTTTTAACCGACTTTCAAAAAGGAGGAGTTGTGTTTTTCTACCTATGTACCTACACCGATATCTCCGAGATTTCTGAACCGATTTGCGTAATTTTTTTTTTATCGATAGAGAAACATTGCGACACTGTCCTACAAAAAACTTGGATTCCAACTCCTCAATCCTGATGCTGTAGGGGAACTGATCCCCAAAACTAATGGGATTTAGGAACTGTCGGCTATTTAAATTGATATTGCGGGTGCCAATTAAAGACTTTATCGTTGAATGAACTCGAGTAGGTACATATTCAACTCCTCAACCCTAATGCTGTAAGGAATTGCATTCCGAAATCGTGGGGATCCCACGGGATTTTTCCGTTTTGGGGACGGGTTACTACAGATAGGCTGCTTTTGTTCGGGAAAATCAAAAGTTCCCACGGGATTTTTAAAAACTTAAATCCACACGGGCGAAGCCGTGGGCATCATCTAGTTTTGAATAAAGTTTGATTTGATACCTCCGTGAAAAATTAAAAAGTGAAAAAAGTTTAAGTAAAGACCTCCAGATCAGCTTGCGCCCCGGGCCCCAAAAAGTCATTACTAGGACCCTAATCCATCAAAATATACCTTTCCAGGTTATTCCATTCAATCATTAATTATTCCATTCAGAAGTTTCGTCGTCCATTCACCGAAAGAATTAAGTTTGGTTAAGTTAATTAACTCGAAGAAATTTTGATTAGACGTTGTTTGTCTTGAACCGACGACGGACGAAGAATCGCTTTGATTTTATATTCTAACACTGTCTGGTTTACTACAGACGTAAACGTAATAGTCTATCACAATAGATTATTATTAATCCAATCAGTGTTTGAATAGCTGAAATGCTTTTCAGAAATTTCTCGTTCATTCACTAGGGAAAGCGCAAAGTTAGTGAGTTGGTGTACGATAATACGAGTAATTTTAGATCAGATATTGTTCTTTCTATTTTGGGATTGATAACATACAGTTGTTATTTAGTTTAATTTTGTGAAGTAGTGAACATTATTATTTTTATGTTTATTTATATAATCATATAGCCCGCCAACCCGCATTGGAGCAGCTTGGCTAACCTCTAAATCCCTCTCTCTTAAGAGAGAGAAGGCTTGTTGCCCAGCAGTGGGACGTTAAAAGGCTATACTGGTGGTGGTGGATATAATCATATTTATTTTTACTGCATACTATAAGTATGCATATTTATTATGTCCTGGTTTATCCTGGTCGTCTCACCAAAGGTTATACTTATGTGAGAGATCGCTCCAAATGATAAGACCGCCTTTGCATGCAAAACTGTAGCGTTCTTCAACAGATTTTTCTGTGTGCAATAAAGTATTCTAAATAAATAAATATAGTTTGTGCTTTCGGTATAATCTTGTTTTTTAGCACAAGAATTAGGTGTCATTTTGTATGTCCGTCAGGCTCAGTCAACAGGCTGTCCACTGTGCATTAACAGAGGTCAATGAAAAAACTCTATTGGTTAGTACCGACGAGAAATGATAAACATAGTAAGTACTCGTATGGTATTGTGACAGAACTCAGTCTACGGCGGCTGAAGCGCACAATGGCGCGTTTCCAGCATCACACGCCGGATCCGGCCGATAACATCGCATCGCTGCCTACAGTTGTGACGTCTAGCTCTCATACTTGTCTCTACAATATACCTACTCTACTACCGTAGCTACAATATACTCTACAACCGTATCTAGGTAAATGTAAGTAAGTAAGGCCTGGCTGAAGGACGCTTATATCCAGCCTTCCTTAAGTGCCCCACTCATTAGACGCGCCGCGAGCCGCACCCGAGCCGTCGACAAATCCGTCATCACCCACAAACTACGCGAGCGCGCCAGTCGCTTGTGAACTGTGGTGAGCCTCGCACATATCTCTGCTGCTTGCTATTCCGTACCGTGCGACCGTATATTAATAGTCATAAAGTTAATTATTCTGTGTGCGCCGGGCCTCGAGTTCGCGGACAAATCTACCGCGCGCCCCAACATGCATAATATAGATTGGTTGGGCGCGGTGCGGATGTGTCGCGCCGCAAGATTGGTCCGCGGCCTTGTCGCCGGCGACAAATCGCGCGGATTGGTGCGACCGTGAATGGAAGGCCTTAGTCGGACCTGTCTCACTCTGCTATGGTATACACCGAGCTGAAGGTACATCGGCGCAACCTGCCGTCGCGTCCATGCAAATTCCGTCTTGTCATACTGCCGTCAGATGAGATACAAGTATAAATTAAAAATTAAAAAAAAACCCCGACATTCGCCATTTTGTGGCGGCGACCACCTTGGATTTGCATAGTGCTCTTCTACTAGTCAAGTCCTTTCTTTTGATTCCCATATTAAGGGAGTTGTGAAAAAATAGGTAATCCACCATTTTGTAGCGGCGGCCATATTGAATCGATTTTCATCAAACATAGCTAACAACTCTCGACTAATTCACCTTTCAAACAAAAAAAACCGCATTCAAATCGGTTCACCCGTTTGAGGGCTACGGGGGAACAGACACACGCACACACACACAGAGATAAAGAGAGGCGCTCTGTAGTTGAATATAAAGTTTAAAGACACTTCTCGATGTGCGAGCTAAACTGCGTCGAATCAAGAGTAGCTTTTTAATGTTAAATGACAATGTGGAGTGAACCAGAAAGTTCACTAGAGGACTACCAATAGCACTATTATAGTACTGTAAGTATGTCTTATAAGCACGAAAGTTGCGATTATTTTTAACCCCCGACGCAAAAACGACGGGGTGTTATACGTTTGACGTGTCTGTGTGTGTGTGTGTGTCTGTCTGCTTCCCTGTGGCGCTCAAACGGGTGGACCGATTTGAATACGATTTTTTTTGTTTGCAAGGTGAATTAGTCGAGAGTGTAGTTAGCTATGTTTGATGAAAATCGACTCAAGATGGCCGCCGCTACAAAATGGCGGATTACATATTTTTTCACAACTCCCTTAATATGGGTATCAAATGAAAGGGCTTGACTAGTAGAATAGAACTATGTAAATCCAAGATGGCCGCCGCCATAAAATGGCGAATGTCGGGGGTTTTTTAAATTTTTAACTTATACTTGTTTACATTGCTACAATCGCTTTTGTTGTGTACCATTCATCACAAAAGGTGTTATGAAATAACCAGTAACGCCAACACATCAACGAGATAAGCTTAAAAAAATGAGCTGTTATTTTTTGAAATGCAGATTTATGTCCAATCGTGAACACGGTATGAGTTGGCAAAGCGCCAGGCGCGACACGCCGGGTGTGATAACTACTGTTGCATATGAAATACGAGTTGACGACCGCGACGTCTCGCGTGGATTTTTTAGGGCCCAGTAGGTATTAAATATTTTCGTCCAGCACATCTCACAGTGGGCGAAAAATCGTATATCCATTTCAAAGGATTTTCGAAAAAAAAATAACTTCTTTGACAGTTTCACAACATATAAAACAAAGCCCAAAGTCTATTCGCAATAAACTCAAAAACTGCTTAACGGATTTTCATGCTGTTTTCACTAATAGAATAGAGTGATTCATAAGGAAAGATTAGGCGCATAATTTGAATTAAATTTAATTAAAGGGTTTGTGTAAATTGGTTAAAATATGACGATAAATAATTGTTCAAAATGTCGGAAAATGTCAAGCCGTCTGGGAGCTTTCATCGAAAACGCTGATATTGATGGGATATAGTAGCGGGTAATTACTATCCTACTACTACTAGGAACAGTTATGATTATAGCAGTCTATGTATGTATGTATGTTTGTGTCCGGTTTTTGTATGAAATTCTGTGTGTTCCACCGTAGCACCTAAACTACTGGGCCGATTTTGATGAATGAGGTGTCAATTAATTCTTTGTTAAGGTCCGGGTGACAGGCTACATATATGTTATATACGAACAAAATCGAGAAGCGACATCCGAACGGCTAAACTAAAATATTAGTTAGTTTCGGATAGACATAACAGATGGTGCCACTAGCTGCTTGCCCCGCGCTTTCTGCACACTAAATTATTATTTTATATTAAATTAATTTTGGGGTGTAAGTGGCCCAAATTCCATCTATGTGGCCAAAGTCAACCTCACCAGCGCGCGGTGCACTCTGCCAATATGCTAACGAGGCCCTGACGCTCTCAGTCCCCTCTACCGGTCGTTGTGCCTGATACCACACAACTTAATCTAGATGGTATCACCGCTTTGTGGTAGGATTCAACCCCGAATCCGCCACAGTGTGGCTATTAGCGACCACACTTCAGCCACAATCTGCCGCAAAGCATCCGATGTGTTCCGGCAGCGAGCTGAAGAGCCAGTCCATTTCCTCAAAAGCCGGCAACGCATTAGTGGTTCCTCAGGTGCTGCTAATGTTCATGGGCAGCGGTAATCACTTAACATCAGGTGACCCGCTTGCTCGGTTGCCCGCTATTCCTATTAAAAAAAAAAAAAATTACTAAGCGTAGTCGGGTTTGTAGTATATGAACTTTATCTCTTGTTAATCATCAAGGTGGCTTAGTTGTAATCGACTACGCAAAAACCCTTGCATCAATGACACGATGATCTAGACACGTTCCTTATTACCATAATACGAAGTAGGCATTGGACTCTGAACATGAATGCTTTTAAAATAATCCCCGCGGAAACAAGCCAGTGCTATTTGGGAAACCCTCCCGACATTTTACTCGCTCCCGCAGGATTTTTCCTTCTTAAATCTTCCACGAAATATTTCATGCTAATTTCCATATAACTGCCTGCGGGGAAAAGAATACTCGTTAATATAAAACATTTTCATTTGCGTTTGTTAGGGTTCCGTACCCGAAGGGTAAAAAACGGAGCCCTATTAATGTCACTCGGCTGTCTGTCTGTCCGTCTGTCCGCCGGTCACAGGTCTCTAGCTCGCAGACGAAATGAGTTACAAACCTGAAATTTTGGTATTTAAGTGTAAAATGTTAACCCAAAATCAAATATTGAATTAGAAATTGAATTAAATTATTTTTCAGGGGGGCTCCCATACATGAAAAAGGAGCCGGAAAAAAAATTTTTTCTTTACCCTAGCTTGTGGGGTATCATTGTTTAGAGCTCATTAAGTAGAGTACAAATACATATTTTTTTAATTTTTATCTCAAAAAATAAGGGAATGGGAGGGCATCAAAGTTGTCAGTTTTAGACCATTTTTGTGACGGGGGCTATCTCAAAAACTAAACTAGTTGGGAATATGATATTTCAGTATATTATGTACTATATGCTCTATTTAAACAACAAATACTGAAAACAACGATTTATTAAATAGTTTATAAGCTGTGACCAAAATAAACGAACATTTTTTTGGGTTTTTCTTTCACGGTTTGTTGCGATGTCTAGCTCGGAAATTAAATATTTCTTAGACCCAAAATATTATATTGTTCATAATTATGTACGGAACCCTGAAAGAGCGAGGCCCGACTCGCACTTGGATGATTTTTTTTTTTTGAGGGAACGTTATTGGTACCTATCTGTATGGAGATGCAGGAAAATTGCTTTGAAGTGAATAATGTTTGAATATCGCCCACGGATACAAAAAATTAACAAGTATAAAATCTGTACAATTATACTTATTACATACACATATGAATGTATGTTTGTCTGCGGATTTCTCCGAAACTATTAATCGGATTCAGATTCTGACCATTCTCCTTTTGCCCCGACGCAAAAACGACGGGGTGTTATAAGTTAGACGTGTCTGTTTTTGTGTGTGTCTGTTTTCCCGTAGCGCTTAAACGGGTGAACCGATTTGAATGCGGTTTTTTTTGTTTGAAAGGTGAATTTGTCGGGAGTGTTCTTAGCTATCTTTGATGAAAATCGATGCAAGATGGCCGCCGCCACGAAATGGCGGATGACATATTTTTTCACAACTCCCTCAATATGGGTATCAAATGATAGGTCTTGACTAGTAGAATAGCACTATGCAAATTCAAGATGGCCGACACCACAAAATGGCGAATTTCGGGGGTTTTTTAAATTTTTAATTTATACTTGTTAGATCTGTCAATTAGTTTTGTTAAGACAGTACGTACAACAGAATCAGCCACACTGAATACTTATCTATTTTCAATAATAGTCTATCTAGTAGCAGACCGTGAAAATAGTTGCGAAACCATAATTATTAACTGTATTAATATCGGCCGGCGAGGGTGTTGGCGTGCGTCCAGTCGTAAAGTGTCATAATTTCCCCACCACTCATATCAACGCTCGATTATATGCGCATTATTACATTGTATGTTTGTAATGACGCGATGATAGCCGTAGTAGCGTTTTGTACTTGTTCATATTTTTCTGAATAATCCTACTAATGTTATAAATGTGAAAGTGTGGATGTTTGGATGTTTGTTACTCAATCACGCAAAAACTACTAGATGGAATTGGCTGAAATTTGGAATGGAGATACCCTGGATTAACACATAGGCTACTTTTTATCCCGGCAAATCAAAGAGTTCCCACGGGATTTTTAAAAAACCGAAATCTATAGCTACAGCTATAGGTACATAGTACATACTATTATAGCAAACTTCCTTGAAAGTAGGTATAAAGGTTGGAAAAGGGAGCGGGAACGGGAACCGGAAATCCATGATTCCCTCAGGATTTTCGAAAAACTGAAATTCACGCGGGCGAAGCCGCGGGCAAAAGTTATTTATCTAGTTTATTCTCTTAAAGCTTTATCGATTCGAAGAATTGTTTAAAACATGTAAATCCCTACTAATATTATAAATGTGTTTGTGTGTTGTTGAAACAAAGGGCTTCCTCGCGATTCCTAAAAAACCTAACTCTACGCGGACGACAGCTAATTACCTAATATGTAAATTTAAGTTTTATTGTTTCATGTTACCTACAATATTAATTCAAAATCGATGGATCCTTCGACATTGAGGAGTTAGAACCCGGAGTTTGTAACGTTTCACTGTCATGGGATCGAAGTCTATCGCAACATGTGATAAATCGTGAAGCGAAAATTTTCTCAAGTCATATTGAATAGAATCAGGCGTTACTTTGCGGAAATCTGTATAATATATGATGAAAAGTCAAAATTATTTTGCTATGATCCGCAAAACAGTCAAATTTGTATGGTACAACAAGCAGCATGTGCTATGCCCTGTCAGCCTTCCTGCTGTTAAATAAGCAGGAAAAATAAGCAACCAAGCGGACCCCAAGCACCACCACCAAGTAACACCATACAAATCCACCACCGAAATAAACTCGACGATCGTTTCGCTCCGACACCGGTGCATTCTCAGGAGATGTAGACTCTACAATGCACAACTGCAAAGAACTCTCAGGAGTGCAGGTTACGATGTTTTCCTTCACCAAGTATTCGGAATCGAACCCCCGGCCTAGGCGGACGTCCTAGCCACTAGGCCATCACCACTTCTCAAATGAATTAATCTGCGGCAATGATATTTGAATTCACATGTACACCTACATAAGAGGAGGTATTTATGCTTTCTCTTAGACCTACATAGCTTGCCAAAGAGTTCTTTATTCGAAATTCAAATGAATTTTCCGCGGCAACTTAATTTGTAAAAACAGATGACATATGAATCCATTGTGGGTACATCTATAACAGCTTCCCAAAGAGTTCTTTGTTCGAAATGCAAATGAATATTTCATCGACAACTTTTATTACTGGCCAATTCTAAAAACTTTCAGTATAACATTATAATCCCTTGGGAGTGTGACCCTTGTATGTATGGTGTGTCACGGTTTCCTACGTCAAAGTCTACCTTTCCTTCAAGTTTTCTGAAACATTAAAGTTAGTAAACCATTTGGAAAATCACTTTGAGATCCGGTAGACCGCGAGAGTATGACATCGGTTCATTTGAATACATTTGATACAGAACCGAACAAAATCAGATTTATGATGCACTCGCTGCTATACGCAAGCGGTGAATTGGAACAGTGCGTCTCGGGTGGGACGTGTTCCCATTAAGTGTATATGCATACTTTATGGACATAATAATAAATGAGGTTAGTATTAATAACTACCGGTAAGTATTAATAGTAAAAAATAGCCTAGAGGTTAAAACTTCGGGTTCCTTTTCGGGGAGACCTCTAGCTTTTCGGAGTTATATGTGCGGTTTAAGTAACTCAATATCACTTGCTTCAACGGTGAAGGAAAACATCGTGAAGGAAACTTGCACTCCTGAGAGTTCTCCATAATGTTCTAGTGTGTGTAGTTAGCGTGCAGTGAAGTCTAACTACCTCTTGTCTCTCTTCATAATAATCTATATATCTATAAATGTATCCTTATTTTCCTTGGTCCGGCATCACGCGTGAACGGCTGGACCGATTTTGACGAAATTTAGTATAGAGGTTCACTAGACCTTGGAGAAGGACATAGGCTACTTTTTATCCCGGAAAATTATAGAGTTCCCGAGGGATTCTTAAAAACGCGGGTGAAGTCACGGGCATCAGCTATAGTGATTATTAATAATATAGATTTGGTAAGAACTTTAATTAATATTGGGAAAGAGTATGTAATCATAATAACTTAGATGTACATCGTAGTCAATACAAATAATATGTCTATTTTAAAAAGAAAACACAGAACTACTACGTGCGATATTTAAAATATCGTAGATCAGTGGAAACATATTAGCCCAGTCAATTTAGACTTTCAAGGCTACAATAATTCCCACCTGGCTGAAAATTGGTAGGATTGTTTTATAGATAATTACCTGATCAATAATTTTGTCTAATATAATTTTATGATAAGACTTACCATTTTGCTGAAAACTTCCCGTGAAAACTTTGACCCCGAGTAATATTTTTTCCAGGTATCGGATCGATGAGGACTTTTCAAATTTCATTTATAATAGTGTTTCGAACAATCCTACTAATTTTCAGGCAAGTGTGAGTCAACTGTGCGTGTCCAGGAGTAAATGTTTTTCCAGGTGTCGGATCGATGAGGACTTTTCACATTTCATTTATAATAGTGTTTTGAACAATCCTACCAATTTTCAGCCAGGTGGGAATTATTGTAACCTCACCCCTATTTTTTAGTCTAATTAGACTGGGCTATATACTGTACCTAGTTATATTTGAAGATATTTCTACGCAAAATAACGTGTTTCGGGTTATAATATTTATGCGTTGTAAACAAATCATCACAGATGATTCATAATGTACACATCTTATGTTTTATCGTTTCAGCTTCAACTGGGAATGACATGCTAATTTATTGTAGTGAATGTTCAAGGATATTTTTACGCGCATACACTTTTTGTGTATACGTCTATATTAATAGTGGTAATAAGTTTTTATTACTGTACCAAAAGAGATATTTTTTGTCGGTCAAATCATGTCATCATAGCAGTAATTTGCGCGGGCCTTAACAGCCCTCGCACATTGGGCCACTAGTGGCGACGACTAGTGCCCGCCACAAGTTGCGGAAGAGATTTTTCATACATTTTATACGATACCACCGCACACTGAGCGCTCGAGTGGCCGCGTTTGAGCTACAAGAAAATGTAAGAAAAATCTCTTCCGCGACTTGTGGCGGCCATTAGTCGTCGCCACTAGTGGCCCAGTGTGCGGGGGCTGTAAAATTTACTTATTTTACTTCGGAACTCTAGATAAAGACAATCCCTTATCATCATTATCATCATCATGATCAACCCACTACCGGCCCACTACAGGGCACGGGTCTTAGAGTGAGAAAGGTTTAGGCTGTAGTCCACCACGCTGATGCGGATTGGTAGACTTCCCAAACCTTTGAGAACATTAAACACAAGACTAGAGATTAACATAACTCTCAAGCATGCAGTTCTATTGGGTAAAAACCCCATATAACCTGATCTCTTCCCCACGAAAACGGGTATCACATAGAGGTATCTCCCCTGTGAAAAAAAAAATACAACAAGTAAAGTTCGTAAACTAAAACCCGACTACGCTTAATAATTTAGTGGGTAAAAGCGCGGGGCAAACAGCTAGTGGCGCCATCTGTTTATTGATATCCAAAACTAATTTTATAATATAAAAAGCCACGCAAAGGTGACATCTCGATTTTTTTCGTAAATAAAATGTAGCCTATGTCACCCGGACCATAACAACGAATCAATAGACACCTCATTCAACAAAATCGGTTCAGTAGTTTAGGCGCTACAGTGGTACACAAAGAATTTCATACAAAAATCGGCCACATACATACATACATAGACTGCTTAAATCATAACCCTTCCTTTTGGCTTTGCCGTAGTCGGGTAAAAACGGTACCCGATGCAAGATTGCTTTCTTTTAAAGTTTACAGCTAATCCACAATGTATAGGAAGCAAAGTAGTATAGCGGGTCGAGTCTCACGGGCGCAGTGAATAAGGAATGCGCTACTGAATCAATACAGTGTATAGTCCGTTCGGTAACATACACTAGCGGCACGCTATGATGGCCGGTTTGACACATTACAATAGTGATGTGGAATGTCAATTTATTCTCGAACAAAAAACAATTAAGTTTTGTTTTTGTACCTGATTAAATAGGTTTAATAAAACAAAAATGTATATGTTTATTTAATTTATTTGAACGAACTGAATATTTGAACGAAAATGAATATACATACTTTATATGCACACAAGAAACATATGAATACAAAAGATACCAAAAAAGGTGCCACAAAAGGCCATAATTAATCAGATTCGTCCATACTACTATTTTCACTGTCGTCACTGCTATCATCACATACATTAATAATTATATGTTCGTTTTCTATAATATTATCTATTTTCACATCTCTTTCATAATCTTCCCTTATTAATTTAACAGTTCTATTCACAACCTTTTCCCAGTCTCCTTTAGTCACATGTTCACAAGCTTCTTCTAATAATTTTAGCATTTTTTTTGTGGTAAATGGGGGTTCTGTATTGTGTCTTGCAGCATATCCCTTAATTTGAGCCCACACCAACTCAATCGCATTATACTCACAATGGTAAGGCGGTAACCGTATAACTCTGTGCCCATGTTCTAATGCTATTTCGTCAATGACGTATCGGATCTTGGTTGGTTTGTTTTCTTTTAAAAGACGTACTAATTCCGCTTTTAACATATTCATGTTTGCATCTACGCCATTTTTACGAAGCCATGCGACGATATCAGCTTTCTTTTGGGATTGGGCAGGTGGCTTGTCAATTTGCATCGAGTGGTATGGGGCGTTGTCCATAATTATAATAGATGGTTCAGGGAGGCTACACAACATTGAGGTAAACCATTCAGTAAACTTTTCTCCATTCATGTCTTCATGATAGTCTCCAGTGGTTTTTGACGCAAAAGCCATGAGAGAACCTTCGACAAACCCGTTGATGGTTCCGGCGTGACAAATTATAAGTCGCGATCCTTTTCCTACAGGAACTTTGGAAGTAGATGCTGCTGTGTCATCGTTCCAAGAACGGCCTACAGTATGGTTAGCATTAAGCCATGTTTCATCCAAGAACACAACATTTTGCCAATTTTTGATTTCTTTCACTTGCCGTAAAAAAGTATACCTTGCCATCGCTATATCAAATCTTTCCATCAATATTTTGCGTTTGTTACATTTTTTGTATCGAAATCCAATGGTCTTCAAAATCTTCGTTAAAGAACTTTCCCCACCGAAGAATAATCCAGCTTCCTTCAGTGAATGCACCAACTTTTTTCTTGTTGGATACTCCTTCTGTAAATAGTAGCCGTAAACATGTCTTCGGATAGCATCGGCATCAAAGCTATCGATGCCTACGACTGGTTTTGCTCGTTTTCTCTTTTTTGGTGTGTGAAGTTTATTTTCTTCTGTGCCAGTCTCGCCATATTTTTTTTTAGTTATCCGTCTAACAGTTCGTTGTCCAATATTAAGCGCATCAGCTACGCGTTCAACCACTGACGTTATAGGTAAAATTGGCCCTCCATTTTGAGCTTCACGATCGAAATAGTTACGAAGGCGTATTACGAACTCACGTGTCTGACTATTTAGAACAGTTCTCTGCGTACGTTCGGTCATATCGACGAAATCCACAACAAAGGGCTTGAACAGAGTCCAAATTAACGAGCAAGGGTCAACAGTAATGCAGTATCAATATTTGAAATCCAAAGCCAGGTCAAAACTATATCACAATCGCATTGCACTGACAGTTTATACTTTTCGAAGCAACGTCAATTCGAAACTGCTTTGTTTTGCATTGAGCATTGACGCGAGTTTGCCGGAGGTAGTAGTTGTGCTAGCCAGCGATCCTATGTGACGATCGTATTAGATTCCATTTTTAAAAATTTATTGATATTTTTTTGCGATTTCAGAGGTTTGTCCACATAGTGAAAATTGTTCATATTCACAAGTACATTCACCCCTTAAATGGTGCAAACTGATTTTTCTACACTTGTATACATTTAAGAAATAAATTTTGAGTCCTAAACCTAAAACTACATTCGATAAAATTTATGAATCTCTGCACATCACTATCGTCAATAAAGTAATACAATTATTTCCTTCAAAGTCGTTATCAATTAATACGGAACTTCATGAGCGGACAAACGTCAAACCGGCCATCATAGCGTGCCGCTAGAGTAGTGCCGGTACAGGCGCAGGTGCTCTTAGTATTCTGCTTTTGTTTTTATTATTTTTGTACTGTTTAGAATAGAATAGAATAGAATAGAATAGAATAGAAAAGTTTTTTATTCAAATAAACTTTTACATACATACATACATACATAGACTGCTTGTAATACATACATTGATACATACATACATAGACTAGTTTGTAATTTTTTTTCTATTCTAACAGAATCTCCAAATAGTCTGCCAATCCGCACTTGGCCAGCGTGGTAGACTATGGTTAAAATCCTTCTCATTTGGAGAGAAGACCCGTGTTCATGATAATATTATATTTTATGTTTATGGTTATATTGTAATAAAATACGATTATAAAAATAAAAAAAAGGAAAGAGAATTTTAATAAAAAAATATGAGTAGGTAAGCTTCGATGTAAAACGCCAAAATCCGTTGTGCCTGTACACGCCGCGCGGCATGTTTTGAAGTCACTGGCGGTGCCTTGGCAAGACGCCGCGCGAGCCGAGGCGGGGCGACACAAAGGTGACCGTAAGTAAACGAACAGACTTTAACAACTGTAGACTAGACCCCTCTCTCCGCCTCGCGGATACAAAAGTTTTGTTTATACAACTTAAATATTTAAGTCAGACGTAGATACCGTGTATTTTTCCCCGTGGAGAATAAATACACGTTCTTCTTACTTTGTTTTATTCTCAGTTTATGAATAGAGAACGACGTGCTTTATAAATGGTTGTTTTGGAGAAAGACGGAAACGCTGTGTCTTTAATAACATCCGTGACTTCGCTTTGTTCTGGATATTTTCTTTACCACAAATTCTGATATCTGGTATGAATATTGTATGTTGAAACTAACTGAATGAACGTATTAAGAGTCTAGTCTAAAAACTTAAGATTTTGGATGTTGGTTTTTACGTAGATCTTTTTACTGGTTTTCGAAAATTCCATCCGAGCGTGGGGCGAGCCAGATAGGTAATCTTCTTATATTCTTATCTGTTTGTCTGTTTTGTCTGGATGAGTCTAGTCTAGAAACTTAGGATTTTGCATGCAGGTTTTTGCGTAGATCACCAGTAAGAAAGGATTTTCAACAATTGTGTTTGCTAGCAAACGAAAAAAACCGACTTCAATTACATCGACAAGTAATAGGTACAACGGTAGACGAAAAAAATAACAAACGCACTAGTCGTCACTACGATTTTCGAAAGTTCCCCTCGATTTCTCTGGGATTCCATCATCAGATCCTGGTTTCCTTATCATGGTACTACCCTTGGGATATCTATCTCCTTTCCAACAAAAAAAAATTATCAAAATCGGTTCATAAACGACGAAGTTATCCGCGAACACTCATAAAAAAGCATATATACGGTCGAATTGAGAAACCTCCTCCTTTTTTGAAGTCGGTTAAAATTCCCACCGAGTATAGGCGGGGTGCGTCTGCTAGTAATCCTACTATAATATTATAAATGTGAAAGTGTGGATGTTTGGATGTTTGTTACTCAATCACGCCGCAACTACTGAACCTATTTGGCTGAAATTTTGAATGGAGATAGAACATGCACTGACTTAAAACATAGGCTATCTTGGAAAAATGCACAGTTCTATAGCTACAGCTATAGGTAGATTACTATAGCGAACTTCCTTGATAGTAGATATAAAGGTTGAAAAAAGGGAGCGGGAACGGGAACCGGAAATTCACGATTCCCTCGGGATTTAAAAATGGATGTAAAACCGAAATTCACGCGGGCGAAGCCGCGGGCATTTTCTAGTCTTCTTATATTCTTAATCTTTTTGCATATTTTATCTGATCCGGGCTAATCTATGGAACGGCTGAATCGGTTTTGATAGAAGTTTACAGACATGTAGAGGATTATGCACGCAGTGATTTAAACTACTTTTTATCAGGGGAAAGTAAACGAATCCAATCCATGCAGACGAAGTCACGGGAAAATGTTAATACTCAAATGTTTGTCTGTTCTTTAGCTACGATAAATAGGTATATTTTTCCTGTTTTTTCTAGTTTAGGTCAAAGAAGAGCGAAATATTAAGAAAAACAATAAAAGGGTTTGCACATCACAAAACGAAGTAGGTTTTCGTAACGACTGAGAAAATAAAAGTGTTATTAACCAGTCAGTTCACATAACACGGCATGCTTAGGGCCGAAACACATCTGATGGAATTTACGTCGGGTAATTTATGCGTGTATATTATTTGCCGCATTTCAACGTACTTATTCAGTATTTTCAGTAATACAGTTCGTAAATGTTCGTAAAGTAAAACCAATACAAGGAATCCCTTTTGGGGAGTTTTATAACAAGATAGAATATGAGGCCGTAATGCAAAAAAATCCATCAAAATCGTCCAACAATTTTTCAGGAAAATGGTAACATCTATAATATAATAAGACTGTAACAGATCCAATTCTGTACAATGAAGATATTTTGAAAATTTTTATTGGAGGGCACTATATAATCGATACTGAAGCCAAAACTGCAATTTTTTTCATTTTTGTCTGTCTGTCTGTCTGTCTGTCTGTCTGTCTGTCTGTCTGTCTGTCTGTCTGTCTGTCTGTCTGTCTGTATCTTGGCCGCGCATCACGCCGAAACTACTGAACGGATTCGAATGAAACTTGGTACGATTTGAGTTTATACTCCGAGGTAGGACATAGGATACTTTTTATCCCGAAATTCAGCACGGTTCCCTTGGGAGAGGGGATGAAAGTTTAAACGTGTATTTAGCTGTAATTCATTAACGCGTTGTTCGATTTTACTCATTCTTTTTTTGTTAGAAAGGTAGTATTTTATATATTGTCCCGTAAATATTTCAAGGTCATAGGTTTTTTAGTTCAGAAATGACAGACATTACAACCCTGAGTATTGGGTTCAAATAACTTGGGACCCGGATCTTTGAACGTACGGCTTATTTTAAACTGGTGTGCGTTTAAATTTATGTTTGTTGGTCTGTTTATTTGTTCCAGCTAATCTCCGAAACGGCTGGATCGATTTTAATGGAACTTTCAATGTTATAAGGAGTAACTTAGGCTACATTTAATTTAGGTACATAAAAGAATTATGGGATCCGATCCGATCCTATATAAAAACCTATATCCACGCGAACGAAGTTGCGGGGGTCAGCTAGTAGTAAAATAAAATAAAAAACACGACTGAAGGTAGCGCCTTCATGTGGTCCGTAAACGTAAAACATATCTGAGGGCCTGTTTTTAAGTGATACGTACTTAATGGACGGACTGTTATTAAAATCGGCCGCATAGTTTTTTTCCAAAAAAGGTTACATAAACACACAATCTTTTACGTTAGACACAAAACGTCTCCGTTCCATCGCAGTTAAATATAAAAATATATTGGCTGCATTCTTTTAAATGCTCAAAAACTAAAGATTAGGTAATCTCGACCCGTCGGACTAAACAGAACCGATGCGATGTATGTAGGTTTCTGCAAATCGGTTGTTACGCTCGACGTAATAACACATCTTCTGTCAAATGCGTACGGCGTGACAAGTTTGAGTGGAATAGCGTATTTAACTGCGTTACGTGAGGGAAGACCGGCGACGTTGAACTCCGTATACGATGTGTTTCGGCCCTTAATCACAATTACGAGCGCCGTTTACCGCCGCCCTCCGCCGGCCGTCGTCACCGCACTCAGCGCCCGCTGGAGTGTTACCGCTCAGGATTTACGAGCGAGTGACCACTGCGGTCTTATAAGCTTGTTTGGAATAATGTGAGTAGGCAACGCATATGGTCTTTTTAACCAATTTTATGTCTACCTAATAAATGATTCGAGAAAGCGCGTGGCGGCTGAACACCCGATAGCTACTTAAAATAGATAAGGCATACTATAAACTAGTACACGGCGGTCGCCGAACAAACGCGGTCGTGGTGGCGGCCTAAGCGCGTTTGCATACGTTTCTATTTCGGAAGCCTCTCGTGTTTTATTTCCGTGCCTAATTGCTATTCTTTACAAATGTGTACCGGCGTTACGCGACGGAAGACCGGCGACGTTGAACTCCGTATACGATGTGTTTTGGGCCTTAATCACAATTACGAGCGCCGTTTACCGCCGCCCTCCGCCGGCCGTCGTCACCGCACTCAGCGCCCGCTGGAGTGTTACCGCTCGGGATTTACGAGCGAGTGACCACTGACTGGACTGTTCATTGAAGGAGGGACATTATTTTCATTTCCGACGAAGAGAATTGCAAATCCGTAAACTCGAATATAATCGAAATTATAGTAAAGGGATTTAATTGTCTCGGTGGACTAGTGGTTTGCGTGGTTGAATGCGGATCACGAGGTCCTGGATTCAATTCCCGGGTCGGACCAAAAATTATGAGGGAGCTTTTGCCCGTGACTTCGCCCGCGTGAATTTCGGTTTTTCACAAATCCCGAGGGAATCGTGGCTTTCCGGTTCCCGTTCCCGCTCCCTTTTCCAACCTTTTTACCTACTTTCAAGGAAGTTTGCTATAGTAATCTACCTATAGCTTTAGCTATAGATTTCGGTTTTTTCAAAATCCCGTAGGAACTGTGGATTTTTCCAGGATAAAAAGTAGCCTATGTGTTAATCCAGGGTATAATCTATCTCCATTCCGAATTTCAGCCAAATCCATCCAGTAGTTTTTGCTTAATTGAGTAACAAACATCCAAACATCCACACTTTCACATTTATAATATTAGGTAGTAGGATTGAGTTTTTCTGTCAAGAAATTGTCAGTGCCAGCCCGGAGTTGGAAGTTGGCAGTATTAGATCAGTATAGATTAGATAGGCACAGTATCGATAGCTTCGGAGAGCGCGAGCCGTCGCGTCGGTCCGCAACCCGATCTCTCTCCGGTCGCGTCGCATTGGCGTCTCATCCGACAATGATAGTGAAGGAATATAGAAAGTGCGCCTGTTTATGCGCACACACTTGTGCACTATAACATCTTCTGCGCAGTTGGATAGTCTCCGTCTCGGTTGAGAATGGCCGCCGTGGCAGCCAGAAGATGCTAGATGTATCTACTATTTATAGTCTACAGAGGCTAGTTAAGTGCCTGTTTCACCACCTTCTGATAAGCATCAGATAGTTATCTACAACTTTTGTCTTTGTCACTTGACATAAAGTAAGAAAGTGACAAAACTTGCGTTTAAGCTATCCGACACTTATCAGAAGGTTGTGAAACAGGCCGTAAGTGTCTGTTTCACCACCTTCTGATAAGTGTCAGATAGCCTAAACGTAAGTTTTGTCACTTTCTTACTTACGCCAAGTGACAAAGACAAAAGTTGTGAATAAGCTATCCGACACTTATTAGAAGGTTGTGAAACAGGCCCTAAGTCACTCAGCGCACTATGGAAAGAGCTCGGAATTTCTTTCAATGATAGTTCAAGATCAAGATACTCTTCAGGAATTATGTACCTACGTATAAGTGACCATTGAGTTCTTTCCGGCGATTGCACTCCTCAGCATGTTGAAAGAAAAATTCCTTTGATCGCTAACAAAAGAAATTGTAAAACTTTAGTCTGGAATAAAACACTCGAAGACCTCTACTGAATGAATTTAAGTTTTGGTGGTAATTTTTTTTTCTTACAATGACGAGTTAGCCTGACTGCAAACTTGTGTGTGACATTGAGTCATCATTCGAACCTCATTAGGGTTCACAGAACTGTGCGCACTTTAACCTCTCAAAGGCACAGGTTTGCGCGTTTACCGTTTAAATTGTAAAACCCTAGGCGGGAATAAAACACTCGAAGAGCTCTACTGAATGAATTTAAGTTTTGGTGGTATTTTTTTTTCTTACAATGACGAGTTAGCCTGACTGCAAACTTGTGTGTGACATTGAGTCATCATTCGAACCTCATTAGGGTTCACAGAACTGTGCGCACTTTAACCTCTCAAAGGCACAGGTTTGCGCGTTTACCGTTTTATTTGTAAAACCCTAGGCGGGAATAAAACATTCGAAGAGCTCTACTGAATGAATTTAAGTTTTGGTGGTATTTTTTTTTTCTTACAATGCAAATGCATTGCCCTTGACTGCAAACTTGTGTTTGCAGTCAAGGGCAAAATTTTGCAGCCAAAATTGTCATCCTTCGAGTTCGAACCTCAGGGTTGTTGTTGGTTGTTGTTGTTCACAAAACTATATAGTTATTCTGAGTTTGTGCACCGCCAAAACTTTACCAAATACTAAATATCGAAAAACTGTAATATGTAATCACACTTATATTATGAAGGCGAAAGTTTGTGTGTGTGTGTATGTTTGTTACTCTTTAACGCTGCAACTACTGAACCGATTTGGCTGAAATTTTAAATGTAGATAGTTTATGCCCTGATTTAACACACTACTTTTTATCCTGAAAAAATGCACAGTTCCAACGGGATTTTGAAAATACCCAAATCTATAGCTACAACTATAGGTAGATTACTATCGCAAACTTCTTTCAAAGTAGGTATAAAGGTTGGAAAAGAGAGCGGGAACGGGAGCCGGAAATCCACGATTCCCTCGTGATTTGTGAAAAACCTAAATCGGGCGAAGCCACGAGCAGAAGCTAGAGCTAAATGAACTCAAAAACTCTTATTTTAAAGTCGTAATTCAATATTTCGAATATTTATTTTACAACATTTCTGCTTGGGGAGCTGGCTGTAGACGAATGCTGTATGTATTGGCGAACTCAAACCTTAAAATAAGCCAGTTTACGTCCATTTCAATCTGAAGTAATTGTGTTTCGAAATTTAAGTAGTATTTTGTAGCTTTCGAGCTGTGCAAAGTGAGGCAAAGCATACAGGGTATAAAGAGACCGCTTCCGAAAACTTAGCGCTATTATTAGGTATACTACCTAAACTAAACACAATCCAATACCAATAACTGTTTGCCTTATAGGATAGGTATCGTGGGAAAATACGTAGGTAACGCAGCGTTCGTTGACCTCCAGTGTCAGCTGATTTTATTTGAATTGCATTATGAACTTTAAAAAAATACAGGAAATAAATTGTTTTATAGTATCTTGTCAGCAATCATCAGTACTATCACCTGTCTTTGTTTCCGAGAGCGTTTTTTGTTAACGCTTTCTGAATTATTATTTTAATTTTAATTAATTAACGCCCGATCCCCGGCACCTCAACTTTTCTTTCAACTTCTCGAAGCCTTAACCTCTAGGCTATCATCGCAGTTACATAGTGTGCTAGATGCATATTGTCATTTTCGGAAAATCTATTTAGGTCAGGTAATAATAATGTCCTCCTGACCGAATTTCGGCCACGGCGGCCAATCTCAACCGAGGCAGAGACTAGCCATCTGCGCAGGAGATATTATAGTGCACAAGTGTGTGCGCATACACAGGTGCACTCTCTATTCCCTCACTCTCATAGTCCGATGGGACGCCAATGCGACACGACCGGAGAGAGATCAGGCGCAGGACCGACGGCTTTACGTGCTCTCCAAGGCACGGGGGTGTATCTAACACCGCCAACTTCCAACTCCGGGCTGGCACTGAGAATTTCTTGTCAGAAAAACCCAATACCTTATTTTTTTTTTGGCCCGACCCGGGAATCGAACCCAGGACCTCGTGATCCACAGTCGAACGTGGTAACCGCTAGACCAACGAGGCAGTTCAGGTACACGTGTAGCGAGCCGCAGCGCCGGCCGCAACCGCAGATCGATCAGCGACCGCACCGCACACGGCGCGTTGGCGACAGGTGCGAAGTGCGATTGTGTGGAAATTAATAACCTTGCTATTTCACTCCGAAGTCCGCTATTTCATAATTATAACTACTTCTCTCGCCTCGCCTCAAGACGGAACCCGGTGCGTGTTACCAGTGACGACTAGTGGATGCTAAACGTGGTCGATACAACCACCACCACCACTACAGCCTTTTAACGTCCCACTGCTGGGCACAGGCCTACTCTCATAGGAGAGAGGGATTTAGAGCTTAGACCCACCACGCTGCTTCGATGCGGGTTGGCGGGCTTGAACGACTATTGTCACATGATAGTGATAACAACCGGGACCCACTGCCTCCGAGGCACGGGGGCGAAACACCGCCAACTACCAACTCTGGGCTGGCATTGAGAATTTCTTGTCAGAAAAACCCAATACCTACCAAATATTTGCCCGACCTGGGAATCGAACCCGAGACCTCGTGATCTGCAGTCAAAAATGCCAACCACTAGACCAACGAGGCAGTCGCTACAAACGTAACATGTAGAAACCGATCAGGTATATCATCATTAGAGTAGAATAGAATAGAATAGAAAAGTTTTTTATTCAAATAAACTTTTACAAGTACTTTTGAATAGTCAAATGAATCTACCACTGGTTCGGAATGCCATTCCAACCGAGAAGAACCAGCAAGAAACTCGGCCGTTGCTCTTTTCCAAATTTACAATATCAATATAACAATTTTATGTTAAGTACATGATTGAATTGCCGTCTCGCGCATTGCTGGAACGAGTCCAATCCACGCCTTTTTGTCATTTATATAAGTAATCTTCAATTTCATTCAGATAAACTTTCACAAGCGCTTACGAATCGACAAATGAATCTACCACAGGTTCGGAATGGTGCTTACAATTCTACACATGTGAAGACGGGCAGACAAAAGTAGCCCCATTTCCGACGGTGGCACCCGTTCACGAGCATGACGCATGATCCAGCCATTGCTTCGCTCAACCATATTCGAGATTATAGGGTATCACTTGACGATTCCATATCACTTTAGTTAGGTATAGAAACTTTTCTATTCTATTCTTTCAGATTATACGGCTGAATTAATTTAATGAGGGCTCACAATAGAATAAAGCGAGGGAACTATAGGCTGCCCGCCTGTCGTCGTTTGTCAGTCATTCAAATCCCAACTTTTCCCTATTCAACGTTGGTTGAACATTTTAAACCACAACCTAGCATACGTACAGTTCCCGTTCCGATAAAATATAATAATGAGAATAGAGATGTGCCATATAAGTATGCTTAATACGTATGCTTTGCCAGACATATTTGTATATGTATTTAACTATAAATAGGTATGTATGTATTTAACGCAACATTCACACACACTTTAAACATTTTATTCTAATACTAGCTCACAAATATATACTCGTACATACACACATATCACACATACACCACACACACACACACACACACACACACACACACACACACATACACTTATAGTCCGTTTCAATAGAGTTGAGCTAAAATGTAAACTAACACACCTTTTTGCTAAAAAACTACAGAATGGATTGAAATGAAACTTGGCACGATTCAAGTTTGTAGTATAAACTTAAATCGTGCCAAGTTTCATTTCAATCCATTCTGTAGTTTGTTAGCAAAAAGGTGTGTTAGTTTACATTTTAGCTCAACTCTATTGAAACGGACCATACACTCGCACACATAATGCTTATACTCATTTTTACACGTTTATTTCGTTATGCTTCCATGATATACATATACATGTAAGAAAATTACTGATTAAATGTAAATAACATTTAATCAGTAATTCGCTAGCACTGTTTTTGACCTGTTTTTCTGTTTTTGTATTTTTTTATGTATCTCTGTAATAATTAGCCTACGAAAATTCGTAGGCTAATTTCACATCATAAGAATGCCAAAAAAGTCATGCAAATGACTGAACCTTTTTGTATGGAACTTTTTTAAAGAGTTTCTGAACTGCAAGTTCGCTAAACTGTGGTTGGGAACAGTCCACAAGTTTTTCGCTTTGAAACCACGCTTTTGAAGTTTGATTGGACTGTGAAAGTTTAATAAGAGCGCGGTCGAGCCGCCGTCTGTTGTTGACAGACGCGGTCAGAGCGCGCCAGGAACGTGGTATTACAGCTATGTCATGAGTCAGGAGTCATGAGTCATGACTCATGTCATGAGTCATCATGATACATGGTGCGTCGCTGATGCTTCCTCCATAGAACAAGATCAACAAACACTACAAGTAATAATCTAAAGGATTGAAAGTTAAAACGACTTCACCTCACACTTAACTAAAATTAACTCAATAAAACTTGCACTGTTCCCTAAGTTGAAGTATGAAGTGATATAAGCCAAAAAGAATAGTCCCAATCCCATTAATAGTTTCGAAAATTTTTACTTACATTGTTATGTACATAATATGTTTATTAGCTCACATTTACTTCAACTTAGGGAATAATGCAAGTTTTATCAAAATCGGTTCGTTACTTTCCGAGATATGGACTGTTAAATGTGTGGTGAAGTCGGTTATACTTTCAATCTTTTAGATTATTACTTGTATGTAATATCTTTATTATATGACGGCCGCAAAGAAGAAAAAAAAAATAACTCCATAAATCCATCCATAAATCCGTTATCTTAATCCATTAGCTGACCTCACGCGTTACGACACGGTCTATTGGTCGATAGCTTATCAACTTTTGACATGCTCGTAGGTGCCGGTGATTTGTAGCACAGTAGTCAGTACACAGATACAACCAGCAGTGAAACTACCTACAAACGTTCGAAACGGCTCACTCACACAAACATGCGCATCGACGAGACCATTTAACTGACATTCACGCGAAAACTCGGTAGGGGTCTCGTTGATGCGCGTGTTTGTGTGAGTGAGCCGTTTAGAACGTTTGTGGGTAGTTTCAGTACTGGTTGTAATCTGTTTACTGTGTTTGTAGTCTACGATATTCGTCATTCCTAGGTCATTCCTGTGAAATTGACAGCGAGATAATAGATACTGTATCGGGAGTCGCGGGAAATATACAATCGTGTCGGTTATGCTAGGTTTTTTTATTCATGTACGGAACTATATCAACGGCTATTTGGGGTGTGAGTGACCCAAATTCCACGTATGTGGCCAAAGTCAATCTCACCTGCGCGCGGTGCACCCTGCCAATACGCTACAGAAGCGCTGACGCTCTCAGTCCCCTCTACGGGTCGTTGTGCCTGATACCACACAACGTAATCTGAATGGTATCACCGCGACTGGTACTTTGTGGTAGGATTCTATCCCGAGCCCGCCTGGCTAGCGACCACACTTCAGTCGTAATCTGCCGCAAAGCATCCGTGTGTTCCGGCAGCGAGCTAAACAGCCAGTCCCCTTCCTCAAAAGCCGGCAACGCATTAGTGGTTCCTCAGGTGCTACTAATGTTCATGGGCGGCGGTAATCACTTAACATCAGGTGACCCGCTTGCTCGGTTGCCCGCTATTCCTATAAAAAAAAAACAGCTTTAACTCACGTGTATTTTTGTCGGAGTATGTCCGACTATTTTAGAACCCGTCCGGGGCCCTTAGTCCAGAGAAAATTTAGAAATTATAAATTCCAGAATTTTCTCTACCGGGAATCGAACCCGGAACCTCCCATTTATAAGACCACAGCGCTCACCACTACGCCTGGGAGGTCTCGTAAAAATAAAAATAAACTTGTAAATAAAAAACAAAGTTAAGTAAGTAAGTATAAGAATGAGGCTTATTCCTTACACAATCTCTAAAATAAACTAAAATGACAGATCTAAATCTATTCCCATCTCTTTCACAATGCTCCGTGCGACTGCAATTTTTCGTCCAAAGATTTTACTTGACGTACATATCCGTAGCCTCTTATTTTTTTCATTTAGATAAAATAGAGATATAGTGGTTGAAAAAGTGGCTAGATATAGTTTTCTATTTTTAAAATGAAAAAAAAAAAAAAAGTAACCGGCAGCAGCGCAGGCTAAAGAGAGGCGAGAACAGTTAGAAAATGGCGCACAGAAATGAACTGTTGACCTACATTCGCTATTTCACACTGAGCTTCGCTTCCCGCAGCCCGGCTGTAGTATAGGTACCTTCTAGCTTCTAGACCAGAGGTTCCCAGACTTTTTTTTTCTAACAGACCACTTTCAAAATTTAGCTGGTTCCGGTGGAGCCCCTGCAGCTAAATTTCTACCATATTCCAAAAACTCGACAAAGAATGTGAAGATTAGATCTAACTATGGTTTGCATTGCGGCTTAGTTCCAACCACGAATTAATAGTTTTCGAAAAAAAAAGTGAGAATTGATTGGTTAGTTAATTAATTGCTTGTGCTGTGAGCGGATGTCAAAAAATAAAAAAAAAGTAAAAATTCTGTAAAGTAACGTTAAGTACTGAATATGGAATATTATGCAAGTTTTTACAAGTAACAGTCGCTGAGCTTCTTAAAATATTATCTGCCTACATTGATAGGTGAAGTTAAGCCAACATTTTAGTTCTTCACTATCGAAAGTAGATAAATTTTCGTGGACCCCCGCTAACGAATTGTGAACCCCCATTTTTTGTCACGCCAACGCAGACCCCCGTCAAGTCTCCCGTGGACCCTTGGGGGTCCACCTGGACCACTTTGGGAACTACTGTTCTAGACTCTAGACGAGCGCTCAAACCTAGACTTGATCATTGCTTATCATCATACAAAGAACAGTAATAATGTCCTAACAGAATTCCTGGCTGAAGTGGCAATAGACAATAGACATAGTTCCAAGAACCGATAGACGTGGGGGTCCTAAGGTCCCAAGTGTTGACATACCCCCCACTAGGTGGACCGACGACATCAGAAGAGCTACAGGGAGCCGCTGGATACAAGGGATGCAAGACCGCGACGCGTGGAATCCTCTACAAGAGACCTACATCCAGGATGACCACGACGACCGAATTTCAGCGAATCAAACCTCTAAATTCCTTTGTCCTATGAGTCTTTGCCCAGCAATGGAACGTTAAAAGTGCTGTAGTGGTAGAAGTGGTGGGCCTAGAAACTAATATGCATAGTATAAGGGGAACACTACCGAAAACGTAGCGCTATTATTATACTACCTAAACACAATCCAATACCAATAACCATTTGTCATAAACTTGTAGCATTAGTGGTTTAGTATTTAGTATTTTTCAAAATGGCAATGTATAGCGTGCACAACTCAGCGTCACCGCGGCGACAACTTTGGGTATTTATCCAACGGCAGCTGATTGCATTACAAACTTTTAAAAAATACAGTAAATATTTTAATTTTTTTTTTCGCTTTTTTGTAGCATCTTGCCAGTCATCATCACTACTGTCGATCGTTATCGTTATCGATATTATTTATTATTTTAGATAGCGGTCCCCACTTTTGACCCTTTATATGCCTGTAGTTTGTTAGATTTCCGTAAAAATATGCAGTTTCAAAAATCTTTGAGGTTTTACATGCTCTGTGACCCCAAGAGAAACTCCGCTTAACTACAATTTAATAAACAATACATATACAACATTTACGGCCTGTTTCACCACCTTCTGATAAGTGTCGGATGGCTTAAACGTAAGTTTTGTCACTTTCTTACTTTATGTCAAGTGACAAAGACAAAATTTGCAGTTAGCCATCCGATACTTATCAGAAGGTGGTGAAACAGGCCCTTAATATCAATAGAGCTGGGATTTATTCTCCGCAGAACCGGAAGCTGGTAGCGAGGTTCCGTAAAAATATGTAGTAGTTTGAAAGTAACACGGGCTCCAATATTTTACACACAAATCTTTGAAACTCCGCTTAGCTGGAATTTAATAAACAATACGACATTTAATATAATATCAATAGAGCTGGTGCGGGTAGCGAGGCCCGAGGTAGCGGCAGCGAGGTAGCGACCCACATAGCGCGGGGGGCGGTCGATGCGTCGATGTGCGCGCGTCGCAACAGGTGCGCCCGCCCGCCCGGCCGCCCGGCCGCCCGCCCAGACAGAACTGACCTAACCCGCCGTATACAGTACAACCTCCAACCAAAGTGGCCTAACCCTCGATTAAAAAAAAAATCTGCCTCCAACCAATGTGACCTAACTAAAAATTTTTCAAATTGAGCACCGAAAAGTGGCCTAATTCGAAATTGATATATTAAACAGGTAAAATTGAATAATATTGAAGTGATTACGAAATAACAGACTTTTATAGACAGAAATAACAAACTCATATGATTATTCAAACCTAACCTCGCTAACCTAACCCGCTCCTACCTCGGAGCGGGTGTACCGATTTTAATGGTAGTTTTTCAGGCAAGCATGCAGAGACAACGAGTGATCGGGACTGCTTTTTATGCTGGAAAATCAAGGAGTTCCCAGGGAATTTAGGTTTTTAATAACAATAGAATATAAACTTTGTTTACACAGTAGTTACTATCAATTTGGTTGTGTTTAAATTCAACCCAGAGATACCCAAGTAACGTAGCCCAAAATTTATCATAATACTACTACCTTGTAAAATGTAGTTTTTTTGACCTGATTATTTAAGTAATAATAACAAAATGCCACATCGGCACACAAACGAATTCGATATTAGCACTTTAAAGTGAACCTTATCGGTTTAATACTTTTGAGAAAGCAATGTTCAAAATGTGCCATTGTTTAACGTTGTAATATAATTTACTAGCTGTTGCCCGCGGCTTCGCCCGCGTGAATTTCGGTTTTTCACAAATCCTGAGGGAATCATGGATTTCTGGTTACTGTTCCCGCTCCCTTTTCCAATCTTTATACTTACTTTCAAGGTAGTTTGCTATATTGATCTACCTATAGCTGTAGATTTGGGTTTTTTCAAAATCCCGTGGGAACTGTGGATTTTTTCAGGATAAAAAGTTGCCTATGTTTTAAGTCAGGGCATTATCTCCATTCAAAATTTCAGCCAAATCTGTTAAGTAGTTGCGACGTTATAGAGTAACAAACATCTAAACATCCAAATATCCGAACTTTCACATTCAGATAATTATTTAATAACTAAATAGCTTTACATTATTTATTTATTTATTGAATTATTTATTTATTGATTTAGTTATTAATTTAGTATTCATTTAATTGCCTTCGGCCACCAGAGGGCGCAGCTGTCGTATCGAGATTCTGCCTGCGGCCGTCAGAGGTCATTGCAATTGCTTCGAGTTTCCAGCTCCGGCCGCAAGAGTTTTGACTATAAGAGGGCACTGCAATCGCTTCTAGTTTCCGGCTTAGGCCGCTAGAGGGCGCTGCGATCATTTTTAGTTTCCAGTTTTGACCGCCCTAGGGCGCTGCAATCACTTCAAGTTTCTGGCCTAGGCCGCCAGAGGGCGCTGCGATCGTTTTTTAGTTTCCAGTTTTTGCCACAAGAGGGCACTGTGATCGTTTTAATTTCCAGTTTTGGTCGCAAGAGGGCGCTGCAATCGTTTTGTAGTTTCCAGTTTTGCTAGAGGGCGCTGCTATTGCTCCAAGTTTCCGGCTTAGACCGCCAGTGGGCGTTGAGATCGTTTTTAGTTTCTAGTTTTGGCCGCCAGAGGGCGCTGTGATCGTTTTTAGTTTCCACTTTTGGCTGCTAGAGGGCGCTGCTATTGCTTCAAATTTCCGGCTTACGCCGCCAGAGGGCGCTGTGATCGTTTTTTAGTTTCCAGTTTTGGCCGCCAGAGGGCGCTGCGATCGTTTTTTTAGTTTCCAGTTTTGGCTGCTAGGGGGTGCTGCTATTGCTTCAAGTTTCCGACTTAGGCCACCAGAGGGCGCTATGATCGTTTTTTAGTTTCCAGTTTTGGCCGCCAAAGGGCGCTATGATCGCTTCAAGTTAGACCGCCAGAAGGCGCTGCAATCGTTTTTAGTTCCCATTAAAACTTTCATCCCCTATTTTACCACCCTTAAAAGCAGATTTTTCAAAATAAAATTTACAGAGTTTTATTATTTAAAACTTATAATCTAAATGCCGATTTTCAGGTTTGTAACTTTAAAAACATAGGACTTTCATAAAAAATTTCATCCCCTATTTTACCACCCTTAAGGGGAGATTTTCCAGAATTACTTATACAGGTTTTTATCGTTTAAAAATTATAATTTCATATCCTATTTTCATATCGGTAACTTCAAAAACATAACCTTCCAACCCCCATTTTACCCCCTTAGGGGAGGATTTTCGTGAAATATTTTCCAGGCTAATATCTAAGCCCTAGAATTAACCTACCTTCCAAATTTCAAGTTGATAATAGCAAAATTATAATTAAAACTTCCCATTAAAACTTTCATCCCCTATTTTACCACCCTTAAGGGAAGATTTTTCAAAATAAAATATACAGAGTTTTATTATTTAAAACTAATAATCTAAATGCCGATTTTCAGGTCTGTAACTTTAAAAACATAGGACTTTCATACAAACTTTCTACCCCCATTTTACCCCCTTAGGGGAGGATTTTAGGGATATTAAATAGCCTATAACCTGCCCCAAAAGTTGGACAACCAAATGCAAAAAGAATTTTTCAAATCCGATCGGTACTTCCAGAGATTAGCGCGTTCAAACAAACAAACAAACAAACAAACTCTTCCGCTTTATTATATTAGTATAGATGTGGCTTAGGCCACTTTTGCAATGGCTTCGATACAGTTTATTTAACTAAACAGTATGCTACATCTCTGGGGACCGCTATTACGAGAATAGGGTGTAAAAAGTCGAATGTTGCTAGTTCTTTGTTACTTTTATGTACGAATAAAATAGATAATATTTATATAATTCAATATATGGAATTAACCACAAACGCACTGCAGTTAGTAATACAACACTGTCATTATAACAATGCCAAAAGAATTTAGTCGCGACTTTAACTATATATAATACATTTCTGCATTCAACAAGCTATTTGATATTAACTTTTATGTGAAACGTAAACGACGTAACTGCCTCGTTGGTCTAGTGGTTAGCATATTCGACTGCAGATCACGAGGTCCCGAGTACGATTCCCGGTTTGAGCAAATAATTGTTAGGTATTGGGTTTTTCTATCAAGAAATTCTGTGCCAGCCCGGAGTTGGTAGTTGGCGGTGTCTCACCCCGTGCTTCGGAGAGCACGCTAAGCAGTCGGTCACGGTTATTATCACTATCATGTGACAATAGTCGTTAAAGCCCGCCAACCCGCAGTGGAGCAGCGTGGCGGGTCTAAGCTCTAAATCCCTCTCTCCTATGAGAAAGGAAGCCTGTGCTCAGTAGTGGGACGTAAAAAAAAGGCTGTAGTGATGGTGGGTGGTGGAAACGTAAAATCGCATCGTTCTCTATCACTGATTCTTGTACGCAGCCTGCTAAACCACTAACTGAACCGAATATATCAAGCACTACTTTACAGCTCACTAGAACACGTATTAAACACAAACACACTGCAGTTAGTAATACAACACTCTCATTATAACAATTCAAAAGGAATTTAATCGCGACTTTAACTATATATATACATTTCTGCATTCAACAAGCTATTTTATATTAATTTCCATAGAACATTAAATCGCACATTTCTCGTACCGTATCAGCCTATACGAGTTTTAAGGCAGCTTAGCTACTAAATTGGAGCACGTTTCACGAATGCACTGCAGGCTGCAGATAGTTATATTACAACACTCATACTGAAACACAGTTAAAAGAATACAGTCATAAGTTGGCATATAATTCTACATTCAACATATTTTTAACCCCCGACGAAAAACGACGGGGTTTTATAAGTTTGACATGTCTGTGTGTGTGTGTGTGTGTGTGTGTGTGTGTGTGTGTGGTGTGTGGTGTGTGTGTGTGTGTGTGTGTGTGTGTGTGTGTGTGTGTCTGTTCCCTTGTGGCGCTCAAACGGGTGGACCGATTTGAATGGGGTTTTTTTTTTGTTTGAAAGGTGAATTAGTCGAGAGTGTTGTTAGCTATGTTTGATGAAAATCGGTCCAAGATGGCCGCCGCTACAAAATGGCGGATTACATATTTTATCACAACGCCTTCAATATGGGTATCAAATGAAAGGGCTTGACTAGTAGAATAGCACTATGCAAATCCAAGATGGCCACCACCACAAAATGGCGAATGTCGGGGGTTTTTTAAATTTTTAATTTACACTTGTATTTATTGCCTATTGGGTCACATTGATCTAATGGCTAGCTTACGCAGGACCTCGTAATCTGCAAGCTAAACAAGTCTGCAAATTATGAGGTCCTACGTTCGAGTCCCGATTGGGTTAAAAATAAACAAAAGTTATTGGGTTTTTTGCCTTCAAGAGAACGTAATGCCGTCATTCCTGCGTCTGTTCTTACTCCGGTCGTGCCAGATTACCATCCCATAGGACTATGAAAGTGAGGGAATATAGAGTGCAGCTGTTTTGGGTCAACACTTGTGCCCCGTGTCCTTTGCGATTGGAGGAAATTATAACCGCCTGTTATGCAATTGGTGTATAGAATACACGTCACCTCAAGAGTCAAAATAGCATACAAACTTTTTCAGCCGAGGCAAAACTATAGTTTGCACTAAAATCGGGGTCTGGCCGGTAATATTTGCAATAGGTAATACCTTTCAGCATGCAATCATTCAACGAGCTATTTCAAACTAACTTCCTATTGAAAATAATCGACGAGTTCGCTTTAGTTCAACATTTCGCTTTCGCAGCGAGCGGGGGAGTGCTAACCACGAGTCCGCTGCAGATTTTGCATAATGCGTCATATGCTATAGTAGCTAATACCCTTTTTAAGGAATTGAAACACCGGCTTTAACTCACGTGTATTTTTGTCGGAGTGTGCCCGACTAATTTCGAGCCCGACTAGTTTGATTTGCGCCGCGCCGCGCGAATATGCTCATGACTAAGGGCCCCGGATGGGCTCGAAACTAGTCGGGCACACTCCGACAAAAATACACGTGAGTTAAAGCCGGTGTTTCAATTCCTTAAAATGAATATCACTCACGATAGTTTAAATGTTAAAATAGCTAATACCCTGTTCGCGTCGATTTACATTTACTAAAATCCGGTTGGAACTCTTTGATTCTCCGAGATAAAAGTAGTCTGTGTCCGTCTCCGGGATGCGAGCTATCTTTTTAACCCCCGACGTTATAAGTTTGACGTGTCTGTGTGTGTGTGTGTGTCTGTCTGTTCCCCTGTGGCGCTCGAACGGGTGGACCGATTTGAATGCGGTTTTTTTTTGTTTGAAAGGTGAATTAGTCGAGAGTGTTGTTAGCTATGTTTGATGAAAATCGATCCAAGATGGCCGCCGCTACAAAATGGCGGATTACATATTTTTTCACAACACCCTTAATATGGGTATCAAATGAAAGGGCTTGGCTAGTAGAATAGCACTATGCAAATCCAAGATGGCCGCCGCCACAAAATTGTTTATTGTCAAATTTATTGTCAAATTTCGTCAAGATCCGTTTAGTTGTTGAGCCGTCAAAAGGTTGAAGAATCATGCGAAAATTGTAAAACGTCAAAATTCCTCAGTTAAAGATTATCTGATTTGGTCCTACAAGTCCTGCTGGATTTAATACCTATAATTCAACCTACTAGGCTTGATCTTAAAAAAAACAATTATAAATTCCTAAGGGATGTTTTTTCAATCGCCATAAAATCTTTGACACAGGAATCAGGAATGAAGACGTTTTGAGTATCTGCCGAAACATCCAATTTATTCCTTAAAGTAAGAATTATTTGATGATTAAAAAATTGCTTCCAAGCGTCGATTAGTAAAAAAATTAGTGACTCCGTATCCTTAGCTTGAAAGTCCTACCTTATGTTTTTGAAAAATTAATTCCTTTTTATTCGGTATTCACGTACCTGAAAATAATAAAACAAAAATTATATTACATATTATATCGTATCTACTCAGTGAGTTTTAAACAATGACCACATGCCATGATAAGAATTTTTTTTCGGCTCCTTTTGGACACCCACTAAAGAAATAATTTACTTGAATTTCTTACTCAATATTCCGGTTTTAGGTCGACATTTTACAACAAATATCCAAATTCAGGTTACAGACCTCATTCCGTCTATGAGCTGAAGATCCGTGACATACGGACAGACAGATAGCAGAGTGACATTGAGGCCCCGTTCACGGAAGCCTAAAAACCTGTATAAACTCATACAAATATTCGTGATTGATTCCCATTTATTATCATGATATAATGATACCATTCAATTTAGTTTACAAACACTTATACAAATATTGGACGCATAGCGATACAAATCAATTTATTAACGGGGCCACAAACATTAAGTACAAGCGTATAGAAGTGTTTGTAAACATTGGATTCATATTCGCTGGGTTTATGATTCATACCGACATGCTGACGGTGAATAAAATAAACAATGGTGCTAATAACAAGTTCTACTTCTAATTGCCCTATGCTTTTCCGCATGGAATGGTGTGAAAGGGATATACACTATTTTAAAGCCCAAATTAGACGGTGCATTTTTTCAAGATTTTTGCTTTCATTTCCGAGGCTTCATCGGTGAATCATAGAAAACGAACCGTCTAAACACGGACCGTTCATCGTTCACAGGCACTTTGCCATAGAAAATATTGTATCGTGCATCGTTCACCGCAAAAATGAACGATGAACGGGTCACCGTCTAATTTGGCCTTAAGACACGTCAGTTCAGTTTAGTTTAGCGATTGTATACAGCAGAAATAGTAGTAGAAATAGTGAGATAAAATTGTTAGCTGTTGAAATATTTGTATACTTAATACAAGCTATATTTAAAAAAAAAATTAAACCGACTTCATTATACCGAAAGAAGAGTTCCTTCGATTTCTCCAGTTACCAGTATCCTAGGTGATAACCATGGGACCATCTGGGAAAAATAAATAACTTTTACCCTTTAACTTAACTTTTAAACCCTTTTAAACCGAAGAAGAATTTTCCCAAATCGGTCCAAACGTCTTATCGGGGAACATACGAGTACATAAAAAAAGATTCTTACGAAATGAGAACCTCCTCCTTTTTGAAGTTGGTTAAAAATTCAGGTCCCTGTATTTTATTATGTACCATCTTTAGTTAATGTGAAATACTTGAATAGTCTTTTAGAATAAATAAAGCGCCCTTATGGGCTTCGCAGATGTGAAGCAAGAGCGAGTGGGTGTTGCCATTTCGCTATCAAAACATTGTTATTAATCTTGAAGGCAGCCACCCACGCCACTTCTCTTGGAACTGTAGTTCTTAGGTTGGTTTTGGTGTCACGCTGATCGTCGGCGCTGACAGACCTATATGTTTGGTTACTATAGAAGCGTTTTAGAATAACGCTGACCGCTCAGCGTTGACGAGACACAGCGCGACACTAAAACGCTCACTAAAGAAAGAGGCGCGTGGGCAGCGGTCGGCGCCGACTAACTACGCGCCGAAGTCTCACCGCCGCCGGCGATCAGCGTGACACTAAAAACCGCCTTAAGCGTATTTTGCCACGCAGGCGGATTAGGTCCCGCAATCAATTAGGATTGAGGTTACGCATCACACTGTTGTGGCGCGTACAGACAGAACGCAAGGGATGGTCGACGAAATAGCAAACGAGTAGGTTTGGACGCACACGAGCGAACGAAGTCTTCGTTCTCTTTCGCTCTCCATCGTTCGCTTTCGGCCTTTCAAAGCTGTAAGCTAAAAATGCTCTGATTCACGTATAACTTTCGGATTACTTAATTATTTCACAAACGCAACACGCATCGCGTCGAATTGCAAAACCGCACCCCAAGCAAATCAGCAATATTTTTGCAGAAATCTGACAAATCAGAGACACAGATTTCCCCCAAACCCCCATTGACTTCGATTAGTTAATACTCGAATTAGAATCGACTTTCGTTTGATAGAAATTCCAAGTAAATACAAAATATTATGGCAAAAGAGAAATTCTCTGTTCAATCGGTAATGAGCTGTTAAGTGCCATTTACGTGGCTTTCAATCGGCAGTCTATTTCCCGCGGGAGCTGGATTCGAACCACATTTACAAAATGAGGAAACCGTGTAAATGACAAGAGACGTTGTTATTTTGGTTATACTTACACGTTATCGAAATCTTTTTTATCTATTTTGTTATAGAAAGTAAAACACTGTTTTTTTTTTTAATTTTTGTCTATTTGCTGTTTGTCCGGGCTAATCTTCGAAATGGCTAAAACGAATTTAACCGGATTATCACAGGTCGGTAGAAATAGGTACGCAATTTAGGGGAAAACAATGGGTTCCTCAGACTATAAGATAAGAAAACCAAATAAGCAAACCTAAATCCACGCGGACGAAGCGGCGGACAGAATCTAGTCAAAGAAGTGGTGCGCAATTGTAATTTGAATTTTGAAATATAGCTCTACCGGAAAAAGTTACTTGACAGAGACGTTTATTATCCTAACTGAACTTGGCAGAGACGTATGAAAAGTTTATGGCAAAAGCTTCAACTTTTCACAAAACTTCAATGTTTTGTTTGACGAAAAGTCTATGGTTCTTATGGGTTTCATATTCCAATGCAATTCGATGTTAAACACAATCTCATCTATCTTGTAAGTTCGTTGGAAACCTGTTGTAATCAGTATGTTTGTAATTTTTTTATGAAAAAAAAGCTTGTTATCTGTAAAGTCGGTTTACGAACGATCATTTTACGTGATAAGAAAACATTGCCTTTCTATCGCTTGTTCCGCGCTCTTGCTTGCACGCTCGGTTATTCCATTCTGTCGCTTGTTCCGCGCTCTCGCTTGCACGCTCGGTTAGGCGGTACGTGACAATGAGTCATGCTTTTTCGTGCGTGCGGCCGGCGTTCATCGATTTATAAGACGTTATCACGTCAAAAACGGTTTCCTTATTTCGATTTATTTTCTGATGAAAATACTAGATAAATTAAATTTACAATCCTCATACAGGAGAGCAATCATTACGGTAATGGTAACACAAACAAGTTCGCCGATGCAATAACTACAGCAATAAACAAACCCCCACTAAATCGATCCCTTGGGACTCATTATATACGTTGAGATAATATTATTATTCAAGTCCTGTTATGTTTATAGGTACGCGTTACATCTAAAGCACCGGAATTATGAATATGTAAATAATGATATATGGTAAAATAGGTTACCTGAGCAAAAATCGAACAAAAATCTTGTATTTATTAAGATATTTGTAAATCCGAGGACAACAGACAGACATATTACAGGTCACTGGCAACAGTGATTTGTAATATTACAACAAATCTTTTTATGTTATCATGCAATTAGTCCATATCGCAAATTGTTTAGTAATTTAAAGTCATTATTAATTTAATTAGACTAAAGTGTGTAAAAAAATAATATTTTTACTTACTTAACTTGATTAGGTACTGCTTGATAACAAATCATGGTAAAAGAGCATAATGCGATGTGATCCAGATCGATATGAACAACAATTATATGATGCTGTTGCAATTACGATCCTATCCTGTAATCTATTTTCTTTATTAACTGTATTATGACCATATATGGCCAAATCATAGAGAACCCAAGTTATAATGAAACGAGAAACATATGTAAATCTACTATATTTATTAAAGACACATTCGTGGATTACTAGTTAGGGTTATACTAATAAAATAACAACTATACATATATCTTACAAAATACACTAAACTAGTCATTTCCACATTAAGTAAAAAATTCGTTCACTGCAAATACTGCACAAATTGTCGTATACTACTTGTTCTACCAAAGTGTGGCAAAAGCGCATGATGCGATGTGATCCAGATTCACGTGAACCCTCATCTATGATCCTGTCGTAATTGGATTTTTATGATCTCTGATAAATATAATTGTAGAATTTAAAACAAGTTACATAGATGGGGCACTGGTTAAAATCCTTAATTTTCATGAAACGAGCCACTTGAACTTGACTAGGTACTATAATTATAGTATTATATTAATTGTTTAATCTCACACAATACAATAAACTATTTTAATTTCCACAGTATGTCATAAGTTCGTGCACTGTACATGGTTTGTCACAACACTCCGAAACAACTTGTCGTTTACGTCTCGTTCTACCAAAACGTGGTGAAAGCGCATGATGCGACGTGATCCATGCCCACATGAACCCTAATCTGTCATCCTGTCGTAATTGGGTACTCGTGATCCCCTCTTGCGATCTCTTATTGAAATTACTGTCGCAGATGTACGCCAAAGCCGATGCTAAGCGTCTCCCGCAATAGATCTGTCCTTGTTTCTGATTAGAAACTGCCATCATAGATACTCCAGTGAAGGTAAGTAGCAGAAAAGCAAAATGGTTCTTCATTTTCGGTCGAAAATCTGTTCTATAATGGGTCATGGAAAGGTATTTCCCTAGCTTTTATAGGTGGGCTAAATCTAGGGTTGCCACGTTTTAAAGAATTTAAGAATATGATAATGACTGGGAATTATAGAGTTTGGATAAAAGAGCAAAAATAAAGTATTTTTTCTCATTTATGAAAATGCAGCTTATGATCTAGCGCGTTTGCCTGGACGATGCCTATTTATTCTTGATTTTTTATCTTCTTAAATTCTTCTTTGCCTTTTGCAATGGCGATTAGTTATGTAATGTTTTTTTTTGGCTTAAAGATGCCTATCTAAACGGAACTCTTAAATATTCTTATTAAAAATGGCTGACTTAATTAAACTCTGGCAGCCTTAGCATCTTAAAAAAGAGGCTCCAGCTTCGCAAGAGCAGCTACGAAATACTCAAATGCTTCCGTTTTGCCGCCCAATCCACTCACGAGTATCTCGATGGAAGCATAAGCAGCTAAATAATAAGCCGCTTACCTGCTGAAACCAAACAATCGCTTGAATGCAGCCAATGAAATTGCAGCCTTAGTTGTCGACTAAGAAAAAAATAGTGAAGCGACGCTGGCCGAACAAAAGCAAAGATTACTCGTACTCTATATCACTTTGCCCATTTAAGTAAAGACTTAAATGGGCAAAAGTGAGAGCAGAGAAAATCTCACTCTTGTACACCCTTGTACTTGTAAACCCTTCTACATCGTGAAAGCATCCACACGATCATCCGTGATAGTTTATTGAGCGGCTGGCGGCGCGAATTCCCTTTGATGCGTGCCCGAAAACCGACAATTCATCGGTCGTCTGACGATTGTGACGGCGATGATCGGCGACTATAGGCGATAAGCCCTCCACACGATCGTGAACGCGCGTAATCGTCTTCAGTCGCCGTTTGTGAAGAGGAGGCATTACGCGCTCAAAAAAAGCTTCGCTTCAAAAAGCTACGGGTGGCAGCCCTAACTGAAACTCATTACCATGCAGTTATGTCTAGTACTGTAAACTTATAGAAAGTAAATTCCACGTAGGACGCGTGATGTCATGAACTTTAAAACGAAAGGCTTACGTGTTACGTGCCGGCGCGGGTGGCGTAATGGAGTTGGTTGCAATAACTCGGAGGCAATTTGCGATGCAAATACCCCCGGGGCCTGTCTACATAAAATTACCGGCCTTTATATACCGAACTTGCGCACGTGTAAAGTTCATGTCCATAGTGATTGATTAAGCGGCAACGTAGACGGCCGATTTTGTCTGCAGACACATAACTGTGTTGCGGTGTGTTGCAACGCAATCTGACGCAACACAGATAAACAAAAATTTTTTTAAATGTACATTTGTGTTATGCTATCGTTCAAATAATAATCATATGAGCTCAATAAGATTGTTATTTTTATTTATTTCATTAGACAATAACAGTCCATTTAGGTTAGTGACAATAAAAACTTACCACTATGTTAGTACTTAACTAGATTAGTAACAATGAAAACTTAGAAATAATATGTTAGTACTTTATAACTAACATGGATTTAGTCCTCTGAGTAAGTATATTAATCAGAGGACTGTCTATTTTACCGGCAATCATGTTAATCAAAGTGTTAAAAAAAATAAAAGGTTTGTCTCCTCCAACGCAAATTATTATTATTATTATAAAGAGCACAAACCACTTACAATCGTACGTATTGCTCGTTGCAAGCAAAAAGAGAAACAGAACGAGGCGTCTATAGTGATTGATAAAGCGGCAACGCAGACGGCCGATTTTGTCTGCAGACACATAACTGTGTGTTGCAACACAATCTGGAAAAAGACCAATCGAAGGAAGCGCAAAGAGACACACACACACAAATATTTTTTTATAAATGTACATTAAATAATAATCATATTATGAGCTGGATAAGATTGTTAACCAAAGTGTTAAAAATAAAAGGTTTGCATTAATTTGAATTAGGTATATAGAGCAAAAAACAATAGTACGTTGCTGTGTGTTTTCGAGTTCGTTTTCGAGTGCTCCGATTTAGACTAAGCACACTGGTTGCAATTTAAAAGAGAAAGAAAACGTTTTAGATAACAGACAATTATAGATACTATAGATATTTTATTTCGAAATCACAGACACTTTTGCATAGATTCCTTCTGGTAAAATTGGATGGGCAAGAGGCGGTCATACATATTCCTATTTCTTAGGATCGTTTTTTGTGCGGCATCTGAATTTAAATAGTAATTAGGTCCTGTTTCACCACCTTCTGACAAGTGTCCGGTAGCCTAAACGTAAGTTTTGTCGCTTTCTAACTTTATGTCAAGTGACAAAGACAAAAGTTGTGAATAAGCTATGCGACACTTATCATAAGGTGGTGAAACAGGCCCTAAATGTCCTGTACAGTTTATTCTTTTTTCACCGAGTTTTGTAGGGCCAATTTTAATCGATCGTCTGCAATAGCTTATAGGCTAGTGGGAGGTTTTGACAGAGTGACGTAAAGGCGTGTCGCAAAGCGTCCGGTACGATGCCATGTACAAACAAATTCGAAGCATGGGTGGAATAAATAAGCCATACACCTTATGGGTAAGCCCACTCCCAACATTTTACACTGCATCATCACTTACCAGCAGACGAGATTACAGTCAAGGGCTAACTTCACGTCGAATAAAAAAACTAAATCGCCACTTATTATATTTCATTAGTTAAGTCTTGAAATAATCTTTAGGCATTTTAATGATTAGGTAATAGTTAATTATTTTGTTTTGATTGAAATAAGTAGGTAGTGATGTAACCTAAATTACAAGGATTTGGAAAGCTAATAATAATAATAGATATTATAATCCATTTTTATTTTTTTCTTATTTTGTTTTCTAAATTATATTTACTAAAATAATAAGCGAGTCATTAATAAATGATTCTTATTAAATTTTTAAATAATTATTTAAAAGCTAAAGAAGTGTCGTATTTAACTTCGAATTATTATCTACTAGCGGACTTACAGTTAGCTAGACTAGGCGGTTAAATAAAATTAACGACAGCTCCTAAATTCCCAAAGTTTAGGTGCAGAACCCCTGCAGCATCAGTATACAGGATTGATGAGTTTTTTAAAGAACCATAAATTTTTATGGTACCATATCGCAAGATAACCCGAAAAAAAAATTACGCAAATCGGTATACAAAGAAATAGAAAAAAATATGCGGCGAGTTGAGAACCTCTTTTTTACAAGTAGTTACATGCGTAAACACGAGTTTATACACATTGCTTGGAAAATATTTATGGCGTAACTAACAATTCTTTCCGAAATCCAAAGAATACAAAGGTTTTCTAAATTGAAATGTCTAACTAAATCAAATAAACTCGTCCCACGCGTTTCGTCTCTGAAACAATAGAGATCAAATGTAAATACATACATATTATGTATACAGACCGATAGACCATCGCGTCACAGTATCTATTGCGTCGAATAAAAACGATTGTCCCGCAAAAAAGTTCTGCGTAGCTTGTCTCGTAGCATCTTGTAACTCGTCGTAGCTGAACGCTACGTAGCTCGTAATAATTGTAAATAGCCCGTAATCTGCATACTGCTTTGTATAGGAATGTATAGAGAGCATAGTATTAGGAGCATAAGGCCACCGCGACACTAAGCCATAGATATGATTCTACTTTAAGCCTATGCACTAGCATCCAAGATTACCTATTAAGCGGATGTTCTAACGGTGCACCGTTATACTGGGAAACCGAGCTTTACACAGCTCCTTCATATCTCATCATTATCAATTGTAAATGCTAATCTCAATGAAATATAAGGAGCGTAATAAAATTAACGGCAGCCTCTGACGCAAGGGCAACATCACAACATCCATCACTCACGTAGTATTAAACTTGAGACAGTTTACGACTCACTGCGAAATCGTTTTACGCGTGTCGAACGTCTTTACTGTCGCTCGAATTGATTCGGATCCGCTTTTATTACACGACTGAGTTATGGATATTCGAAATCATTTTCTTTTTCCCAACAAAAATATTTTTTTTTTTCACTGCGCGACGCAAAGGAGTGGTAATATGTTTATCAGTCTATATGTACGTTCATTTGTGGCACTCTTAGAGATCAAACTCTTAGAGATTCGCCATGCCAGCGCGAGTATCAACGAGAACATAAAAATTTTTGGACGTCATAACGTGGGGTTCAAAAATTTTTTTTCTTCAAATCCTATCGAGGTGCGTATAAAATTAAAAAGGTTTGAAAAGGTGATCATTAAAATACATTTATTTTGACGTTCAAAAATATTGTGATCATTATTACGTGAACGGGGGGAAAAAAATATTTGACAAATCGCCAAACATTTGCCACAAGTGTGAGAACCCGTGTGAGTGCGGTCTTACGCAGTCAGGTTTTTATTTTCCTGCCAATATTATGCTTGTCGAGCAAGATATAAGCACTTCATTCACTATACATGTTTTCATTCAATCAGTAGAGGAAGTTTGAACGTATGGCCAGTGTCAGAAAAGATGAGGAGTAATAGGCTGGCATGGTATGGTCTTGTAATGCGGAGGAAAGAGAACTATATTATTAGAAAAATGTTAGATATGCGTGTGGAGGGAAAAAAGAGTAGAGGAAGACAAGGAAAAGACGGATGGAGTGTGTGAAAGAAGATATGCGTGTAAAAGGGGTGAATGATGCGTTGACGTACTAAAAACCCGAACAGCGCATCACCTTAGGTAATCCAAGATATGCACGGTGGATTTACCTTTTGTATACGTTAAAGATTAGAAAAAAGTATAACAATAGTAATGAGAAGCAACCATTTTTTATTTGTCTTGCTCAGTGTAACACACACGAGAGCAAGAAAGAAACAGAAAATGGCGTTCTAATATTCCTATCTTGCATTGGAGTCAGATTTAAACTGAACTTGTTGTTTTCTAAAAAAAACTAAAACGTCCACATTGAAGGCAGGGCATATTCACTTACCCCACGGGGTGTAATCTCTATTTATTACCTTACCTCCGCTACGCGAGGCTGCATCTAGTTACCCTTGACAAATAGCCGCTATTACAGCGGGTAACAGGTAACAACTCCTATACCCGAGGCACGAGTTAGTGCTCCTTCGCTTCACGTAATCGCTATTGAGAACAACTTAAGCGTTGAAGTATTTTTTCTTAACGGCGTAGGACATAAGACAATTTATGGAGTTTTGGGAAAGTATTATGACAATGATTTTCACATATGAACATACTCGTATGCTTTTTGGGTATATTTGGGTGTATTTTTTTTAATGGTAGTGTGTGTAATCCTATTATTAACATTATAAATGTGGATGTTTGGATGTTTGTTACTCATTCACGCCGCAATTACTGAACCGAATTGGCTGAAATTTTGAATGGAGATAGATTATGCCCTAACTTAACACATAGGCTATAGGTAGATTACTATAGCGAACTTCCTTGATAGTAGGTATAAAGGTTGGAAAAGGGAGCGGGAACAGGAACCGAAAATCCACAAATCCCTCGGGATTTGTTTAAAACCGAAATTCACGCGGGCGAAGCTGCGGTTTATAATACTCCCGGTAAATAATCACACTTTAAACACTGAATGTATAGAATCTTTATACATATATAAAAATGAATCCCTATTTTCCTTGGTCACGGCATCATGCGTGAACAGCTGGACCGATTTCGATAATTCTTTTTTTGTTGTGTTTGTTATTGTCAGGAGGTTCTTATGAAATAAAAAATTAAGAAAGTTGAGCGGAACATTTTTGAATGCACGTGGACGAAGTCGCAGTCATCAGCTAGTAAAATAATAATAATATCGAATCTTATGCCAGCCCTTTCTCAGTAGGTACGCGGGAGTCTGTAAATCTATTCTACTTATATTTTTGTTAAAAATCAAGATTTAAAAAGAGAAGAGTTAAAAAAAATTGGATTACTCAAATCAAGTATAATATTATAGGTAAATTATGAGGTAAATATTTACGAAAAATTTGATTATTAGAATATAAGAGGAAAAGTTGGGTTCCCGCTCAGCTACATATTTGACGAGCAAGCTTTTGTTAGAGAAAAAGTTACGAATATACATATACGAATTGGCTTGAATGAAATTAAAAACCATCGACGATGTATGTATGTACATATATAAAGCTAAAGATTAACTAAACAAAACATTTTTGGGACAATCTATCCAGCTTAAGTAATCGCAGTTTTAAAGTAAAATGAAACATGTTAGAAACAAGTAAATATTATAATTTATTTAGATCCAATTAAAACTAGCACAAACATAACAAAATCACCAAGTGCAATCAGGCACAGTAAGACAAAAGTTCATCCTTAGTACACGGTTTCTCACAACACTCGGACACCACCTGCCTTTTACTCTTGCCCATAGCATGAGCTTTATGGTATGATATCATCGGCCAATCGAAACCAATATTATCGGATCTTTTGATCAGGTTCCCGTTGCAGAACAAAGCCAGTGCTGCGGCCAGCCTTCTTCCGCAGTAGTATTCACCAGCTGGCTTCTGGTGATACGACGTTTGTTGCATCTGGGAGTTAACGAGTACTAGGATGCCATAGAAAGCGAAAAGCATGAGTACACATTGAGTTTTCATCTTGGTATGTGTAATATTGTAGTTTTCTTATACAAGCTTGGTGTTGAATGTGATTGTGTTGCGAGTTACAAAGGCTTTTATAGTTAATGTTGTAATAGGTATTCCTGTTTATTGACTAGAAGTAATATGATTTGATATTAACGTAGGACATATCTGTAGGTGGCTGGTACGTTAGGCTTAGCTTAAACCTTACGTGGGTTTGTCATTAGATATTCAGGTCATTAGGAAACTATAAATGAACATGTTATCTACGGAAAATTCAATTGACGCCAAATTAGACTGACCTTTTTGAACGGTATCAATGTGCAAGAATATATTATAAACTATTGTTAGTTATCTTTGTGGAAATTATAATAATTATGTATCTAATTATAATTACTCTGGTGACAGAAGGGTTGGCTCATAATTTGCGCAAAGCATCATTCTAGCTGCTCTGCTCAAAATTGCAGCCAGTATTCTTGACAACATTTCACCTGGTCACGATTTATATATGTAGTAATAACATTAAGCTAGGTTTTAGTATCATTCGTTTGTGACATTAAATTGTTTTTTCGTGATGAACAAAAAATGTATTTAAGCAAAACATTTGAAATATATTTAGATCAACTCTCTATTCCGTCGTTTGTTGGGATAAACACACTGCTTTAGTTTTAAGTTGACGTAAATAATCACAGTGAGTGTGCTATTTATTTACCTAGAATTTACTCAACTGATAAATTATTTACAAAGACAGCTAGAACACTTCGATAAAGATGATTGATTGACAGAGAAATTGCTTAGTAAGGGCCTAGGCAATTCGCAATGGACGAGACGTTCGTATTTGGTATACTAGTATGTCTCTTGTTGAGAGAACAGAACTGCCTTGTTAGTCTAATGGTTAGCATAGTCGACTGCAGATTACGAGTTCCCGAGTTCGATTCCCGGGTCGGGAAAATAATTGTGAGGTATTGGGTTTTTTTGTCAAGAAATTCTCAGTACCAGCCCGGAGTTGGTAGTTGGCGGTGTTACACCCCCGTGCGTCGGAGAGCACGTTAAGCAGTCGGTCCCGGTTATTATCACTATCATGTGACAATAGTCGTTAAAGCTCGCCAACCCGCATTGGAGCAGCGTGGCGGGTCTAAGCTCTAAATCTCTCTTTCCTATGAGAGGCTTGTGCCCAGCAGTCGGACCTTAAAAAGGCTGTAGTGGTGGTGGTGAGAGAACACATACCATTAGATACCAAATGCCATAAGTCCGATTCTACAGCTTACATGAAAGCAAAACTATATAAGTAGGTAATTAATAAATAGATATACAACACATAAAACAGTTGTGACCTAAATATGTCAAGTTCGAGATCCGTTGGCGTTGCGCCAGACTCATTCACTTATGTGGCTGATGACGTATTCTCCACCTACTCATTCATCCTAGAATTAACATATTATCAGGACAATCAAGTGGAAATCACCTATAAATAGTAGCGTAGTTTATCACCTGACCACACATTAATTCTCATCCCCGAACAACTAACACCATGAAGACTTTCACGACTTACCTTCTCCTGGTGCTGTGTTTTGTCGGTCTGTGGACTTTTGCGAGTACTCAGAGCGATGGCCAGTATTACTGCGGTAGAAGGTTGGCCACAGCTTTGGCCCTTGTATGCGACTACAATTTGATAAAGCGGAGCGATACTAATTCCAACAACGCGGAATCTTTTCCATGGATCACGTCGCAGCAAGCAAGAAGTCTTGGCAGGGTACGGAGGCAGGCGCAACGCACGAACATCGTGGACGAGTGCTGCAACAAACCCTGTACCACTAACGAGCTGTTGACGTACTGCGGCAATTAGCAACGGTTCCATCGATCGGTTACCATACGTTAGCGAGATAGCTTGTTAATTGATACGCTATGTGTAGTAAACGAATGCGGAATGTCCACCGGCAAGGGATTTCCGCAATTCCTTGCAGCAATATATACGGTTTCAACTTGCAAGAATTGACTTGCTACGAGAGTTTACACAATGCGAGTGACTTGACTGATTGCTGATGCAAACACTGCTAGTGGACACTTGGCATTGGAGCTTAATACTTTAAATTTAAATTACGCATTTAATAAGCATTTACTCAATATTATTAATTTCTAATAATGTATAAAATACCATAAAGTGTATATCTATCTATAATATAATAAGACTGTAACAGATCCAATTCTGTACATTGAAGATATTTTGAAAATTTTTATTGGAGGGCACTCTATAATCGATACTGAAGCCAAAACTGCAATTTGTTTCATTTTTGTCTGTCTGTCTGTCTGTCTGTCTGTCTGTCTGTCTGTCTGTCTGTCTGTATCTTGGCCGCGCATCACGCCGAAACTACTGAATGGATTCGAATGAAACTTAGTACGATTTGAGTTTGAGTTTATACTCCAAGGTAGGTTATAGGATACTTTTTATCCCGAAATTCAGCATGGTTCCCTTGGGAGAGGGGAAGAAAGTTAAAACGTGTATTTAGCTGTAATTCATTAACGCGTAGTTCGATTTAACTCATTCTTTTTTTGTTAGAAAGGTAGTATTTTAAGTATTGTCCCGTAAATATTTCAATGTCATAGGTATTTTGGTTCAGAAATGACAGACATTTATTGGGTTCAAATAACTTGGGACCCGGATCTTTGAACGTACGGCTTATTTTAAACTGGTGTGCATTTAAATTTATTTTTGTCGATCTGTCTATTTGTTCCAGCTAATTACCGAAACGGCTGGATCAATTTTGATGGAACTTTTAATGGCAGATAGGTGATGTTATAAGGAGTAACTTAGGCTACATTTAGTTTAGGTACAAAAAGGATTATGGGATCCAATCCGATCCTATATAAAACCTATATCCAGGCGGACGAAGTCGCGGGGGTCGGCTAGTAATATAATAAAACTGTAACAGATCCAATTCTGTACATTGAAGATATTTTGAAAATTTTTATTGGAGGGCACTCCATAATCGATACTGAAGCCAAAACTGCAATTTGTTTCATTTTTGTCTGTCTGTCTGTCTGTCTGTCTGTCTGTCTGTCTGTCTGTCTGTCTGTATCTTGGCCGCGCATCACGCCGAAACTACTGAATGGATTCGAATGAAACTTGGTACGATTTGAGTTTATACTCCGAGGTAGGACATAGGATACTTTTTATCCCGAAATTCAGCACGGTTCCCTTGGGAGAGGGGAAGAAAGTTAAAACGAGTATTTAGCTGTAATTCATTAACGCGTTGTTCGATTTCACTCATTCTTTTTTTGTTAGAAAGGTAATACTTTAAGTATTATTCCGTAAATATTTCAAGGTCATAGGTTTTTTAGTTCAGAAATGACAGACATTTATTGGGTTCAAATAACTTGGGCCCCGGATCTTTGTAGGTACGGCTTATTTTAAACTGGCGTCCGTTTAAATTTATGTTTGTCAGCCTGTCTATTTGTTAGCTAATCTCCGAAACAACTGAATCGATTTTGATGGAACTTTCAATGATAGATGGGTGATGTTATAAGGAGTATCTTAGGCTACATTTAGTTTAGGTACAAAAAAGGATTGTGGGATCCAATCCGATCCTATATAAAAACCTATATCAACGCAGACGAAGTCGCGGGGATCAGCTAGTACTGAATAAATTATTGATGAAAAACATTTTATCTTACCAAAGAATAGTCCTAGTCAATGTCCTCCCGACCGAATTTCGGTAACGATGGCCAAATACAACGGAGGCGGAAACCAGCCAACTACGCAGGAGATCTTATACTGCACAAGCGTCTGCTCTAATGCAATCTCTATTCCCTCACTCTCACAGTCCGATGGGACGCCAATACGAAAAGACCGGAGAGAGATCAGGCGCAGGACCAACGGCTTTATAACTTTTCATCTATCTATATCTCTATACATCTTCTTCTTCTATAATATAATAAAACTGTAACAGATCCAATTCTGTACATTGAAGGTATTTTGAAAATTTTTATTGGAGGGCACTGTATAATCGATACTGAAGCCAAAACTGCAATTTGTTTCATTTTTGTCTGTCTGTCTGTCTGTCTGTATCTTGGCCGCGCATCACGCCGAAACTACTGAATGGATTCGAATGAAACTTGGTACGATTTGAGTTTATACTCCGAGGTAGGACATAGGATACTTTTTATCCCGAAATTCACCACGGTTCCCTAGGGAGAGGAGATGAAAGTTAAAATGTTTATTTAGCTGTAATTCATTAACGCGTTGTTCGATTTCACTCATTCTTTTTTTGTTAGAAAGGTAGTACTTTATATATTGTCCCGTAAATATTTCAAGGTCATAGGTTTGTTAGTTCAGAAATGACAGACATTTATTGGGTTCAAATAACATGGGACCCGGATCTTTGTACGTACGGCTTATTTTAAACTGGCGTGCGTTTAAATTTATGTTTTTCGTTCTGTCTATTTGTTTCAACTTATCTCAGAAACGGCTGGATCGATTTTAACGGAACTATCAATGGCAGATAGGTGTTGTTATAAGGAGTAACTTAGGCTACATTTAGTTTAAGTAGGTACATAAAAGAATTATGGGATCCGTTACGATCCTATATAAAACCTATAAACACGCGAACGAAGTCGCGGGGGTCAGCTAGTATTATAATAAAACCGTAGACTTGCCGTATCTGTACATTAAACATTTTTACAAAATAATAACTGGGTGGATGTTAGGGATAAGCTGTAATAGAACGTAAAAAAGCTATTTTTGAAATTTTTGTCTGTTTGTCTGTATGTTTGTGCGCGCATCACGCTAAAACTACTGAATGGATTGAAATGAAATTTGGCATGATTTAAGTTCATACTACGGAGTAATATATAGGATACTTTTTATCCCGAAATTCAGCACGGTTCCCCTGGGAGAGGGGATGAAAATCAAAATGTGTACTTAGCTGTAATTCATTAACGCGTGGTCCGATTTAATTCATTCTTTTTTGTTAGAAAGGAGATACTTTAAAGATTACCAGCTAATTTCTGAAAGGCTGGATTGATTTTGATGGGACTTTCACGGGCGGATGTTTACATTTTGATCTACCTAAACATCCGCCAGTGAACTTTTAACAGTTTTTAGCAAGGTATGAGTTCAGAGGATCTTAGGAAAAACAAAATGATTACCACGGGATTTTTAAAATCAATATCCACGCGAACGAAGTCGCGGGTATCCGCTTGTTAATAATAATCTATACTAATATAACTAGATGATGCCCACGGCTTCGCCCGTGTGGATTTAGGTTTTTAAAAATCCCGTGGGAACTTTTGATTTTCCAGAACAAAAAGTAGCTTATCTGTAGAAACCCGTCCCCAAAACGGAAAAATCCCGTGGGATCCCCACGATTTTGGAATACAATTCCTTACAGCATCAGGGTTGAGGAGTTGGATATGTACCTACTCGAGTTCATTCAACGATAAAGTCTTTAATTGGTACCCCTAATATCAATTTAAATAACCGAAAGTTTCTAAAACCCATTAGTTTTGGGGATTAGGTCCCCTACAGCATCATGATTGAGGAGTTGGAATCCAAATTTTTTATGGAACAGGGTCGCAATGTTTCTCTATCCATTGAAAAAAAAATTACGCAAATCGGTTCAGAAATCTCGGAGATATCGGTGTACATACGTAGAAAAACACAACTCCTCCTTTTTTGAAAGTCGGTTAAAAAAGTAGCCTATGTTACCCCCTGGTTAATTCTCTACTTGTATGTGAAGGTCCCATCAAAATCGGTTCAGCCATTCCGAAGATTAGCCCGTTCAAACAGACAGACAGACAGACAGACAGACAGAAAGACCGACAGACAAAAATTTTAAAAACGTGTGATTCGGTTATGGTAGCGTTCAAATAACCATATGAGCTTAATATGAGGTAGTTATTTCGATATTACAGACAGACACTTCAATTTTATTTATTAGTATAGATAAAGCGGAAGAGTTTGTTTGTTTGAACGCGCTAATCTCAGGAACTACTGGACCGATTTCAAAAATTCTTTCACCGTTGGATATGTACGTGATCCTTGAGTGCTATAGGCTATATATGTACCACAGGCGAAGCCGGGGCGGACCGCTAGTTATTAATAAAAAGTTAAAGTTACGTTAGTCATATTATAATATGACTAACGTAGTAGTATTAGTATTACGTATGTATATCGTTATGCTTTACTTTACGTAAAGCTTTACAGCTGCTGGGCACACTGGGCCACAAGTCCTAGCCTAGTGTGCGGAGGCTGTTATCTTGGTTAATAGTAACAGTTCGAAAACTTTACTAAATACTACTACTGATTGAAACACAATGACTTCAGAGTAAATTGGACCTAAACTGGCTTTTTTTAAGGTTTGAGTTCGCCAATACATTCAGCATTCGTTTACAGCCAGCGCCGCAAGCAGAATTGTTGTAAAATAAATATTCGAAGTATTGAATTACGACTTTAAAATAGTCTTTGGGTTCCTTTTGCATTCCATATATCATCGATATATATTGGTATATATATGTATTTGGTAAAGTTTTGGAGGTGCGCAATAGTACATTGTGATACAAGGGTGGAATGTTGGTTATTGCAAACGAGCTGTCATTAACAAGCCCGAACCGAAGGTGAGGGTTTTTAATGTCACGAGTTTGCAATAACCGATACACCCGTGTATCACACGACGTTTTTCAATACAGTTGTGGGAAATAGTAAAAAAACAAATCGAAGAATCAAATGTTTATTTCAACATACATACCTACGTACGTACCTATCTTTGTCGGAATCTTGGGGGCAAAATTCCATCTTGCGTAATTTTTGCCCCAGATAAAATATCAGGTGGAGTTAATTCCATAATATCACTTGTACTGGAACTCATATTTACAAAAAATAATCAATTTATCACACAAAAAATGAAAACTTTCAGAAAATGGCGCGTTTTAGCAACTGGACATTTTAAAACGAAACTAGGCAACGGTCTACGCGTATACAGCCTATTCGATTTTTGAGATATGTTAATGTGAAAATAATTAAATTAAAAATGGTAATTAAATATATAATTAATTATAATAAACAAACATTTAAAAGAATTTTGAGAATTCAATGCTAAGACGTACGCATTTATTAATTTTTTCTCGTATAAAATCTATCCGATTTTATTCTATGTAGTGCAGTCAAATTTGACTCCAAAAGTGGCTAAAATCGCAAACGAACGGCTAGTTCTGATTTTTTAATATGTTGTTAGGACCACTACCAGTAGTGTAAATCCAATTTTGCAGCTTCGAAAGACCTGTGCTAACTTTGCAGCACTCGAAAAACCGCGAAAATTTCGCACTACTTTTGGGTTTTTCAATATAAGTCCTAAACTATGGGTTTCAAAAAAATATTTTCTATACGTTTTTAAAGAAGATTAAAATTGCTACAATTGAAGACCAAAACTAGCTCTATAAATTCAATATTTGCTGAGATACAGCTCTCCGTCGTCGTCGTCGTCGTCTCAACCAATAGACGTCCACTGCTGGACATAGGTCTCTTGCAAGGATCGCCACAGAACACGATCTTGTGCCGCCTGATTCCAGCGGCTACCAGCGACTCGCTTGAGATCGTCTGTCCATCGGGTCGGGGGTCTACCAACGCTTCGTTTACTGGTGCGAGGTCGCCATTCAAGCACCTTGGGACCCCAACGTCCATCGGTTCTTCTAGCAATGTGCCCCGCCCATTGCCACTTCAGTTTCGCGACTCGATGAGCTATGTCGGTAACTCTGGTTCTCCTGCGGATCTCCTCATTTCTGATTTGATCCCGCAGGGATACTCCGAGCATAGCTCTCTCCATCGCCCGCTGAGTGACCCTGAGCCTTCTTATGAGGCCCATTGTTAGCGACCATGTCTCAGATCCGTAAGTCATCACTGGCAACACGCACTGTTCGAAGACTTTCGTCTTCAGACACTGAGGGATATTGGACGAAAAGACATCTCTAAGTTTCCCGAACGCTGCCCAACCGAGTTGGATTCGGCGGTTGATCTCTTTCTCAAAATTGGACCTACCTAGCTGGACCGTATGTCCCAGGTATATATACTCGTCTACAATTTCGAGTGCCGAGTTCTCAACTATTACTGGATGGAGCGGAACATGAGCATTAGACATGATTTTCGTCTTACTCATGTTCATTTTTAGGCCCACCTGTTGAGAAACTCTGCTGAGATCATTGAGCATTGTATTGAGGTTTCCCAGAGACTCTGCCATAAGGACTATATCATCGGCAAACCGTAGGTGAGTGATGTACTCGCCGTTTATGTTGATGCCAAGTCCGTTCCAGTCCAGAAGCTTAAAGACGTCTTCCAATGCAGCGGTAAATAGCTTCGGGGAGATAACATCTCCCTGACGCATTCCTCGCTGCAGTTGGATTGGCCTCGTAGTCTGGTCCTGTATACGGACTGACATAGTGGCTTTTTCGTACAAGCACTTCAGCGCTTGGATGTACCGATAATCGATCCGGCATCTCTGCAGTGATCTCAATACAGCCCAAGTTTCCACCGAATCAAAGGCTTTCTCATAGTCCACAAACGCTAAGCAGAGTGGCCGGTTATACTCTTCGGTCTTCTGTATAACCTGCCGCAGCGTATGGATGTGGTCTATGGTACTGAAGCCTTTTCGGAACCCGGCCTGTTCGGGAGGCTGGAAGTCGTCGAACCTACGAGCGAGACGATTCGTAATGACTCTCGAGAACAACTTATAGACATGGCTCAGCAGCGAGATGGGTCTATAATTCTTCAGCAGGGTATTATCACCCTTTTTGAAGAAAAGAACCACCACGCCTCTGTGCCATGCTTCTGGCGTTCTGCCCTCGTCGATGACGGAATTGAACAGTCGCTGAAAGACTTTAAGTACCGGTTTTCCACCTGCTTTCAGGAGTTCCGCTGTGATTCCGTCATCACCTGGCGCCTTGTTGTCCTTAAGTTGTTTGAGAGCCATACTAATCTCGTATAGGCTGACGTCCGGGATATCTTCGGTTCCGGGATATCTTCGGTAATAATATAAATAATTTTTTTCTTGAATAAATAACATTATAAATACTTAATTTAAATACTTAGTAATAGTTTTAATACATATTTCTTGTGGATGTACATGGTTTTTTCTTTCAAATTACATTCAATACAAACTAAAGAGAAAACTGCAATTTTCGCATTTTTTAAACTTTTAGGATTTGTAAGTAAACTATATGGGCTACAGACGTTGTTTAGTGTTTAAATTAAAGCTAATTATATTTACTACAACATCTTTTCAATTAACTTTACTCGTAAAATGAGTATTTTCCCCGATATCGGGGTTTAAAATTGACCGAATCTTAAAATTTCACTTTTTTGGAATTAATTGTCAATTTTTGGAGAGCTGTATCTCAATAAATATTGAATTTAAAGAGCTAGTTTTGGTCTTAAATTGTAGCAATTTTAGTCTACTTTAAAAAAGTATAGAAAAATATTTTTTTAGAAATGCATAGTTTAGGACTTATATTGAAAAACCCAAAAAAAGTGCAAAAATTTCGCGGTTTTTCGAGTGCTACAAAATTAGCACAGGTCTTTCGAAGCTGCAAAATTGAATTTAGACTACTGGTAGTGGTCCTAATAACATATTAAAAAATCAGAACTAGCCGTTCGTTTGCGATTTTAATGTCAAATTTGACTGGCGTAATGTATGAAAACTCCTTGCTACTAAACTTTTTAAATTGACTTATAAATTTAAAAATAAACTGCAAAACAAAATGATCGAGCTCGTAAAACAAAAGTCACGACCGCGTAAAACAAAACATGCCTGTGCAAAAGATTTAATTTTCGAATCATAACTATAGCCTCTGAAAGTACGGCATGTTAAACAACTGTATTGAAAAATATAATAACTGCATAGATCTAGAAGAATGATAAGGCCATTCTAGCTAGGTATACGAGTAGTTGTATACTTGGCGCTGTTGTCGACATTATGATTTATTTTTATTTTTCCGACCAATGTGGCAGGACAACGTCCTAATCCAATAATATTTAGTAATCCATACTTATTAGGTACTAATCACACTAATATTATCAAGACGAAAGTTTGTGTGTATGTATGCGTGTATGTTTGTTACTCTATAACGCTGCAACTACCGATGAACTTAATTGAAGAACCGATTTGCCTGAAATTTTGAATGGAGTAGATTATGCCCTGACTTAACACATAGGAAAAATCCCGCTACTACTAGCTACAGCTATAGGTAGATTACTATTGCAAACTTTCTTGAAAGTAGGTATAAAGGTTGGAAAAGGGAGCGGGAACGGGAACCGGAAATCCAGGATTCCCTCGGGATTTGTGAAAAACCGAAACTCACGCGGGCGAAGCCGCGGGCATTCTCTAGTAATAATATAAAGTAGCTTGTCCTGACTGATTATTATTATCAACGCACAGCCAAAACTGAAGCTAAAACTTGAAATTTTCACAGCAGCTTTCTTTTATTACGTAGGCGCACACTAAGAAGGGATTATTTCAAATTCTATCCCTAAGGGGGTTAAATAGGGGATGAAAGTTTGTATGAAAGTTCGTCATAAAATCTATATAAACTATATAAATCATATATCTATATAAACAAGTTATATCCATGAAAATTGGTATTTAGGTTTTCGGTTACAAACAAAGAGTTAAGTGTTTAAGAAATTTTGAAAAAACTACCCCCAAGTGGGTTAAATGGGGGATGAAAGTTTGTATGAAAGTCCGTCATTTTTAAAGTTATAACAATGAAAATTGGTATTTGTACTGTGGGTTAAAAATAAAGAATTACGTGTTTCAACAATTTTGGAAATTCCACCCCCAAGTGAGATTTATAAGAATCCAAGCGGACGAAGTCGCTGGCATCAGCTAGTTAACAATATTTTCTGTGAAACAACGTTAAGATCATGTTATTTTTTAACCCCCGACGCAAAAACGACGGGGTGTTATAAGTTTGACGTGTCTGTGTGTGTGTGTGTGTGTGTGTGTGTGTGTGTCTGTCTGTTCCCCTGTGGTGCTCAAACGGGTGGACCGATTTGAATGCGGTTTTTTTTGTTTGAAAGGAGAATTAGTCGAGAGTGTTGTTAGCTATGTTTGATGAAAATCGGTCTAAGATGGCCGCCGCTACAAAATGGCGGATTACTTATTTTTTCACAACTCCCTTAATATGGGTATCAAATGAAAGGGCTTGACTAGTAGAATAGCATTATTACAAATCCAAGATGGCCGCCGCCACAAAATGGCGAATGTCGGGGGTTTTTTAAATTTTAAATTTATACTTGTTGTTGCCATAATTTCTTTGTTTTTTACACGATAAAATGTCACAAAAGTGAATAAGGAGTAGGCAATTGTATGTAGCCTTGGCCTTTCCGACGACAGCGCTTCGTGCCAAAATATTAACATTTCAAAATAATGTCGTGACGTGACGTAATTAAACACAAAAAATATCAACGTTATTATATAATTTTTTTACAAGTAAATTAACATATTAAGTTTAAAATTTAACCTAGATTTAATCCGATTTGTGATGATAAAGTCTATACTTGAAATTGACTTGAAAACATTTTACGATCTACGCATGGTTCTCATAAAATTAATTCACACTATCGGCAGAGCGAGAGCGAGAGAGAGATAGAGATGCTTTTGCTGATTTCTTAAAAACTGTGCTAATAAGAGACATCGTATATTTTACACGCTTTATATTAGCTTCACCGGTATGTATGTTTGTAACCGACTTCTTTGGGAAGTGGTTACTTAGTGCAACTGCACTCTCTTCCTAACATTAGGAAACCGTATTAGCGGAATTTTCGCGTAGTGATTTAAGAGCGGGCATAATTTCCGGTAGCTTGTTCCTAGCTTATCTGCTGAATTTCCTAGGACACTTTGCTAGTCGGACAAAACTAACGACACCTCATTTATCAAGATCTAATGGTTGGAAATTGTGAGGGAACCGATGAATCGACAAACATGATATTTTAGCACGCTTTTATATACGTGCTAACTTCCTGTAACTAACTACGAGTACGTAAAGGAATCTTGGAAGCCCGATTTAACCAAATTCCAACAATCGTATCGATTTGAAAGTTGATACTGCAAATGTCGGGTTAAAAAATTTATTTCTAAAAAAGATTACGTATTTACAAAATTCACTCTCAGAGAAACATTAATATCTACATTTACAATATTGATTTGTGAATTGATATTGAAAGGTTCTATTAAACTATATTATTTTATTCGTTCATATTCTACACCAAATTATTTTACTGGTTTGGTCTGGTAAATTATCGACAAGGTCACGCGTACACAGCATTTCTTTTAGTACTTTATTATTAAGATTTCTGTGGGTTCTACTATCGATCTCATTTCTGATTTAATAACGTAGATAAATTAAGAGCATAGCTCTCTCCATCGCCCGCTGAGTGACTCATGGTTTCTTATAAGCCTTAGATCATATCTCGGAGCCGTATGTCAGGGTGTGAATGTATAGGAAATCAAAAGTTTATGTATCTATTGCACAAATGGTTGTTTATTTTTAAATGAAATTAGTACTCATATATTTTTACAACAATAACAGCTAAGCACTTAGTATAGATATAATTTGAAACTATTCTACACACTAAGTACAATAATTTTTTTACATTAGGTTCGCAGTAGTTTTAAAGTAATATTATATTATTATTTTTAATACTTAAATGTAAACAGCCATAATATTAATTTAATATGTTGAATACTTGTATTATAAAGTTTAATCTATTAATATACAACGTTAGTTTTACTTTGCGCAAAAACCGAAACACGTGTCAAATATTTTTACATTAAGAATATTTATACAAAATTTCAAAAAAATATAATGAAAAGTAACGAAGTTATAAGCTTGTTATGTTGCGTCGTTGTCCTCGAAAAAAATGGTCACCGCAAGCCGTCGCCGCAGTGACGTGCGATCGACTCGAGTTGAATGACCGCCGCTGTGTGCCGACCGTCAGCTGATGCGCGGTAAACCATTGTGTCTAAGCTTGTAGGATTTCAAAATATTTTTGGACAAAAATATAACACTATATAAAAATGGTTGGATTCGATTTTGTTACTGATTCTGAACAAACTACTTTCAGGTTTTGCGTAAAGTAAAACTAGCGTTGTATACCTACGAGTAATATATAGTAATATAAATTTAATCTATTTGTTTCTGCAGCTGGGTATCCTTTCGATCAATAAAATTAATTAAATATGCAGGCCCGTATAAACTTTATGATACTCATGAGAAATAAGTAAAAATACATTTTCATTGAAACTTCTTTATACCATAATATAAAAAATACAAACACGTCAAGTGTATATTATACACTTGACGTGTTTGTATTTTTACAACTGCTCTCTAGAACAAAATGCACCGTATAATTCTGGTCTGTGATTGGCTGGCCATCTCGTAACAGATAGCCAATTACGGCCCAGGATTATACGGTGCAATTAGTTTAAGCACAGACCGCTGTCCGTGGAGTATTATACAATCTGTGATCACGATCCAGATTGAAATAGTGGATACCCAGCTTCACATAAGGCTAGTTTTAGTGTCACGCTGATCTTGGGCGCTGATAGGCCAACATGTATGGTTGTTATAGAAGCGTTTTATAATAACGCCGACCGCTCAGCGCTGCCAGCTCGCTCGTCAGCGCGAGTCTTAAGCCCAAATTAGACGGTGCCCGTTCATCGTTCATTTTGCGATGAACGATGCACGATACGATATTTGTTATGGCACAGTGCCTCTTAACGATGAACGGTCGGTGTTTAGACGATTCATTTTCGATGACTCGAGCAAAAATCCCGAAAAATGAACTGTCTAATTTGGGCTTTAAAACGCTCACTGAAGACAGGCGCGTGGGCAGCGGTCGGCGCCGACGAACTACCCGCCGAACTCTCAGCGCCGACGATCAGCGTGCCACTTAAAACCAGTTTAACAGCACCATAGTCCGCGCAAAACTATCGTTTTCTAATTACTGCAGTACGTCAGTAGCTCATGTACGGCGCACGGTTTGTCGCAACACTCCGTCACCACCGTCTGCTGGTCCCTGCCCTGCCTCTTGGCCAAGCTATGTGCGCTGTAGGGCGGTAACCACGGCCAGTCAAATTCATTGTTCTGCGGTATTTCGGATCTCTTGATTAGCTTTCCGTTGCAGAAAATGTCTAAAGCTACAGACAACTCCCTTCCGCAACGCTGCAGGTTTGCCGTTTTAGACTGACTGAGTACTGTCAAAACTCCGTAGAGAGCCAAAAGGATCAGAACTGATTGCGACTTCATTTTTTTTAATTCAACGTTGATGTTGCCTTCTTGGGCGTTGAAAGTGTTGTGAGATGAACATTGTATCACAGAGGTTATTTATAGGTGAAAGTTTTCATTAATATTCTGAAACGTGAAAAGCAATGAGCTGAACTAATGTGACCTGATTTTGTGTGGGTGTCCTAACATTCTATTATAACATAAGGTATATTGTCAGGTGAAGTCGAGTAAATAAATAAGTAGGTAAAACTCTTTCTTCAAAACATCAACATACACAAGCATAGTATGGAAAAATAATCATAAACTGAGACTTAGTAAAAGGTACACAAAACGTAGTCTATAATCATCGGGCCCGTTTAGACGAATAGATAGACACGAGTCGGGATGCTTCGAGGACATCAACCGTCCCACATAAATACATACATACCCAGATAAGCAAGAAAAACATGTCCTTTCTTTGCTGTCGCGCTGTTGGGAAAATCATTTTTAAAAAAATCAGCCAAGTGCGAGTCGGGCCTCGCTCTTTCAGGGTTCCGTACATAATTATGAACAATATAATATTTTGGGTCTAAGAAATATTTAATTTCCGAGTTAGACATCGCAAGAAACCGTGAAAGAAAAACGCAAAATAAGTTCGTTTGTTTTGGTCACAGCTTATAAACTATTTTATGAATCGTTGTTTTCAGTATTTGTTGTACAAATAGAGCATATAGTACATAATATACCGAAATATCATATTCCTAACTAGTTTAGTTTTTTAGATAGCCCCCGTCACAAAAATGGTCTAAAATTGACAATTTTGATGACCCCCCATTTCCTTACTTTTTAAGCAAAAAATTAAAAAAATATATATTCGTACTCTACTCAATGAGCTCTAAACAATGATACCCCACAAGCTAGGGTAAGAAAAAAAAAAATTTTTCCGGCTCCTTTCTCATGTATGAGAGCCCCCCTGAAAAATAATTTAATTCAATTTTTAATTCAATATTTGATTTTGGGTCAACGTTTTACACCAAATACCAAAATTTCAGGTTTGTAACTCATTTCGTCTGCGAGCTAGAGACCTGTGACCGGCGGACAGACGGACAGACAGCCGAGTGACATTAATAGGGCTCCGTTTTTACCCTTTGGGTACGGAACCCTAAAAATACGCGTCGAATTCAGAACCTCCTCCGGACGGACGAATAAAATTTTAGTAAATAAGGATCAATAATGACGGACTCTCATACAAACTTTCATCCCCTATTTCAATCCCTTCGAGCCTTTTTGAGACAAAAGGTAGCCTATGTCCTTCTCCAAAGTCTAATCTATCTCTGTGTCAAATTTCATCAAAATCGGTTCAGCGGTTTAGGCGTGAAAGCGTAACATACAGACAGAGTTACTTACGCATTTATAATATTAAGTATGGATTTAAATTAAACTATTCGTAAGTTACAAAGACTTGTCGTAAGAACATCGAGATGGAGCGAATGGCAATATTAATGTGTTCCGCTGAGCGGAATAGTAAACAATCTGCGCTGAATGGCCCATTGATAAATGCAATACTTGTGTTTGGCGCCGCGCCAGCTCTTTTAAACTTGACATATTAAGGTCACGACATGCTCATACTAGTGGATTCTGCTTCAGATAACATGTCTACATCTCTCGAGTCTGTTTCATCGTGATTTTATCTTTTGCTGTATTTTCTAGTGGGGATATGCGAAAAAGAACGTAACAATTTCTATTGTACCTTTAGCGCTATGTCTACATCTTTCCAGTCTGATTTATGGTGATTTTTACTTTTGCTGTATAATATTCTATTGGGGATATGGGAAAAATAACGGAACAATTTCTATTAGACCTTTAGCGCATGTCTACATCTTTCCAGTCTGATTTATCGTGATTTTTACTTTTGCTGTATAATATTCTATTGGGGATATGCGAAAAATAACGGAACAATTTCTATTAGACCTTTAGCGCTATATGTCTACATCTTTCCAGTCTGTTTTATCGTGATTTTATCTTTGCTGTATTTTCTAGTGGGGATACACGAAAAAGAAGGGAACAATTTCTATTAGACCATTAGCGCTATGTCTACATCTTTCCAGTCTGTTTTATCGTGATTTTATCTTTGCTGTATTTTCTAGTGGGGATACACGAAAAAGAAGGGAACAATTTCTATTAGACGTATAGCGCATCTTTTCCGCAAAACCGTAGCAGCAGAACGAGAAATTTCTTACATGGAAAAAATATTAGAAGGCCGAAGGCACCGTGACGCGTTGCGGGGCCGTTGCGGCGCTTCTGCGGCGGCGCTGCGACACCACGTTATATATATCAGTGGTGTGTCATGCCGCTGATATCTGTAACTTTACAGAAACTTTTTTCACCAACACGTGTTGACAACATAAAAGTTGGCAGTTTTTTCTTTAGTGGAGACCCGACATCACAGTCATACAGAACACTGTAGAACCATAGCGCTTATTTTGTAGTCCGGAATCAAACGACCGTCACACCAACAATGTGGCATACAATCCCACAAAATCATGACGTTGCGGCGTCGCAACGCACCGTACGGCATAAGGGAGAGTCCGACAGTACGGGCCGGCATCCAGTACTGGCCAGTTGCTATTTCTAAGATTATATAACAGCTAACGCTGACACCATTAGCTCCATTTAAGTAGTTCACTTTGACAAGTCTATGCCCTAAACGGGGGCGACCTGTCAGCTACCGACTAACTGTCAGTGCAAAGAATTGCGTTGCGCGCGGTGACATTCGTTACACAAGTATTGTACCGGGGGTGATAATTGAATATTATTGGAATATATCGACAATAGTTAATCGTGGTATGTATTTATTATTTATATAGCTACAATAATAATGTTTTAATTGATGCTTTATACGTAACATTTTATAATTGAGCGATCTCGAAATTTTATTTCGCTTCCTCCAGTACGGGCCACGAAATTGTCCGTCAGTACCGGCCACTGGTTGAGTTTATTTTAAATGGTTTAATTTCTTTATAGGTACATAAATATGTTAGATGATGACAATGGACGTGAAAGGAAGACAAAGAAGCGCACCTGAGAACCTGCCATAATGCATAGAGCCGTGGAAAAGTTTTAAGTAGGCACAGAAATGAATGCGCGTCAGGCTGAGATTCAAAGTACCAAGAATGACTTTAAATGTAGAATTAAAGCTATTGAAAATTATAAAGAGAAAAATAATAAAGCTTTAAGCCTGCTATGGGTCGTTTCCACGACACATTCTCGCCTGAACACGAAAAAGTGTTGGCAGAACATATTAAGGATTTAGACAATAGGCTAATGCCCATAAGGAAACTTTTAGTAAACTTTTCACGGTTAAAGATAAAGAAGTTAACAAAAAAGGCAAGGATGTTTTGCTATCAGGCAACGATACCGACAAAAAAGACAGGAAAAAGAATGAAAACTAGCTCCTTTTTCAAAGAAAGATTTAGGAAGAAACAATATGCCCTCTGTGCCTCGAATCTCATAAAGAGGATTGGATTCAGTGTGGAAACTGCAAGATTTGGGTGCAAAAGGCTTACGCAAACATTTTGGAACTATTAAACCAATAAAATATGTGATTATTGCCTAGTATAAATGGTATTTGTTTCTGGCCCGTACTGGAGGACAATTTTTTTACTATTAATTTTTAGTGTCTTTAGATTTTATTAATAAATTTGATTCTTTCCAAATATATTGATGTTACATTATTTTTATTTATACATTATGAGTTATTTTACATAAATCAGCAAATATATAACATATTACTTTGGAGATTTTAATTTTATACCAAATAAACCTTAGGGTGGCGGTACTGCCGGACTCTCCCCTATATACATCAAAGTATGAACTCATAGTTTTCCACTTCTAGGTTGCTCACCAAATATCGCAGAAATTAATTCCCGTCCTCAAAAGATGGGGGTGAAAACGTTATAATACAATGTTCGTGGTGGATTCCATTAAGTGATTTTCCTTTAGCATATATTAATGAGTTCAAAATAAGATCAATCAATAATCCATTCAAGTGAGATTGTTTACTGAAAATCTTTGACAAACACACGCCCACGCAATTTACCTACGATCATATCTCATTAGTTACATTTAAGTGAACCAGATATGCATAGGAATATTAATGAAAATTTTCACCTATAAAAGCCGCAAAGTTTCCCCTTTTCGACACACAACAGCTCACAGCTTCCAACGTTCAACATGAAGAGTTACACGATTTTCTTCGTCCTCGGACTGATGTGTTACATCGGTCTCAATCCAGTAAGCTGTCACGAGAAAGCGCAGACCTACTGCGGTAGACGCTTAGCTACAGCGATGTTCCTGGTCTGCGACGAGAACTTTCAAAAGACATACAACATGATCAAGCGATCGGATATAGAATTCAACGCTGTGGATTCGGAATGGCCGTTGATCAATCCTTACGAAGACTCCATCGGACGCGGTAAAAGGAACCGCGAAGGCGGTATAATTGAGGAGTGCTGCCTCAAGCCTTGCACCATCAACACGCTGTTGAGATATTGCGGCTAATTTCTCAAGTTTCATAATATCGATTCATAATGCCTGCCGTGTTATTTTCTAAAATGCAGTTTTCCTCGCAATTAAAAGAGCAGCAATAAAATCAAGCGAGCGTTTTAGTGTACGGGATTCACTTTAACTCTAGTATGTTGCCTTAATCCGCTAACATTTCATTGAAATAATAATGCTCGTCAAGTTGTAATCGTCGCTGCGTTTAAGAGCGAGGTTGTGTGTTTAGAGAATAGCACTGTTAGTACAACGAACGGCTAACGCTTTTACGGATTGTTGATTTATTTATAAGAAAATGAATATTATTGTAATAGTTGTTGATTACATTTAATCATTGTAAATAGGATATTTATATGGTGTGTTAGAAAATAAATATTACTTATACATAAAGTTATAATTTTTTTATTAATTTTATTTTTAAATTCATAATTAACAAATTAATAAACTTTTATGAAAATTTATCGCAGGATCTTATGATAGAAGGGCTATATATCAGAAGGGCTCCACGAAGTTTAAAATTTTTAGGCCAATTAATTATTTATTTATACCTTTCATCACATTGTTTATGCCAACGGTAAAATTGTTATTTAACAATTGAATAACTTATTGAAAAATGGTGATTAAACTTTTTTTTCTTCTTTTTTTGGCTCGATTCTTTCAAGTGTTAAGAAGATACTAGAATTTTTTAAATTTTTTAAAATCACATTTTATGTTATAAAAAAAATATTTTTATTGCTGAACTCTCGCGCGCGCAGGCCGTAACAGCGGCGCAGAAACCTATTTTCAACGTCAGAGTTATAAATAATGGAGATAGAGTTTCGGAAGTTGAGACTTTTATATCGGAAATTTCCTCCTCTTTAACGAGCTTTTTTCAAAATTGCTTAAATATAAATATTTTTCGAGTTATTAACATAAAACGAAATATCATTTTTTTTCCATCTTATTTTGTTAATAACAATTGCAATTTTTTACCTGCACCAAAATCCTTCAAAAACATTTTTCTAGAGGTAATTCCGAATCGAATGTGCTATCTCTCATATTTTTAGGACCTTTATCTCTATTTTTCACGTTTTTGAACTTGTTAGCTAGACTATTAAACGAATTGTAGTTCTCGTGTCAAAACCGTAAATGTTTTTCAATGTTTTCGATCACCTTTTTATAAGAACACTGTAGAGAATTATATTATCAATAGGTCAACGCTCACACTACGATCAGTACGCGCGACCGACGTACGCGACCGATATCAGCTCAGAAATAATTCAGACACAAATCGTTAAATGGTATAACATTTAACTACTCACGTGGCCGGGGTCTGATCGCGCTCCTATTAATTTAGGCCTCGTATGTACGCGCTGACTCCAGTATCAATTTAGTTTCTTGTGGCGTATTGATCTAATTTTAGAAGGGTCAATTTACATTTGAACATGAAAATCGTTAACTACTCATGTGCCCCGGCGACGTCCATTGCTGATCTTATTATCACTAAATATTATAAAACGAAGTACCCAGCCGCGTCTGTCTGCCTGTCTGTGTGTAAAATTTTCGGTATCTTCCTTCGTTTAAAGGACAATCTTTATTAATTACTAAAAAGTCATGAGTATTTCTCAACACCATTGTACAAAGATTTTTAAGGCGATAAACTTTAAACTATTGAACAGATTTTCAAGAGGTTTTCACCAATAGTCAGAGTGACTCATGCGGAAGGTTTAGGTGTATAATTTGTAAAGGTTTTGTGTTAAATTGGTTGAAATATGACGATAATTTTTGAAAATGTCCTAAAAAAGTCAAGAAGCTTAGGAGCTTTCATCGAAAATTCTGCCTAATTCCTTTGAGATATAAAAAAACAATGGGTAGCGGGTAATTACCACCCGTGCAAAGTCGAGCGGGTCGCTAGTATATATTAAACGAGCGACGTTTGTATTTTGTATTGGTATCACGTCTCTGTGCATCTTCAGTCACAATTCCGAATGAAGAGTCAATGTAGAAGTTGTATGTATGTATTATTTAATCTACGTATAAAATTCCGGTTGTGCATACGTGTGTTTGTAATTCTACTCCTCCTTAAAGGCTTGACCGATTTTGATGATTTTTATGCACTTATGGGATCACCTGGACGGTATAGCTAGGTATACAAGTAGTTACTATACTTGGCGCTGTTGTCGACATTATGATTTATTTTTATTTTTCCGACCAATGTGGCAGGACAACGTCCTAATCCAATAATATTTAGTAATCCATACTTATTAGGTACTAATCACACTAATATTATCAAGACGAAAGTTTGTGTGTATGTATGCGTGTATGTTTGTTACTCTATAACGCTGCAACTACCGATGAACTTAATTGAAGAACCGATTTGGCTGAAATTTTGAATGGAGTAGATTATGCCCTGACTTAATACATAGGAAAAATCCCGCTACTACTAGCTACAGCTATAGATAGATTACTATAGCAAACTTCCTTGAAAGTAGGTATAAAGGTTGGAAAAGGGAGCGGGAACGGGAACCCGAAATCCACGATTCCCCTTAGGATTTGTGAAAACCGAAATTTAAAAGATATTAAGTTAACAAACAGTGGGAGCGATTTTGTTTTATCCTATGTATAGAAAAAGAGATATAATGCGACTATTTACACGCCTTCGTGGAATGAACGAACTACATATGTACCTATCTTGTCTTTGTTTTAGTAGTCCGAGTGTCATAAAATTTATCTATCTATAATAATATAAAGTAGCTTGTCCTGACTGATTATTTTTATTATCAACGCACAGCAAAAACCACTGAAGCTAGAAACTTGTAATTTTCACAGCAACTTTCTTTTATGACGTAGGCACACACTAAGAAAGGATTATTTCAAATTCTATCCCTAAGGGGGTTAAATAGGGGATGAAAGTTTGTATGAAAGTTCGTCATAAAATCTATATAAACTATATAAATCATATATCTATATAAATTTCAAGTTATAAATTGGTATTTAGGTTTTCGGTTACAAACAAAGAGTTATGTGTTTAAGAAATTTTGAAAAAACTACTTCCAAGTGGGTTAAATGGGGGATGAAAGTTTGTATGAAAGTCCGTCATTTTTAAAGTTATAACAATGAAAATTGGTATTTGTACTGTGGGTTAAAAATAAAGAATTACGTGTTTCAACAATTTTGGAAATTCCACCCCCAAGTGAGATTTATAAGAATCCAAGCGGACGAAGTCGCTGGCATCAGCTAGTTAACAATATTTTTTGTGAAACAACGTTAAGATCATGTTATTTTTTGTTGCCATAATTTCTTTGTTTTTTACACGATAAAATGTCACAAAAGTGAATAAGGAGTAGGCAATTGTATGTAGCCTTGGCCTTTCCGACGACAGCGCTTCGTGCCAAAATATTAACATTTCAAAATAATGTCGTGACGTGACGTAATTAAACACAAAAAATATCAACGTTATTATATCATTTTTTTACAAGTAAATTAACATATTAAGTTTTAAATTTAACCTAGATTTAATTCGATTTGTGATGATAAAGTCTATACTTGAAATTGACTTGAAAACATTTTTCGATCTACGCATGGTTCTCATAAAATTAATTCACACTATCGGCAGAGCGAGAGCGAGAGAGAGAGAGAGAGAGATACTTTTGCTGATTTCTTAAAAACTGTGCTAATAAGAGACATCGTACATTTTTCCTGTAATATTTACATAAACCTCTATAACCTCTAATTATTTCTGACTGTTTGCTATCCAAACTTCGGAAACAAGGGCCTATAAAGAACTTTTGATATTTAAGACTTTTTTATAGATCATAATATATTCTAATTCAATGTATTGTGTCGTTTGTTTATTATTTTTTGTTTTAAATATATAGTGAAGTGGCCTTAAGTGATGAAGTGGAAAATAAAATAAAATAACTGTATCCAATAATTTAAATTACGCCAATTACGCAAAATGTTATTTTGTCACTAACTAAAAACTCAGGCACGGTACACGCCAGGTTTTCTTTTAAAACCTATCAAGTTTACTTTGTCTGTTTTCTCACAAGCGTAATGTAATGAAGACAAGATCTAGGTCGGAATTTTCCCTGACACATTTCGCGTGTAGCACAAACATCTCCAATCTAACATAACACCTTTCGATGTACACCTACATGCCTCCACTTGATAACAATTATGTTAATATGCTCATTCACCCACTCTGTGACATCACGATTATCCCCGATCCAGTGCCCAATGATCCACTCATATGCACCCAACACATGAATATTAATGGATCAGGTGTATAAAAGGTGCTGAAGACCTCGTTATCAGCACACAATAATTTCCATCCTCAAGTATAATACACCAGCCAGAAGCAACCATGAAGACACAGACTGCATTACTTCTTCTGGCTTGTTTGGGTGAGTTGTTTACTCGATCTCTGCGTCGTATTTCTAATTAAACCCCGACGCAAAAACGACGGGGTGTTATAACGACGGGGTGTTATAAGTTTGACGTGTCTGTGTGTGTGTTTGTCTGTTCCCCCGTAGCGCTCAAACGGGTGAACCGATTTGAATGCGAATTTGTTTGAAAGGTGAATTAGTCGAGAGTTTTGTTTTTTGAAACGACTGATATGCACGAGGCCCACATACTGCTCAAGCTGTTTATTCACTATACCAGTTTTTTCATACTATCTTCTTCTCTCCATATAATCTTCTCAACCATTTTACTGCTAGACATAGCTCTCTTGCAAGAATACCCATATAATACGATATAGTGTCGCTTGTATTCAACGGCTGCCAGATCTCGACTCGCTTGAGATCGTCCATCTACCTAGGGGGGGTATAGCGGTGTGGGGTTGCCATTCGTGCACCTTGGGATCCCAGTATTTGTCAGTGATTCGAGGTATACTTGAATGTCCTGAACATATTGGTCTTGGAGCTTTTTGACATTTCAATTCCAATTGATGTCTGCAGCCACTTTTCTGATGATCAATTCACCATTTAGTTTCAAAAAATTCTCCTTTCTATCCCAGGTCTCGTCTCGGTGGTGACATCACAAGAGGTATACTGTGGAAGACGTCTGTCTGCTGCATTGGACCTCCTTTGCGACGGTCACTTGATCAAGAGATCTGAACCCCAACCCCAACACAACAGCTTCGAGGCGAGATGGCCGTGGATAGATGCTCATAAAGCTCACAGCATGGGACACAGGAGGAAGAGGCAGGTCGTCTCCGAGTGCTGTGAGAAACCCTGCACCATCAACGAACTGCTTTCATACTGTAACTACTAAAACCTTTTCCGATAAAAACTTGTACCCACGTCTTTCAAATTATGAATTTGTATTTTATGGAATATAATACATAATAACCATAATATATTTCTTGTGCTTTTCATCTTTTATTTGGATATTGAAGGATATCCATATACATATATTCCTTAAACTGAACTGAGTCTGATCAACTGAAGTCAAATGGATGGAAGTCAATAATTTAGGGCTTCACTCCAAAATTAGGCATTAACTGAAAAGCCAAGGTTTCCATCGCCAAAGTTTGACTTGAAAACTTGTCAGTCATGATTAAATTTTGGCTGTATATCGTACCGTTCAACGTGATGGACTGCCTGTGAATAAAACTTTAGGTAATTTATACAGTTGAATTTGTTATTCTCACACAGGTAAAAGTTTACACGTTATTTCAAGCGTAAATTTTCGCTTCAATCACCAGCAAAAGGTGCCTGTTCCAGTTTCCGTATAAGCCAATTAAGGAAACAATATTTTCTGAATTCTCTTAGTTCCGGTTACTCTACGATGTTCGGAATCCCGGTTGGGCCAATTTAACCAAACAATCTCTGCCAAATCAATCTCAAGTGTTGATGTTCCGAACTCTGATCCGATTTAGGGTTTAAATTAGGAAACCAAATTGCTGCAAGTTTGGTTATTCTTGGCGGGTTAACGTGGCCAACACTTTAGCTTAGCTCAAAGCCGAAAGTGGTCAAAGCCGCATTAAATCCTACATTCTATTATTTTAGGTGTTTTAAAATTCGCTTTTGATTTTTTTTTCTTTATTTTAAGAGCTTAGTCTATGCTGACTATGTCGCTCTGTAATTTTTAACCCCCGACGGGGTGTTATAAGTTTGACGTGTCTGTGTGTGTATGTGTGTGTGTGTCTGTCTGTTCCCCTGTAGCGCTCAAACGGGTGTACCGATTTGAATGTAGTTTTTTTTGTTTGAAAGGTGAATTAGTCGACAGTGTTGTTAGCTATGTTTGACGAAAATCGAACCAACATGGCTGCCGCTACAAAATGGCGGATTACATATTTTATCACAACTGCCTTAATATGGGTATCAAATGAAAGGACTTGACTAGTAGAATAGCACTATGCAAATCAAAGATGGCCGCCGCCACAAAATGGCAAATGTCGGGGGTTTTTTAAATTTTTAATTTATACTTGTTACATATATTGTGTATAAAGTAACATTAATATAGTACATAGGTATTTTAAAATCATCAATATAAGATATGGCCAGGCTGAGATTGAATATGAGAGAAGATCATCCTCCGCATTAAATCCTACATTCTATTATTTTAGGTGTTTTAAAATTAGCATGGAACCTTTACATTTAGTGAAATAAAAAGTAGCTTATATTCGACTGAAGGATGCAAACTTTCTCTATGCCTTTCATCACGATCGGATCGGTTAGGTAATTTTGAATAATATCAACAATTTCGCTAAATTATTTGTGCTAGAGTTGCAGGTAAATACTGTGGATTGCCTATGGCTATATTTATGTCCGCTTGACCGATTACGAAGTTTCCTAGATTTTATTTCAAGACTAGATGATGCCCACGACTTCGTCCGCGTGGATTTAGATTTCTTTAAAGCCTGTGGGAACTATTTGCTTTTCCGGGATAAAGTTGATTGTGTCAATATCAGGGATGAAAGCTACTTCTGTACCGAATTTCATCAAAATCGGTTAAACGGTTTATGCATTATTTTTCCGTCTTCCCGTGGGAACATATTATTATTTTCCGGGATAAAAAGTAGCTTATGTCCTTCCTCGGGATGTAAGCTACCTCTGTACCAAATTTCATCAAAATCAGTTACACTATTGGACCGTGACAGGCTAGGAGACACACAGACAGACACACTTTTGCATTTATAATATTAGTGTGGATTACTACTCTTTAGTATATTGCGACTTGCGAGAACTCTTCTGTAGGTAAGCTGCCCCCAGCTTACCTACAGAAGTAATCTATTTCCTCCAATAAACGTTTATTCACGGTTCGATTTTCCTCAAAGCTGGAGGAATTGTCTTTGTGTTTGAAATTGGCAATTTCTTTTAAATTCATAGCGAATAATATGTTCTGCAGTTGGTGAGATATTGTAGCCAACTATTTGCCTGTTTCGCTAGTGAATTTCACAAAATTGCGAATTTCACAGAAAGACTGGAGGACAGAAGTATCTAACTGGATCAAAATATCGACAAACAAACAAATATTTTTATCGTGGTATGTAGGTATCCGTAGTTTACATTTGATTATGTCGTTAAATCACGAAATAAACTTTATCTACACCCATGCTTTAAATCCTCTATTAAAGATTCTGAAACAGTTAGCTTATTGCCAACATTAAAACACCCAATGTCCTAATAACCATTACATCATCCAAACGGATGATGTTATTTTGTACTGAGTTTCATAACAACACTCCTTTGTTTTTTTTTCAATCCCTTCATGCGCAAAGAGTTTCAATATCCAGCCACATTCATTGCTTGATGCGCGGTATCTGTATGAATTTCAAAAAAAGAACATTTTCGTTTACACGCGTTCTGACTACGTCGCGCGCCGTAAAAAAATTAAGTTATTCGAATTCCCGCCATTTTTCTTCGATATTTTTATTGTTACAAAAAATGAGCGATTCAAGTTTTAATAGCACACCGCCAGATATTTTAAACGCTGCAAAAGACATTTACAATAAATTACTACCGGAAAAATCAAGAACGCGTTATGAAAAAACGTATCAAGATTTTATGAATTGGAAACTATCAAAGGGTTCATCATCATTTTCTGAAGAAGTACTTTTAGTTTATTTTCAAGCTTTATCAGAGAAATTTAAATCTTCATCCCTATGGACCTTCTACTCAATGCTCAAAAGTACACTGAGTATTAATCACAACGTGGATATCTCAAAATATTTAAAATTAATTACCTTGTTGAAACGTAAAGGAGAAGGCTATACAGGGAAGAAATCGAAAACGTTTTCACCTGATGAAATAAATAGGTTTTTAAGCCAAGCGCCTGATCAACTATATCTAGCGATAAAGGTACGTTAGTTACTTACTTCATTATAATGTTATTTTTCTTGTGATATGATGAATAAATTACAATATTATTCTTTCAGACTGCGCTAATATTCGGAACCATGGGCGCATGCCGTCGTCAAGAATTATACGCTTTGTTATATACCGACTTACAGATAAATGAAACTGTAATTGTGGTCAATGTCAATAATACAAAAACCAAAACAAACCGCATTCCATAGAAAATAAAAATAGTGAAGTGGTAAATATAAATATTCCGCCGAGTACATCGGGATCGGGACCTTCCAACATTAAAGAACATAATATTCAAGTGAATTTTAATAATTGCACTATACAAAATGTAAATTACTACTAAAATAAATAATTCTTTCATTAATTCTTAGTTTATTTGTATATAATCAGTAATGGATGATATTAGGTTACTACTAGGACTGGCTGTTTTAATGTTAGCAGTAAGCTAACTGTTTCAGAATCTTATAGAGGATTCATATTATGGGTGTAGATAAAGTCTTGTATGCAACTGTTGATAATTAGGTATTAAAACACTCATGTGATACTATTATCACACTCAGCTTCGCTTCGTGTGATAAACCCACATTCGTGTTTTAATACCCCTTATTACACAACAGTTGCATAAATAACTATTAAATCATTAGTTCCAATACGACATCACGTAACCGATTAGGCATATGGGTTTAATGAAACTGCCACACCCCTTTCAAGTTAGCCCGCTTCCATGTAAAAATGCATCGTCATTTGATAGAATAAAAAACAGTCCTCTAGAGATACCTATTACAGCTTGACCTGAATTCCACGCGGGAAAAGTCGAGAGCAGCTAGTCATGGAATACATAATGTGCTTGACAAATAAATACAGTGTTCTCCTAAAAGAATTTTGAAAATGGCTGCTAATCTCAACAAAGAACAACCAACTACGCAGGTACACACGTAGCTGCACTCTCTTTTCCCTCACTCCAGTAGTCCGATGGAACGGCAGTTTGGTACAATCGGAGGGAGCCAACATCGTTACGTGCCCTACGAGGCACGCCGCCAACTTCCCACCTTAAGACTGTTACCTACTAAGAATTTCTTGACAAAACATTTTTTTGGGCCCTCGGATTAGAACTTAGGACTTTATGATCGACAATCGAATAAACAAATCACTAGACCAACGAGGCAGTCAAATTAAATTAAATCAGTACGAGTTATAAAATCCAATTTGACAATAACTACTATAAAAATAATATAAAATTCATGCCCCGATTTGTCAGACGTAGACAATTGCCACAACAGTCGTAGAAGCCGTTATTTAAAACAAAAGCCCTTTTTCGCTCATTCCTTACTCAGACGAATGCGAGAGAGGTGTTCTAAGACGCCTCTCCGAGGCACTTAACACTCGAATAAAACTGGATATATTAGGGACGAAAACCGTTTCTTTCGCACCTACTACTTTCTTTGGTATAACCACATAACCTTACAATTTTATTATGGTCTACTCTTTAATAAATTTTGCTCTAAGGCTGAGCCCACACGCAGGTGCTCAATACACTGAGAGAAATATTTCTTATAATTCTCCTGATCTGCTCTTTCCAGAAGTGTTTCCTTTCCACAAAATGGCGGATTACATATTATTTCACAACTCCCTCAATATGGGTATCAAATGAAAGGGCTTGACTAGTAGAACTATGTAAATCCAAGATGGCCGCCACGCGGCACGCGCACCACAAAATTCGAAATTTATTGTGTTTTTGTGTGCACAAAAAAATAAAATTGTGTTTCGATACTCCAAATCGATCAACTTTGTCGCAATGTTGAATCTCGGTATAACCCTACTGCTTGTGGTCGTTTCGCCAAGCGTGGACGCAGCATGAGATCTGTATAAAGGCGCCTCTACACGTTGGTCAACATGTTGGCGGATATGATGGAAGGTATTGGGCGAGGAGTTTGTGTTCGCGTCCACACGTTGGAAGGTCGTTCAGTATGCTCCGGTTAGGGCCAATGTGCGGACATATTTACTAAATTGAATATTGAGACGTTAACAGCTGCTGCGGTTTAATTATTCACAGCATACCTGTGTGCTTAGTCTAAATCGGAGCACTCGAAAACGAACTCGAAAACTATTGATCGATTTCAGAGTAAAATAGACCTAAAATGGCTTGTATTAAGGTTTGAGTTCGCCAATACATTCAGCATTGTTCGAATGCTGAATGTATTGGCGAACTCAAACCTTAATACAAGCCATTTTAGGTCTATTTTACTCTGAAATCGATCAATAGTTTTCGAGTTCGTTTTCGAGTGCTCCGATTTAGACTAAGCACACTGATACCGCAACTACGTGAATGTGTATACGAAAATTGTATTTTTTTGATTTTATTTCTTGGGTTCCACAAATAATTTTCGGCTTAGTAGGGCTCTATATAGCAAAAAGTTTCTTCATTGGTCATTGTCACTGCCATTTTGTGGACATTATACTAGTTACTACGCGTGAATATAAAATTTAAAAGACGTGCATGCGTGCGATCACTCTGAGAGCTCGTAGCAAACTGAACTTTCCGCCAACGTGTGGATGCGGCGGCCAAACTCTGTCCCAAACCCTTTGATGTACCGACACGAAATGGAACTCGCGCCAACTTGCGGGCCATCATTCCAATACCTACCAAAATAGCACAAACTCCCGCTCTACACGTTGGCCAACGTATTGGGCCATAAGATGGGCCAGCATGTTCACCAACGTGTGGATGAGCAGTAAGGCTGTCACATTGAGGTGACCTCGTTAGCGAGACGGGGAGATAGTTTAAAACAATGGTAGACGTTATACGTATTTCAACAAAGGCCCATTTTTGCTCATTTCCAACTCGCGCGAACGTATGAGAGGTGCTCTATGGCTCTCCAAAGGAGTTAACACTCGAATAAAACTGGATATATTAGGGTAGAAAACCATTTCTTTTACACCTATTACATTTTTTTCGCTGTAGCCCTATAGTTAACTTTATTTCTAAATTTATTCACGTTTTTTATTGGCTTCAGATTTATATATAACTTATCAAGGCAAGGGAATCTAATAACTTACTTTTCACCTAATTATTTAAATCTTTGAAGATCGTTTAAGAATTTTTAAGGGTTCATAATTGGTTGAAATGTAGGTACGTCATTTTTTATATTTTTTACTTTTATGCAGATGGGTTTTTGTTTTTGTCGTGTTGACGTCTTATAAATCGATGAACGCCGGCTGCACGCATAAAAAGTGTCACGTTCCGCCTGAGCCGAGCGTGCAAGCGAACGGAACAAGCGATAGAGAGGCACGATCGTCCTATGCGTCCGGCTTGTGACGCATCCATCTCTCTTTGTTTTCTTATGACGTTATCACGTAAATTATCGTTAACCATGTTTTACTTCCTTAAGAGCAACTAAGTACTGTGCCACAGTGCTTTTTAAAAGTTGACATACCTAATAAATAGATAAAAAATGTAGTGTGCAAAACCTAGACATTCGAATTCCACCTATCACTATTCGACCTGAATACTTGGACCCGAATGACAGTTATTGCTTTGCCGGCGAAACATGCGGTGGCGGCAAAAAAATAGCCTACATCTGAGATATTATATAAACGATATACATATAAGTAACAGAAAGGATAAACCGACAAAAGTCAAGTAAAGAAAAAGAAGCCGTTTTAGCTACATCTCCCTTTATTTTCAGTTTTCAATTGGTACACGACTACGTAGTTGACACCGCGCTACGCACATTGAGACGATTTTGCAGGTAACGACTGAGGCGAGGCGAGGCATGCATATTGTTCCCACTTTGCTCTACGTAGCCTAAGCCAGCTACCATTTTCTCTACATTTGGGGCCTATTCTTAAAAACGCACTGTAAATTATCACCTGAGGTGCAATGCGCATAGTGACACTATTCAAGCACAGTTCTAGAACACTCTATGGTCCACACGACCACCATGCAACTCGAACGTGTTTTATAACCAGTCACTTTTTACAAAATGGCTTGACCTGTATGATATTATTCTCTATTGTCTTCCGCTGAAAATAAAGCGCACTTTAATTCGTCTCATGTCGTGAGGTACTCGTATTACTGCCGCGTTGGTCTACTAGGTGTTTAATTCAGCTGCAGATCATCCGACTAAAATAAAATACGTTTGACTTCGCTGCTCGAGTCTATGGTCTAACAGCTGTCTAATATGGCATGGGCTAACAGCTGCTCTATACTTCAAGTAAATCTCTTTAGGCCGCATTAATGTTTGAGACATTGAATTGATGTAGGGATCTATAAAGTACCTTTGATAGCGTATAACTTCTGAGCCGATAAAAAATATACCACTTGCATAATCGCGGTTACCGAGTGATATAAATGGCTCTATCAAAATACAGTAATACAAAGTGGTTGATTATCTGAATTAATGGAGTTATAACGACTCAAATTGATACGACGATTTTTAATCCCCGACGCAAAAACGACGGGGTGTTATAAGTTTGACGTGTCTGTGTGTGTGTCTGTCTGTTACCCTGTGGCGCTCAAACTGGTGGACTGATTTGAATGCCGGTTTTTTGTTTGAAAGGTGAATTAGTCGAGAGTGTTGTTAGCTGTGTTTGAAGAAAATCGGTCTAAGATGGCCGCCGTTACAAAATGGCGGATTACATATTTTTTCACAACTCTCTTAATATGGGTATCAAATGAAAGGGCTAGTAGAATGGCACTATTGCAAATCCAAGATGGCCGCCATCACAAAATGGCGAATGTCGGTGATTTTTAAATTTTTAATTTATACTTGTTGACGATTGTGTTTTGTTTGTGATCGAATTGTCGATCAACTGCCTCGTCGGTCTAGTGGTTAACATATTCGACAGCAGATCACGAGATCCCGGGTTCAATTCTCGGGTCGAACAAATATTTGTTAGAGTTTTCTGTCAAGAAATTCTCATTACCAGCACGGGGCTAGTTTTACCATCCCATCGGCAAAGCCGTGTTGCCAAGCGATTTAGCGATTTACAACGTCGCGTAGAAACTGATCAGGGGTATGTGTTTCATGCAAAACTGCCATACCTCTTCTAGCCCGCTTCCACCTCAGACTGCATCGTAATTTATGATGCAGTTCTAGGTAAAAATTATAATAATAATAATAAATACTCACACATACACACACGGTCGTCTGTTCCTAAAGTAGGCAACTGCCTGTGTTATAGGTAACAGCCGACTGATAGACATATTTACATATAAATACATATATATTTTTATAAAGGTATACATACATACATATTATAAATACACCCAGACTCGGGGCGGGAATCGAACCCGCGACCCCGGAACGGAAGGCAGGGTCACTGCCAACCGCGCCAACGGGCCAGTCAAAAATTCAAAAAATTCAACAGCTGATATGACAAATATTCCTGTAGCCAGAGATATAGCCGCGTTCCCCATCACTAATTCCACACTAGCATTGAGGTCACCAGCCGCGGCACTCGGATGACCCGATTATGAATTCATCAGGTCAAACCAAACCAACAGGCTTACAGCGATCACGGCCTGTAGCTTAATACCAACTTTACTAAGAATTAATGAAAATATTGTTAACAGTTTATGTATTAAGTAGGTACATATGTATATTTATATATTACAAAATTTTTATATATTAATATGGTAGATATTTATATTTTGTCTGGTGGGATCCTTGGGCCGTGGCAAGTTACCACCATACCGGCAAAGCCGTCCGGTACGATGCCGCGTAGAAACCAGTCAGTCAGTCAGAGTTACGGCTTTAGTAAATACTGCCATACTTGTTCCAGGTTAGTCCGCGTCAATTATAGACTGCATCGTCACTTACCATCACGTGAAGATCGCAGTCAAGCGCTAAATTGATGAATTTAAAAAACATAATATATTTCATGCTCTCATACATTTCTTTTTCTTTTTCTTTTTAACCTACACAATACACGATCAGTACGGTTAGTCTAAGATTTTACACATATAAATAGTTTTGCGACTCGTTTGCTCACTCGTTTTAAGAAACTGAACCCAAACACTCTTATTTTAAAGTCGTAATTCAATAGTTCGAATATGTATTTTACAACATTTCTGCTTGGGGCGCTCGCTGTGTTCGAAATTCGAATGCTGAATGTATTGGCGAACTCAAACCTTAATGAAAGCCATTTTAGGTCCATTTTACTCTGAAATCGTTCAATAGTATACTACAAAGTTTTGGAGTGCTCCAAACTTAGACTAAGCACTCAGACGTCTACATTGTAGACTGGTAGAAAATGTTATTAGCAATAAGTCCACCATTTATACTTCATTTGAAGTGCAGTATAATAAAGTGAATAAAAAAAGAGAAAAGCTTATTATTATAGTTTGATGACTTATTTTTTGTGTCATTGAATTCCTACCACACTAATCAAGGAGTTCGAATACCACAGCTCCCACCCCCATGATTAGACAGGCTCGATCAAGAATGTTTCAGTTCATCAGTAGAGGGTGGTAACTGCCGAACATTTGTCTCAGTAGGCGTTAATCTATACTCGTCTCGTTTTAACTCAAAATTCTGAGCAGAATCAAAGTGCGCTTTATAAATTTCAGCAGAAGACAGCAGAATGACTTTGCAATCATCCGTTGTGAAGTCGACATCTCCTGAAGATGCTCCGGTGTCGGAGCGAAACGATCGTCGAGTTTTTGTGGTGAATTTGTGTGGTGTTGTGCCTACAAATTTGTCACTTAGCGGATTATAGCAAAGTAATTTTGTGTTCATTGTATAATCTATACTTCTATACTAATATAATAAAGCGGAAGAGTTTGTTTGTTTGAACGCGTCTAACTCATTTCGTCTGCGAGCTAGAGACCTGTGACCGGCGGACAGACAGACAGACAGCCGAGTGACATTAACAGGGCTCCGTTTTTACCCTTTGGGTACGGAACCCTAAAAATGAATGAAATCGGACTACGCGATAATGAATTACAGCTAAGTACACATTTTGACTTTCATCCCCTCTCCCAAGGGAACTGTGCTAAATTTCGGGATAAAAAGTATCCTATATGCTATTATGTAGTATGAACTTAAATCATGCCTAGTTTAATTTCAATCCATTCAGTAGTTTTTGCGTAATACATGCACAAACATACAGACAAACAGACAAAATTTTCAAAAACAGCTTTTTTACGTTTTATTACTTATCCCTTACGTCTCTCACTTATTATTTTTTGCAAATATCTTTAATGGACAGGCACAGCAAGTCTATGGTTTTAATCTTTGTATAGACTAAGCACCTGCCGAGTGCAAGCTTTCCTCACTGCATCTTTGTCTGTCAAATGGAATTGCGTGCGCAACACTTTTCTGTCACTTTTAACACTCGCACAGAAAATTTTATATCTTAAAATCCAGACAACCATGATTTAGCACCACTTTTGACCAGGCAACCAAATACGGTTCGATTGGGAATAAAATAATCTTTCATTTGACATATAATTCGTTTAAATAACAGATGAGGGAAGTAGATCGAAAAAAATTGATTACATTTTTTTGTGTTTAACATCATAGGCACCAAATTTAGCCAGGCAACCAAAGTGCAATGTATCAATCTATGAATTATCTAGCATATTATCTCTATCAGCATTAAATAACAGATGAGGGTAGTAATCTCTATGACTGTATCTCCCACTAATATGGCGTGACCCCTTAAACGGTAGGTTATCTTTCATGCGTCAAAACTTACAGTAGAACCTATTACTGTTAGCCCAGTGTCGATAATTTTTGAAATTAAAAAACATCACAGTAGGATGAAACCCATTGGAATAGGAGGAGAAAATTATGAAAATAAAAGGAAAAATAATTTATGGGCGATCTGAGCTCGGAAAATACCAAGTTTTTGGTTTTTTATTTTTATCTTTTACAATAAATATTTTTTTTTTCACGGAATTTGGTAAAAACTTACCTTTTTATGTACCAAATACACTGTAATTTATTTGTTGGTGGTGTTGGTTTTTTGAACTTTTCACTTTTTTGAGGTTATGTGAAAAAAAGTGTAAATACAAAAGTTGTAGATCTTTTTATTACCTACAACTTTGCCATTTAATTTTTTTCCATAGGACTTGTAGTTTTGCCGGAAATCGAGATAAACCGTTTTTTACCCTTAAAACTCCCCCCCCCACCCTTTTTTTCCCGAGCTCAGATCGCCCGTAAATTTTATTTTTCCTTTTATTTTTATAATATTCTCCTCCTTTTCTAATGGGTTATATCCTACTGTGATTTTCTTTCACTTTTTACTATTTTTAAAGGTATCTCAGGGTCTATGTGGTCTAATGGACTCCTAAACGAATGAGAAGAGCCCCAACTAAACGATCGAAACAAGCGGCGCAAGATCGAGCTCTGTGGCGATCCTTCCAAGAGACCATTTTTATTATGTCCAGCAGTGGAAGTCTATTGGTTGAGACGACGACGAATGGATACCTTACGGTTGGATGACTTACAAAAGTATCGATCTATTTGCAAATATTTTTAATTAAGAATTTGCTTCGCAGTACGAAACCCTTAGATAATACACCGGCCCTCGTTAATGTTGTTTAACTGGAAATCGCTGGCTCGAAGGAATTTAATGAGACAATAATCGTTGTAAGCCTTCCTTTACTCCGAGCCCTGACCCCGTCGTTTCATAATTGGGTCACCTGGGTGCCGATCGCAGAATTCTACGTCAGGTAATAGAAATGGTATCTGCTGTCTTAAATACGGACAGTGTGTCGATTTTTAGTAACACACTCCACCACCACCACCCCCACCACTACAGCCTTTTTAACGTCCCACTGCTGGGCACAGGCCTCCTCCCTCGTAGGAGAGAGGAATTTAGAGCTTAGACCAAAAATTACAATATAACGCAAAATAATTATATTTTAGATAGTTTATGGTCGTCCAATCGTTAGATTAGCCTCAATAGCGCAACGGTTGTCGGGCGCGGATCAAAAACTGTAAGGTCGACGGTTCAAACCCCACCCGTTACACTATTGTCGTACCCACTCCTAGTGCAAGTTTTCACTTAATTGGAGGGGAAACGGGAATATTAGTCATGTTCATCATGGTTAATATTCTTTTTTAAAAAAAAAAAAAGATTGTGCAAACATTCACAGATGGAATAACAAGTGCACAGTTTTATAATATAATCTCGCGGATTTTCCGAAAACAATATCGCCAGTTAAGTTCTGAGTGCTTAGTCTAAGTTTGAAGTGCTCCAAAACTAAAAGTATACTAGTAGTATACTATTGATCGAATCACAAATGACTTCAGAGCAAAATGAACCCAAAGACTCTTATTTTAGGTCCATTTTACTCTGAAGTGATTGTGATTCGATCAATAGTATACTTATAGTATACTTTTAGTTTTGGAGCGCTTAAAACTGAGACTAAGCACTCTGAACCTTCGTTGTATAGACGGTGTTGTTTGTGGCTCGTGCAGAGAGACAGAGATGTAAACCAACAAGCCAGAACACACGCTTTTGACTTCGCGCTTTGTAAATACGTTCAAGGTGTAGAGCAGATATATGACAGTGTGGAGTCGGGGTATTTGGATTTCATTTATTGCTAGCTTTTGCCCGCGGCTTCACCCGCGTGAATTTCAAATTCTGAGGAAATCGTGGACATCTGCTTTCCGTTTTTCCAACCTTTATACCTACTTTCAAGGAAGTTTGCTATAGTAATCTACCTATAGCTATATAGATTTCGGGTTTTTCAAAATCGCGCGGGAACTGTGGAATTTTCCAGGATAAAAAGTAGCCTATGTTTTAAGTCAGGACATAATCTATCTCCATCCAAAATTTCAGTCAAATCGGTTCAGTAGTTGCGACGTTATAGAGTAACAAACATCCAAACATCCACACTTTCACATTTATAATATTAGTAGGATATTCGACCTAAGTATTCGAAAGAAAAAGTTGAATCCGCTTTTTGATGATATGATGAATATCTTCAGAAATGAAGAACGGAAAGTCTTCTCTTCGGGTTGTTATTTTTATATCCGATTATATCAATAAAAAAGGCTTTGAATTCGTGATACAAGGCGTAAAAGAGCGTTTATTGGCGATAATTAGCGTGATCCATTCTCACGGCGCGCGTTCGAACATTTACGGTCCTCTTTATGGTGTGTTTAAGTTTACAAATATGGCGACCAATAAAATGTCGTCGGCATACTCTACATACGCTAAGGCTGGCCGAACATTGGCTTGGCTGCTAATAATGAGCTAATTTCGAACATGAAGGTCAACATAGACTAGCTAGAAGAAGATATTATAGTGTAAAAGTACGAGTATATACACAAAACCAGATGCATTCTCTATTACAAGGATCTTTAAAGTTCTTTTAAATGTGACGAAATTATGTTCCAATGCTCGATATTGATCAATGTTTTGGAGAGGAGCAAACTTATTGTACTAAGTGTACAGGCAAAAGAACCCATTGGGCGTCGAAACTTAAGCGCAGGCCCAATTGTGAGCGAAGCGAGCTTCGTTTCGCCTAGCTCACACCGCTACCGCGACTTTTCATACGACGATTCAATCTGCGAACAACAGAGCGAAGCGAAGTTCTCATTGTTTAGCGACATGAGCACTGCGAAAACGCTTCGCTTCGCTCCCAATGGGACCTGCGCCTTAGGCCTGTTGTTCACATGCCGTGAAAAATCACGTTTAGTATGGAGCACGCCTAGTACTAGCCTAGTTAAAAAGCTCCCATTGTGCTCCATACAACACTGCGACCGTAAATCGTGATTTTTCACGGCGTGTGAACAAGAGGCCTTACAGCCACCGCACACTGGGCCACTAGTGGCGATGACTAGTGGCCGCCACAATTCGAGGAAGAGCGCTCAGTGTGCGGTGGTACCATATAAAATGTATGAAAAATCTCTTCCGCGACTTGTTACCGACCACTCGTCGTCACCACGAGTAGACCAATGTGTGAGGGCTGTTAGGCATCACAGTATATCTCGCAAATCGCGATTACCAGGTTTTTATTGATGCTTGGCAAGTTGCGATTGGAGATAAAATTAACTTCCCATTTACGATGTTGTTGTACGTTTTAATCGGTTCAGATTTCAGAAGATTCTTTTTTATATTGCACAGTGTAAACATCGTGTTGAGAACATGTATGCAGTCTTGCCAAACGGTAAACTTCTGCGACCTAAGTGGTTGAACAGGATAATAGGCGTATTCCTTTTCATCTAAATCTATACATATAATAAAATAGTAGACTTGCCGTGTCTGTACATTAAATTTTTTTGCAAAATAATAACTGGGGGGGTGTTAGAGATAAGTAAAGGAACGTAAAAAAGCTATTTTTGAAATTTTTGTCTGTTTGTCTGTATGTTTGTGCGCGTATCACGCAGAAACTACTGAATGGTTTGAAATGATATTTGGCATGATAGTACGGTAGATACATACGGAGTAACATATAGGATACTTTTTATCCCGAAATTCAGCACGATTCCTCAACGCATCCTGTGTGACATGACCCTTAAAGTCGTGACCTCAGCGCTGAGGCACAAAGCCTCAGCGCTGTAGCCTGCAGGTACTCAGGTACTGTATATACGGTATACCGCGCAATTAATTATTGTAAAAGCCGAGCCAACCCGGCTGGCGCGCGCACGCCTCCCGCGGGCATTGCAGTATGGTTATTCCGAGCTAGCACACCTCGAAAACTTTACATGCTACATATCGAAAAACTGTAATATGTAATGCAAAATGAACCCAAAAAAGTCGTAATTCAGTACCTTGAATATTTATTTTACAACGTTTCCGCTTGGGGCGCTGGCTGTAGACGAATGGCTATTGGCGAACTCAAACCTTATCTATATCTATTCTATCTATACATCTATGTAACATATAATAAAATCGTAGACTTGCCGTATCTGTACATTGAAGATTTTTGCAAAATAATAACTGGGGGATGTTAAGGATAAGTAATAGAACGTAAAAAAGCTATTTTTGAAATTTTTGTCTGTTTGTCTGTTTATCTGTATGTTTGTCGCGCATCACGCAAAAACTACTAAATGGATTGAAACGAAACTTGGTACGATTTAAGTTCATACTACGGAGTAACATATAGGATACTTTTAATCCCGAAATTCAGCATGGTTCCCTAGGGAGAGGGGATGAAAGCCAAAACGAGTATTTAGCTGTAATTCAATAACGCGTGGTCCGATTTCAATATAAGTCCTAAACTGTGCGTTTCTAAAAAAAATTTTCGGTACTTTTTTAAAGTAGACTAAAATTGCTACAATTTAAGACCAGAACCAGGTCTTTAGATTCAATATTTACTGAGATGCAGCTCTCCAAAAATTGACAATTATTTCCAAAAAAGTGAAATTTGAAGATTTGGTTAATTTTAAACCCCGTCCGCCCCGATGGGGCGCTGGCTGTAGACGAATGGCTGAATGTATTAGCGAACTCAAACCTAAAAATAAGCACAGTTTAGGCCCATTTCACTCTAACCTCATGGTGTTTCGATATGTAGTATTTAGTAAAGTTTTCGAAGTGTGCAATCTCGCACTAACCATACTGCATTCCTTCTCGTGCATGCACGTTATTAATAATATTTAACGAAAACACGAATGGATGCGGACTTTTCACAAATAATATATTCACAGGATACAATAGTCTCCTCGTAACCTCAAAGTGTGAACGTCCACAGGTGGACATATAGGTCTCTTGAAGGGCTTCCCACAGAAGATGTGAATGGAGTTGTCACTAAACAATTCGACAATATTAAAACTCTCACTAAACAGTTTTGAACTAATTCATGCAGTAGGTATCGCCATATGCTGAAACCCTAAGGGCCTGTTTCACCATAAGTGAAACATAAATATTTCACTGATAAGTGTCGGAAGCTAAGATATTGTAATATATACTCTAAATAGATGTCAAGTTTACAGCTGTCTGTGGTCACAAGTTTTTTAATGACACGTGACGATGACACGTGACGTGCTAGTGATGTAACTATCGATATTTTGACTGTGAGGATCTATAGGGACACAATATGCGTGTTTAAATATGTGGACAATACTCTAATATTACATTATGCGAAAGTGTGTCTTTCTGTCTTTTACCTTTTCAGGGCCCATCCGATTTGGACGAAATTTTGTACACAGACAGCTTGCATCCCGGGAACCGATATCTAAGGCTACTTTTGTCTTGCAGTATCAAAGCGTTCCTACAAGATTAATAAAATAAAAACCTAAGCTCACGTGAATGAAGTCTCGGGCATCATCTTGTTAGGAAATACAAGAATAATATGTTTCATATTATAGTATATTTTTAACCGACTTCAAAAAAGGAGGTTGTATGTATGTATATAAGTATGTTCGCGATTATCTCCGCAACTAATGAACCGATTTTGATGATTTTTTCTTTATCATAATCTACATACTTTCAGAAAGGTTTTAGTGTACACATCGAAAAATATACATATATATAATATAAATATATATATATATATATATATATATATATATATATATATATATATATATATATATTTTTATATGTATATTTATTTATGTATATTTTGTGTTTATATATATATATATATATATATATATGTATATATATATATATATATATAAACACAAAATATACATATCCTTCTAGAACCTTTGTTGTGCCTTCTAGAACTGAAATAAAATCGAGTCTTTTTGGAGTCGATGAAACTTTATAAACGGTGTTTCGAAAATACGATCATACAAGCTATTTTTAAGAAAAATTAAACCGACTTCGGTCCAGCAATCTCAGAGGAACCGCGGTGCACTAGTCAAAAATATTAGTGACATGTGGGTACATTTATGCGTGTAACATCGCACATAAGAATGGTAACTAGGTGTGTTATACATATACTAAAACCTTCCTGAAAGTACTATGTAGATTACAATAGTGAATTGTTTTGTCTCGAAATACAAAATATTAAACCTATTTATATTAATAGGTAGTAATATTATACTTCGTGCAATTTGCACATTGCACACGTTGCACATTGCACGAAGAACCGATGGACGTTGGGGTCCCAAGGTGCTTGAATGGCGACCTCGCACCAGCAAACGAAGCGTAGGTAGGCCCCCCACTCGATGGACAGACGATCTCAAGCGAGTCGCTGGTAGCCGCTGGAATCAGGCGGCACAAGATCGTGTGTTGTGGCGATCCTTGCAAGAGACTTATGTCCAGCAGTGGACGTCCATTGTTTGAAACGAACGAACGAACGAACGAATATTATACACTTACTAAATTTCTTTGAACATTAATGTTTATACGTCACTCCGTTAATGTGCGAATGGAAACTTCATTGGCGGAATTTTCTTCTGCATTACAGACATCCATTGGTAACGGTTCTCTTGCCTTAAATTAAAAAAATCAGACGTGGTAGAACATTTTTCACGTTTCGCTTCAGCGTTTTTCATACACCAATAACAGCTTTTAGGGTAAAACTTTTAAAACGTGCCGCCTTGATATGGGTTATGGGATGGGGGGAGGGAGAGGGTAAATCATCCAGTGTTGAGGTTAGAATTGATTTTCGTTGTTTTCTTGAAAACGATGAACTACCTTATTATAAGAGTGTTAGCATTATACTCGTGGACCAAACATCTATCACTAATGACTATTTTATCTCTGAATTCGTGCCAAAGACTATTAAGTCCAACCCTAGTATTTGCATGTATTTTGCACCTTCACACAACACTAGCATGAAATTATGGTATTATTACAAATATTTGATATTATTATAATTACCAATGTGTCTATATGCGGCAAAAATAATAGCGTTTGCTTTTAAGCGCCTCCATTTTAAATTGTTTTTGGGCACAAATCAATTAAGTGTGAAGTGTTTTGAACAAATATGACTATGTTTCTGCGATGTCCAATATTGCGGTCTTATTCTTTGTGCCCATTCATTTCTTATTTTTGGGTTCTTTGGAAATCTGTAACAAATAAAAATTTAGCGATCATGATACAACAATCTAGCACGCGGAAATACACGTAAGTATTCATTGTGTGTAGTGGCTACGGAATCTAATGTTCAAAAATTAAAAAAAAACCCGACATTCACCATTTTTTTATCGCGGCCATCTTGGATTTGCATGGTGTTATTCTACTAGTCAAGCCCTTTCATTTGATACCCATATTAACGGAGTTGTAAATAATAAATAATCTACCATTTTGTAGCGGCGGCCATCTTGCAGCGATTTTCATCAAAATAGCTGACAACACTTTCGACTAATTCACCTTTCAAACAAAAAAACCGCGTTCAAATCGGTTCACCCGTTTTAGCGCTACAGAGGAACAGACAGACAGACAGACAGACAGACACACACACATACACACACACACACAACACACACACACAGACACATCAAACTTATAACACCCCGTCGTTTTTGCGTCGGAGGTTAAAAATTTTATCGCACGTAATCGATATGCAATTTTAGTACATCACTATGCTAAACAACATAACCTTTATTAGTCAACAGAAAATATTTAAAAAATAGGCAAAAATGGGTGTAGAATTGAACACGATGATGGTTTCCAAAAACTACAAATAACGTTACATAATTTTAGATTATATTTACATACAAAACTATCAAAACTCACCGATGAAATGATAATATTTCTTTAAAATTTTCTTTTCGGCCCCTATAGGAATTACATTCTTTCACAGCACAGGACATTATAATAAAACTACGGAAAATTTATCAAAAATAACTTAAGATCAAACATTTATAAATTCTTGGAAGAAGAACACCAAAATAATAAACATTTATCACAGACATTTATCAGCCTCGTGATTGATGTTTTTGGAAAATTATGATGCGACTAAATAAGGACTAAATTCAATTATGACACATCCAAAAACAATATAGTAATGATGATTTATGAGACATACCTATTTAATTTGGTAGGATTAAATTTATTAAAATATAACAAATAAGTCCATTTGACAATCAATTTAGTGACACGGTTAGAAATAATAAAAAGCAAGTGCGATTCGGTGTTTCATTTACACCTAGACAGGAGTCATTTAGGTTAGGTGAGTACAATAACTGTACCTCAAGTTAATTTTTAGCTTCAGATCTCTTAGTTAATAGATCAATGGTCGGAAGCTATCTGCAACTTTTGTCTTTGTCACTTAACATAAAGTAAGAAAGTGTCAAAACTTACGTTTAGGCTAGCAGACTTTGTTTATTTTTTTGCCGGACAAGTTATTTTTAACTTTAACCGTAACGTAACTTTAACTGCTTGATGTGCAAATAATAGGTAGTTGCACATCAAGCGGTTATCAACAAAAGGCTATTATTTCAAATTCAACATAACAACTTCAGTTTTATTAATTTGTATAGAAGTCTAGCTAAGCTAAAAAGTAGTTGAAAATTAATAACTGCCAGTTTTCATACAGACGATGTCTTGTTTGTATCCTTTGGAAAGTTTTTCAATATTCGTTGTTATTAAAATCTTTTCATTACTATACAACCTTTGTTTGGAGACCAGTGGGAGAGATTAATGAGGTTATAATATTCGTGTTATATCGAGTTTTATGCGCAGGTTGTGAAATTTATAACCTTTGGGAGCCATCCGTTAATTAGATAGGTACGTCAAACGTAATAGTCCAGTTAAATAAGATCTGAAAACAAAGGAGAATGCCCAAAAATCTATGGGCGTGTAACCCAGTCGTTTACAAGCGTGTTGTATGCAGCATTTATTGCAGGTTTATTCCTGATAACCAAACACACCATTTTAATACCTCTAGGTCCTGCCGTTTTTGAATAAATCTAAGTTTAAGTTCGAAAATGATTCTAGGTTATGTGTAGTTTATGATTGTTAAACTAGTAAGGAAAGCCGTGTATCGTTCCTGCCGATTTGAATTATTTGTTCCGCGCACTATACTTAACATACCTGTTGCAACGATGTCCATGTTGAGAGTAGTTTGCAATGTAGAATCTAACGAAGACCCATCATGTCTTAGCATCATATCAAAGGCATCATGTTTACATTCAAGTGACAATTAATACACCTCAACATTGTTATCCAAATCACGAGCAAAAATCAGAATCCGTAGAAAGTAGCGTAAAGTCGGCGAGTAGGCGAGATCGAATCCGTATATTATAGCAAAAGTCGTTGGTAAGGATAAACAATAAACCATAGAATTAATATTGGTCTCCGCTGCGCTATAATAAACATTCAAAATGTAAACAGAGTAGACGTCACTAGCGTCACATACAACTAAAACAATGACATGTCACATTGGCATCTTGAAATATAATAAGTTTCTTTACACAAAATCAAGAAGGTTGTAGTTCTATTCCATTCCATTGCACAAAACGCAATGAAGTTAAAATAATATTATAACAAAATAATATTATTAATTATTACTTATTTACTTTAATCATATTGTACGATTTACAACAAGTAACAAATAAAATAATGTATTAAAAATAAATATCTGTTTTATTTCAAGTGACATGATTTTTTAGTAACAAAACTTTTTGTTTGGGCATTTATGCGTAGAAAGTAATGCAAATGGCCACCAGACATGCCAGAGAACAGGAAGAGACGGTTGAATTCCTTTTTTATAGCATTTTTTTAAAAGCAGCTTTAGCATTAATAATTATTAATTTTCAAATTGTCATATATTCGTAAGATAATTTTTAGTAAATTACATTTTGTGTAAATGTTTGGGTCAGGGATGATCATTCTCCTTTGCACTCGGCTTTGCATTTTTGATATAATGTAGTTTTAATGTGGTTTTAATGATACAAAAACATCTGCAACCCCCGGCAAGAGTTGAAATAAATATATCAATAGTATTTTTTCACAATTACTTGAAAACGAAATAGTTCTAATAAAAAAGTAAAGGGTTCCGCACACATTGGTTAACGCGCTTGGCCAATGCAATCGGCAAACGGCCACTTTTTTACCACAACCCTTACTTTCGTAGTCGGTCCCGTCGAATTTTTAAAAACTGCATTAAAATCTTCAACATAACGGAGATTTTCATATCTCTGAACTACAGGGCGTGTACAAAATAACTACTCTCAGAGCATCTTACTAGTAGGTAGTATAGGATCCCGCTATACAACGACCTTCGCCGAGATGTTTATTTGATGAAACGTATTTTATATTTAATTTAATATATCAAAAAATATATTGCATATGGGTTGCCTAACTTTCAGTCCAGGATATGATTAATAATATGATTAAAAAAAATTTTTAAACATTTCACTGGTTTGATTATTAGACAATCTGTTTGATTATTAGACATCTCGGAGGGTGGCTGAATTTTTTTCTATTTTGAATGAAATGATGCAAAATAACAAAAAAATATAATCAGCCGATTTCCACAAGCCGAAGTTATAAAAAAAAGTTGCGGGATAAAAATCTATTGAAGATGAGAGCGTGCAGCTAGAAGCTTTCCCCACCACTGAAATGGAAAACCTTTTATTTTTCCTATCAACTAATCTACAAAATGTAATAGGTCCCGACGACGCTCGAGTAAATCCACATTTAGCATCCTAGGCTCCCCTACCAATATCTATGGCATGCGCTCAAGGGGAAAATCACTAAATCAGAAAGTTCTTCCAAGAAGATTAAAGTGTAGTTAAACTATATTCTAAGTTCTTCCCTTGCTCTCCGCTTATAGCTCCCACCGACCTGATTAGACGAGCACGCTTCACGTTTGCATAATCCCCTTCTTTATCCCGTCAGGGCTTACCTGCAAAGAAAATAATTACGGTAAGTAACTAAATATTAAGTATTGTACAGATTAAAAAGTTGTGGGATAAAAAGATGCTCGCAGAACAAGTGTAAATTGAAAATTAAAAAAACCCCGACATTCGCTATTTTGTGGTAGCGGCCATCTTGGATTTGCATAGAGCTACTAGTCAAGCCTTTTTTCATTTGATACCCTTAGTGAGGGAGTTGTGAAAAAATATGTAATCCGGCATTTTGTGACGGCGGCCGTCTTGGACCGATTTTCATCAAACATAGCTAAGAACACTCCCGACTAATTCAGCTTTCAAACAAAAAAACGCATTCAAATCGGTTCACCCGTTTGAGCGCTACGGTGGAAAAGACAGACAGACAGACAGACACACACACATACACGTCAAACTTATAACACCCCCTCGTTTTTGCGTCGGGGGTTAAAAACTGACTTTTGACCTTCGATCAATAATGTAACTAGATATGGAGTCGGTTGTCCAAAAGCGTCCGTGAAAATAAATTCTCACGCACGATTGTGAACTTATTTTTCGTAAAAATGCATGTGTGCATCTTGTAGAAAACCTAGTCAAGAAGAAGAAGTCAGTGCTTTTGTGACCTCGACTCACGCATTTTACAACGCGTCGATGCTGATGACACCAGTCGCATTTTTCGTTTAGCATGCATTTTCCTTTAAATTAAATCACTCTCCGTGAAATTATACACCCAGTTCTTGGTTTTATATGATTAATAATAGTCAGGTTAAAGGAGATTCTTTAAACATTATCTAATCATCTACGTAATTATAATAACTAGGGCGATTTTAAATGAGGATTTCATGAAATCAAAAACATGAAAATGATGTACCTATCTACCTAGCTGATCTTAAAAAAATTGCGAGGCAGTCTTTGGGGACTGCCGATAGAACTGAAACCTGGATTAAAGTTTAAAGCCGATAGAAGTGATCAAGGATTAAAGTTTAAACTTTAAACAATATAGGTACATATTATAGCTCATGGGAAGCGTGTGGTAACCATGACGCAAGTTTCACGCTTTTTGTTCACCCAAAAAGTACACATAGGTATATACACAGTAGACATATAGCTCATGGAATCGTTCGGTGACGATGACACGAGTTCCGTGATTTTTGTTCAACTGAAAAGTGCTCAAAGCGCCTAAAGAAGTTTTCACTTCAAAAAACTGCATAGTTTATACTTTGTTATACTGTTATTGTGTTGTATATTGTTATTGTGCAACCACGTTTTAGATCATAATATCTCTTGGATGTATGTAGATATTTGATATGTACCATATCAAATTTTAACCACCTTAATTTGCCACTTTGAGATTTTGTGGCTTTGAGGCGTTTCAATTTCCTACCATTGAGATCTGATAAAGCGGAAACGATCAAGACTTTGTAATTTATAGTCCTTCGTACAAAATTAAATTACTAGAGCATCACTAAAGGGACGATTCTAACACCTAACTAGTTTGATCACATTACCCAATACCGCCGACAACTTTAGTGGCTAACAGTGAGCGATAGGCGTAATGTCCATGTTCTCTCCCTTTTGTATTCCATCCTCTTTAATCCCTTTTCCCCTCCTTATCTTAAAGAACGCTTTACTTTCCTTAACGCTAGACCCTATCACCATCCTGGTCTCCGATCTACGAACGACAACAAACTTGTGATGCCGACATCTCACTCCCGGTGCTACAGAGAGTCGTTCACTAAAAAAGTAGTCGTACTGTGGAACGCGCTACCCCGAGAAATATGTTACTCCGAATCCATACATATATTTAAACATCGTTTAAAAAATTATTGTATAGTAGTAGTAGAGTGTATGTAGGTAGTGCTAGTTTACGAATGAATTTTTCCTAGAAATAGAACATTAGAAATATACGAGATACAAGAACTATTGGAATGATTAATGATATAACGCGTAGGGAACATAATGTTTTCTTCTTTGGCAAAAAAAAAAAATCCCGAGGGATTTTTGGAAACCTAAATCCACGCAAACCATATCGCGGGTAGAAGTTAAAAAATAAAATTGCAAGCAAAGGAACACGCAAAATAGGAACTAAAGCTCGTTTACATTGCTATACCAGTGACTTGTAAAATTTCTCGCTCAACAAGTTTTTGCTAATGTAGCAACTTAGGCTACCGCCTACGGTGAAACTTGTTTACAACAAACACCCTTCCTGTTGCCAAACTTCACCCCATATCAAGGGACTTTCACTATCGCCCACATATCGAAAACTTTAAATAACTTCCCGTATTCATGGCCCCGGAACCCATGCATGATATTATGTAAAACTACGGGCAGCTTTGTTCGAATAACTTTTCGAAAAGTACTGTCCGAACAAATTCAAACTAAATTCTCTTTTTAACGATAGTTTAAAGTGTTGGAAGGAATTATGATTATTTTGCATTTTGTGAGAGATTTTTTAATTTAAGTAAAGACCAAAAAATTAACATTCATCATCATCATTATATCAACCTATTACCGGCCCACTGCAGGGCAGGGTCTCGACCTGCTGTAAGCTGTGAAATTTCAACTATCGTGGGACACCAACAGAAATAAGCCTACCCAGCCAAATTCACAAACTGTCTATTTTAGACACTGAGCAATGTTTTTTTTTTTGATATACTTAGATAATATAATCGACTACCTTCCAAAGAATGATCGAGATACTATTCTTCGTGACCGCGTATTATGTTACCCCAACCAATTTTATTTTAAAACTGCGGCTCCGCATCTCCGCTACACAGTCGTTACGTCGGACGCCATATTTTTCCGACTCCATGGTGGGGCACTGACGTCACCACCACCGACCAATTCTCGACTCACGCATTTTACAACGCGTCGATGCTGATGACACCAGTCGCATTTTTCGTTTAGCATGCATTTTCCTTTAAATTAAATCACTCTCCGTGAAATTATACACCCAGTTCTTGGTTTTATATGATTAATAATAGTCAGGTTAAAGGAGATTCTTTAAACATTATCTAATCATCTACGTAATTATAATAACTAGGGCGATTTTAAATGAGGATTTCATGAAATCAAAAACATGAAAATGATGTACCTATCTACCTAGCTGATCTTAAAAAAATTGCGAGGCAGTCTTTGGGGACTGCCGATAGAACTGAAACCTGGATTAAAGTTTAAAGCCGATAGAAGTGATCAAGGATTAAAGTTTAAACTTTAAACAATATAGGTACATATTATAGCTCATGGGAAGCGTGTGGTAACCATGACGCAAGTTTCACGCTTTTTGTTCACCCAAAAAGTACACATAGGTATATACACAGTAGACATATAGCTCATGGAATCGTTCGGTGACGATGACACGAGTTCCGTGATTTTTGTTCAACTGAAAAGTGCTCAAAGCGCCTAAAGAAGTTTTCACTTCAAAAAACTGCATAGTTTATACTTTGTTATACTGTTATTGTGTTGTATATTGTTATTGTGCAACCACGTTTTAGATCATAATATCTCTTGGATGTATGTAGATATTTGATATGTACCATATCAAATTTTAACCACCTTAATTTGCCACTTTGAGATTTTGTGGCTTTGAGGCGTTTCAATTTCCTACCATTGAGATCTGATAAAGCGGAAACGATCAAGACTTTGTAATTTATAGTTCTTCGTACAAAATTAAATTACTAGAGCATCACTAAAGGGACGATTCTAACACCTAACTAGTTTGATCACATTACCCAATACCGCCGACAACTTTAGTGGCTAACAGTGAGCGATAGGCGTAATGTCCATGTTCTCTCCCTTTTGTATTCCATCCTCTTTAATCCCTTTTCCCCTCCTTATCTTAAAGAACGCTTTACTTTCCTTAACGCTAGACCCTATCACCATCCTGGTCTCCGATCTACGAACGACAACAAACTCGTGATGCCGACATCTCACTCCCGGTGCTACAGAGAGTCGTTCACTAAAAAAGCAGTCGTACTGTGGAACGCGCTACCCCGAGAAATATGTTACTCCGAATCCATACATATATTTAAACATCGTTTAAAAATTATTGTATAGTAGTAGTAGAGTGTATGTAGGTAGTGCTAGTTTACGAATGAATTTTTCCTAGAAATAGAACATTAGAAATATACGAGATACAAGAACTATTGGAATGGTTAATGATATAACGCGTAGGGAACATAATGTTTTCTTCTTTGGCAAAAAAAAAAATCCCGAGGGATTTTTGGAAACCTAAATCCACGCAAACCATATCGCGGGTAGAAGTTAAAAAATAAAATTGCAAGCAAAGGAACACGCAAAATAGGAACTAAAGCTCGTTTACATTGCTATACCAGTGACTTGTAAAATTTCTCGCTCAACAAGTTTTTGCTAATGTAGCAACTTAGGCTACCGCCTACGGTGAAACTTGTTTACAACAAACACCCTTCCTGTTGCCAAACTTCACCCCATATCAAGGGACTTTCACTATCGCCCACATATCGAAAACTTTAAATAACTTTCCGTATTCATGGCCCCGGAACCCATGCATGATATTATGTAAAACTACGGGCAGCTTTGTTCGAATAACTTTTCGAAAAGTACTGTCCGAACAAATTCAAACTAAATTCTCTTTTTAACGATAGTTTAAAGTGTTGGAAGGAATTATGATTATTTTGCATTTTGTGAGAGATTTTTGAGTTAAGTAAAGACCAAAAAATTAACATTCATCATCATCATTATATCAACCTATTACCGGCCCACTGCAGGGCAGGGTCTCGACCTGCTGTAAGCTGTGAAATTTCAACTATCGTGGGACACCAACAGAAATAAGCCTACCCAGCCAAATTCACAAACTGTCTATTTTAGACACTGAGCAATGTTTTTTTTTTTTGATATACTTAGATAATATAATCGACTACCTTCCAAAGAATGATCGAGATACTATTCTTCGTGACCGCGTATTATGTTACCCCAACCAATTTTATTTTAAAACTGCGGCTCCGCATCTCCGCTACACAGTCGTTACGTCGGACGCCATATTTTTCCGACTCCATGGTGGGGCACTGACGTCACCACCACCGACCAATCGCTCGAATCTCGCGGGGTAGTGCCAACACGCGCAATGTTGCCAACATAGACAATAAAAGATCAAGTCATCTTCCTTTTCCATACATTCCATCTTTCATTTTTGATACACAGAAGCTATAGAAGGTTTTAATTTCATACACAATCGTAATTAAAAATTAAATTAAAATAGTTAAATCATTTTGCGCTCGACAGTACAGACACCTGCTATGACAAATGACGAAGTGGCTTATGTCAAGGTCACGAGCTTAACAGCGACCCCCGGGAGCATTCCTCTCAGCTCCCCCTAACTTACACCAGTTTGTACCCCCGTTCATTGTTATTGAATACCGTCCCTGGTATTATAACTTGGATAACAAGTAATATAACTCAATTTAATGGACGAAAAACGGATTGTTAAGCGTTGTAGATTACTTTCAAAGCCCGTACGGACTGTGAAAGTCATTGTTATTATATAGTTTTCAAGTTACAGTGTGCCAAAAATCGCATTATAATAAATAATAAGTAATTAGTGTATAAGTATCAATATGTCCCTTTGATGGAAGAAGTAGAACAGAAAAGAACTTTCATGTCCGGATCCAAAGTTATGGAAGCATAAAAATTATTTTCAAAAAATGGTATTCACACGCCGCTACAAAGTCAATAAGTATCAAATTAATTTTTGTCTTCACACGTATGTATGTTGAAATTATTAGAGCATCGCGCGTCGGTTTGTCGTTACTTTTTATGCCCAGAATCGGATTTATTTTTCCGATCGTCACGAAAACTTCGTTTATCGATTTTAAAAAATCACGCAAATCAGTGGAGAAATCGGTTTACATATAGAGAATAAAAAATTACGCTCCGAATCGAATAGGTTGAATATCGGAGAATTTCTAGCTCGAATATTTATTAAAGATCATTAGCACATTGAAGCTGAATTCAATTAACATAGTGCGATGAACTTGTACAGCTAAATTAAATTCCTTATCTACTTTCAAAGTAATAGAGAAGCTATTAATTTCATTTCTGAGCTTGCAATCGTTTAAACTTTTTTCTACGTCTAGCTATAATCAGCATTGATATAGGTCCTTTTTAACCCCCGACGCAAAAACGACGGGGTGTTATAAGTTTGACGTGTCTGTGTGTGTGTGTGTGTGCGTGTGTGTGTGTGTGTGTGTGTGTGTGTGTGTGTGTGTGTGTGTGTGTGTGTGTGTGTGTGTGTGTGTGTGTGTGTGTGTGTGTGAGTGTGTGTGTGTGTGTGTGTGTGTGTCTGTCTGTTCCCCTGTGGCGCTCAAACGGGTGGACCGATTTGAATGCGGTTTTTGTTTGAAAGGTGAATTAGTCGAGAGTGTTGTTAGCTATGTTTGATGAAAATCGGTCCAAGATGGCCGCCGCTACAAAATGGCGGATTACATATTTTTTCACAACTCCCTTAATATGGTTATCAAATGAAAGGGCTTGACTAGTAGAATAGCACTATTGCAAATCCAAGATGGCCCGCGACACAAAATGGTGAATGTCGGGGGTTTTTTAAATTTTTAATTTATACTTGTAACTATTTCAAACGATACTTCGACTTTATTATCTCAATAAAGTATCTAGACTGAGGTCTTTGCTAAATGCTTTGTTCAGTATAAATGTCACTTTGTCAGCTACATTAAAAGACTGGCTTTTATCTTTTGCTTTTTGGATGAAATACTAAGGATTCAGCCGTAAGCCAAAGTCAAGAATTCTATTTAACTATCTTTGAAATCGATCTCAAGAGAATCTCTTCACTTTTAATTAGCCCTCATCGATGGAAGCCTTTATTGGAGAGGTATCCGATATCGAATTACTGCCGAAATTCTTAGGAAACTTTTAACGGATCTAAAAGACTGACACATTACACGTTTGTTATCTATCTATCTATCTATACATATAATAAAATCGTAGAATTGCCGTGTCTGTACATTAAAGATTTTTGTAAAATAATAACTGGGGGATGTTAGGGATAAGTAATGGAACGTAAAAAAGCTATTTTTGAAATTTTTGTCTGTTTGTCTGTTTGTCTGTTTATCTGTTTGTCTGTTTGTCTGTATGTTTGTGCGCGCATCACGCAAAAACTACTGAATGGATTGAAATGAAACTTGGCATGATTTAAGTTCATACTATATACGGAGTAACATATAAGATACTTTTTATCCTGAAATTCAGCACGGTTCCATTGGGAGAGGGGATGAAAGTTAAAATGTGTACTTAGCTGTACCTAATTCATTAACGAGTAGTCCGATTTCCTTCATTCTTTTGTTGTTAGAAAGATGATACTTTGAAGATTTTTATTGGCTAATCTCTGAAAGTCTGGATCGATTTTGATGGGACTTTCACTGCCGGATGTTTACCGAGATTGAGGGCTTTAGGTAATGTCGTTTCAGATAGAAATTCTATTTTATTAAATGGGTTTTCAACTTTTAAATAATAAGGGTAAAATAAGCTGAACAAGCGGAAAAAAAAGCTGTGATAGCCTAGTGGTTAGGACGACCGACTTCTAATCGGAGGTCGTGGGTTCGATCCCGGGGCACGCACCTCTAACTTTTCGGAGTTATGTGCGTTTTAAGTATTTAAATATCACTCGCTTTAACGGTGAAGGGAAACATCGTGAGGAACCTGCATGCCTGAGAGTTCTCCATAACGTTCTCAAAGGTATGTGAAGTCTGCCAATCCGCTTGGCCAGCGTGGTAGACTATGGCCAAAACCCTTCTCACTCTGAGAGGAGACCCGTGCTCTGTAGTGAGTCGGTAATGGGTTGATCATGATGATGATGATGAAGCTGAACAAAGAAAAATCAATCTAGACTGCAGAATAGTAATTGAGAAATTGTCCATTGGAATTGCACTGAACAACTGCAACTTTTTGGTTTGATTTGTTACTTAGTGTTTGATTGATCAGATCTTAAAAATTGTTCTATTGATAGAGATTGTCAATTGAGTCATCAAGTAACACCAGAATGAATAATAATTACCTATGTGACATCGTTGGTATATGGGTTTGATAAGAAAGCTTACTCAGTGGGTAAGGGAGAGAGCTAAGTTTAGAAAAGCTCTACGTGATCAACAAAAACATGAGAAGATCTCTATAGCGGCAAAGCTTATGTGGCAATGGGCGGGGTATATAGCTTGAAGAAGTGATATATTTTGGGTTTCAAAGTTCATTAACCAAGTAGGTAAGATAAAAAGTGGATGGACGATCTTAAACTCCGGGAACCACGGAATACCTACAAGCGACTGAAGAATGTGTTCTGTGGAAATCCTTGCATGAAAATTGTGTCCAGCATTGGACGGCTATTGATTGAAACTACGCCGAATAACAAGTATAAATTGAAAATTTAAAAACCCCCGACATTCGCCATTTTGTGGTCGCGGCTATCTTGGATTTGCATAGTGCTATTCTACTAGTCAAGCCCTTTTATTTGATACCCATATTGAGGGTATTGTGATAAAATATGTAATTCGCCATTTTGTAGCGGCGGCCATTTTGGACCGATTTTCATCAAACATAGCTAACAACACTCTCGACTAATTCACCTTTCAAACAAAAAAACCGCATTCAAATCGGTCCACCCGTTTGAGCGCCACAGGGGAACAGACACACACACACACACACACACACACACACACACACACACACACACACACAGACACGTCAAACTTATAACACACCGTCGTTTTTGCGTCGGGGGTTAAAAATGATAAAATTCAAATCGGTACAAACAAAACGAACGGTGGAACAAAACGCCGAAGATTTATCTTTGGACAAAGCAAATTTTATTCTGTCACAGCAACGAGAACGAATAAATATGAGTTGTCATTTTTATAACGGAAATATAACACAAAATGTACGCTTGGTGTATTTGCATTCAGACGCCCCGCCTGGTCGAAATTGGATTGTATGAACGTTATGTGCAGTCATTTCGCAAACGGTATGATTTTCTGGAAGTATTATATTATGTGCTTACTTTTATGACTAGACACTTAGATATAATATAAGTAAGGGATCGTCGTCGCGAGGGTTTTCTCCCCTACGACAACGATAAATATCTGACTGGCTCGAAGCTCTCCGAGCCTCTTACCCTTTACTTGTTGCTAGTGTTTAGATCACGTTTCTAAAAGTGACTCTTTTATCGGGTCAGCGTTTACTGTTCCTTCTTCATATTTCAACATAGCTTTTCATGACTTGGTTTATCGTTTACAAAAAAACTTTTTACTTTGAGGTCACCATATGAGCACCTTGGGACCTCAAGGTCTTTCGGTTCTTCCAGATATATGGCGGCAGCTGTATAGTGGTAGATTTTTGACATGTCATAAGAGCCACACGTTGGCCTACGTGAAATAAATGATTTTTTTAATTTTTAATTTTTGAATATATCTGGTTCTATACGGATCTCCTCATTTCTGATTTGACCCTGCAGCATACTCCGAGCATAGCTTTTCTAATGTCTTTGTATTTGTAATGTCTACATGTTATGGTAAATTCACTTGACGATTCAAAAGCACTTGTAAAAGTTTATTTGAATAAAATATTTTTCTATTCTGTTCTACACAGCAAAAAGTATAATTCATACAAAAACAGTGTATGACAGAAAATAAATGAAAACGCGGCACCGATGCGCAAAAAAATATATAGTCTAGAAAAAGTTTTCGAAAATTATTATAACGAAATAAAGGCAGAATAAAGAAAATAATTATTAGACTGGAATAACCACAGTACGAATATATAATTTATTTCATGAACGAACAAAATCAACACAGTTAGGAAAATTTTATTTATACTACACCTGCTCTGAAAGTACCTTCTGGTTTTTCTCATATCGAAAGTCAAAGTACGTCATTGCTGTCAAACAAATAGGCGGGACGAAAAAATATATGGAATTTCATTGTTAACGCGCTAGAGCGGAAGTTCCATTTATGAAATTCCATTACTAACGTGCTTTTTTCTTTTTAATTTTTGATCAAATCCGATTAGTACATGAAAAAAAACCTATGGCGACAAACACGACGTAAAAAGCACCCAATAAATAACAACCGTCACGGTAGGCGGCGCTGATGTCGCTATGTCACCGGGCAGGACCGGGGTCTGCTAGTTTACTCTAGCGGCACGCTATGATGGCCGGTTTGACGTTTGTCCGCTCATGAAGTTCCGTATTAATTGATAACGACTTTGAAGGAAATAATTGTATTACTTTATTGACGATAGTGATGTGCAGAGATTCATAAATTTTATCGAATGTAGTTTTAGGTTTAGGACTCAAAATTTATTTATTAAATTGATTTCTTAAATGTATACAAGTGTAGAAAAATCAGTTTGCACCATTTAAGGGGTGAATGTACTTGTGAATATGAACAATTTTCACTATGTGGACAAACCTCTGAAATCGCAAAAAAATATCAATAAATTTTTAAAAATGGAATCTAATACGATCGTCACATAGGATCGCTGGCTAGCACAACTACTACCTCCGGCAAACTCGCGTCAATGCTCAATGCAAAACAAAGCAGTTTCGAATTGACGTTGCTTCGAAAAGTATAAACTGTCAGTGCAATGCGATTGTGATATAGTTTTGACCTGGCTTTGGATTTCAAATATTGATACTGCATTACTGTTGACCCTTGCTCGTTAATTTGGACTCTGTTCAAGCCCTTTGTTGTGGATTTCGTCGATATGACCGAACGTACGCAGAGAACTGTTCTAAATAGTCAGACACGTGAGTTCGTAATACGCCTTCGTAACTATTTCGATCGTGAAGCTCAAAATGGAGGGCCAATTTTACCTATAACGTCAGTGGTTGAACGCGTAGCTGATGCGCTTAATATTGGACAACGAACTGTTAGACGGATAACTAAAAAAAAATATGGCGAGACTGGCACAGAAGAAAATAAACTTCACACACCAAAAAAGAGAAAACGAGCAAAACCAGTCGTAGGCATCGATAGCTTTGATGCCGATGCTATCCGAAGACATGTTTACGGCTACTATTTACAGAAGGAGTATCCAACAAGAAAAAAGTTGGTGCATTCACTGAAGGAAGCTGGATTATTCTTCGGTGGGGAAAGTTCTTTAACGAAGATTTTGAAGACCATTGGATTTCGATACAAAAAATGTAACAAACGCAAAATATTGATGGAAAGATTTGATATAGCGATGGCAAGGTATACTTTTTTACGGCAAGTGAAAGAAATCAAAAATTGGCAAAATGTTGTGTTCTTGGATGAAACATGGCTTAATGCTAACCATACTGTAGGCCGTTCTTGGAACGATGACACAGCAGCATCTACTTCCAAAGTTCCTGTAGGAAAAGGATCGCGACTTATAATTTGTCACGCCGGAACCATCAACGGGTTTGTCGAAGGTTCTCTCATGGCTTTTGCGTCAAAAACCACTGGAGACTATCATGAAGACATGAATGGAGAAAAGTTTACTGAATGGTTTACCTCAATGTTGTGTAGCCTCCCTGAACCATCTATTATAATTATGGACAACGCCCCATACCACTCGATGCAAATTGACAAGCCACCTGCCCAATCCCAAAAGAAAGCTGATATCGTCGCATGGCTTCGTAAAAATGGCGTAGATGCAAACATGAATATGTTAAAAGCGGAATTAGTACGTCTTTTAAAAGAAAACAAACCAACCAAGATCCGATACGTCATTGACGAAATAGCATTAGAACATGGGCACAGAGTTATACGGTTACCGCCTTACCATTGTGAGTATAATGCGATTGAGTTGGTGTGGGCTCAAATTAAGGGATATGCTGCAAGACACAATACAGAACCCCCATTTACCACAAAAAAAATGCTAAAATTATTAGAAGAAGCTTGTGAACATGTGACTAAAGGAGACTGGGAAAAGGTTGTGAATAGAACTGTTAAATTAATAAGGGAAGATTATGAAAGAGATGTGAAAATAGATAATATTATAGAAAACGAACATATAATTATTAATGTATGTGATGATAGCAGTGACGACAGTGAAAATAGTAGTATGGACGAATCTGATTAATTATGGCCTTTTGTGGCACCTTTTTTGGTATCTTTTGTATTCATATGTTTCTTGTGTGCATATAAAGTATGTATATTCATTTTCGTTCAAATATTCAGTTCGTTCAAATAAATTAAATAAACATATACATTTTTGTTTTATTAAACCTATTTAATCAGGTACAAAAACAAAACTTAATTGTTTTTTGTTCGAGAATAAATTGACATTCCACATCACTATTGTAATGTGTCAAACCGGCCATCATAGCGTGCCGCTAGTGTAAATATATTTAATTTTAATTATTATAATTACATATGAACATAAAATAAAAGTAAAAAATACAAAATAGATTTTTTTTCGCGCTATTTTCATTTTATTTTGCGAGTCGCTTTCTTTTATTTTACCTATCCAAATTTTCAATTTATAAATTACAAGTAGCTATTATGGAAGTCAAAGTGTCTAGTAGTGATAGTGAAGATTTGATGACGCCGCCCAACGCCGCCAGAATTAAAAATATGTGGCTAAGTAGTTATTTTTATATTGAAAATCTTTTACCCAAGATATCTAAAGATAGATAGAAATAGTTACAACAAAGCATATGAAGAAGAAGACAATGGAAACCCAACCTCTTCTTCTGATTGATTTACGGTAATAATTTTAATATATTTGATTATTTTATTATTTTCCTCGCAGGTGTAGTATAAAGCACTATGTATCCCTTTGGGAGAAAGTGCGATTCCTCTCGGGCGTATTGCGGCCCTACGGCCTACGGCCTCGGGCCTCAAACTACACCCTCGTAGTAATCGGTCACTTTCTCCCGTCGAGGAACAATGTACTATTTTCTCTTGGAAAATCAATTATTTATTATTCAACTTCAACAGGGAATGTTGTATGAACGAAAAAATAAAAGTCTGGAATAACTGATCCAATTTTTAATGTCACAAGATTCACTATATTTTCTGAATAGAACCTAGAACTGAAAAGAAAAGGAATACACAGGGTTCTGAATAGAACTGTCATTTTAAATTCACTACGACAAGGTTCCACAGTATTATGAACGCGCACGGAATATGCACCGTACATAATGGGACTAATTCTGTTGTACACAAATAAACTGAAATGACAGGTCTAAATCTATTCCTATCTCATTCACAATGTTCCCTGCGATAAACTATAGCGCTATTTTTAAATCCGTCAATTTAGTAGAGATTCTATACAACAGACCTAGAAAATCACCCTAATCCACCACTACAGCCTTTTAATGACCCACTGCTGGGCACAGGCGTTCTCGCTCATAGGAGAGAGGGATTTAGAGCTTAGACCCACCACGCTGCTCCAATGCGGATTGGCGGGCTTTAACGACTATTGTCACATGATAGTGATAATAACCGGGACCGACTGTTTAACGTGCTCTCCGAGGAACGGGAGTGGTCAGACAGGGCTGGCACTGAGAATTTCTTGACAGAAAAACCCAATACCTAACAATTATTTGCCCGACCCGGGAATCGAACCCGGGACCTCGTGATCTGCAGTCGAATACACTAACCACTAGACCAACGAGGCAGTTCACGCTATTATTATAATAACACTAATATTATAAAGGCGAAAGTTTGTATGTGTAACTCTAACGCCGCAACAACTGAACCGATTTGGCTGAAATTTTGAATGGAGATAGATTATATCCTGGAATAACACATAGGATATCTTTGACTTTTTGTTTGAAAAGTGTTTCTATGAGATTTAAATAGATATAGACTTCCAAAAACGCAATAGATGGCGCTGATTGTTCTTAGGTAGGTACATCACGCTCACATAACACGTTATTGCAATAGTTTGCTGTCGTTGTATGCGTTTGCATGATTTTTCTGTCGTTCTCTTTGCTAAGTTACTCTTAGATGATGATGATACTCTGTTCAAATATTTTTATGGGTACAAACCTATTAACACCGCGGGGCGCAGTTAGTAATTTCATATTTGTGCCTTTTATGGTGTGGAGACCATGGGTTCGTGGGGCGAGGATGCTAGGTTCTTTTTTAAGGACCTGTCATCCCGTCTCGTGGAGCCCTGGAAGTTACCTCGGTCAGCATATTACTTTGGCCATTCAATGAGGTAACGCAGTCAGCGTTCTGGGCACCTTGCCTCGTTAGGCTCAATTTAGACCGCGGCGGAATGGAAGCGACTTTTTGCAACGAAATTGTACATAGCTAAATGAACTTTATGTCAACTGCATAACATACAAATTAAATAGGAGCCAAAAAAAGGTCGCGCGTCTTCCGCGGAATTCTCGCGCATTCTCGAGAATTCCCGTAGCTACTGTCGGCGCCGTCTGTGGAATCCGCGGGAAGTGGCGCGAACGGAGAGTCCGTTGGGTCGGTCGCAGCAGTGCCGTGCCAAGCGTTTAGCTGGAATGCGCGAGAATGCTCGAGCATTCCAGCGAATTCGCGCGCCTTCCGCGTCATGAGGCGAATTTGACGCTTCGATTCCACCGCGGTGTAAATTAAGCCTTAGTGGTTTGGATGATATTTATTATTTGTAATTTTTACCTGACTACGGCAAAGTTTAAAGGAAGGGTTATGATTTTAGCAGGCTATGTATGTTTGTATGTATGTATCTATGTAGGTATGTATATTTGTGGCCGATTTTTGAATGAGATTCTGTGTGTAACCACCGTAGCGCCTAAACTACTGGACCGATTTTGATGAATAAGGTGTCTATTGATTCGTAGTTATGGTCCGGGTGACATAGGCTACATTTTATTTACGCAAAAAATCAAGAAGTTACCTTCGCGCGGCTTTCTAGATTATGAAAATTAGTTTCGGATAGACATAACAGATGACGCCACTAGCTGCTTGCCCCGCGCTTTCTGCACACTAAATTATTATTAAATTACTAAGCGTAGTCGGATTTTAGTTTACGATCTTTATTATATTTAAGTATTTATAGTAGGTAGGTACCTATTTGTAAAAAAACTAATATTTTTTTACAGAACTAGCCACAATATTATGTTGTTGCAGTCTGTAGCCGGTAGCAGCTCAAGCTTGTTAAAACTTTGGCGGTGTCTTGTATCGTGTTACAATATCTTGACTTTGTGCTCAAGTTTAAATTGTGTATTTTGATACAACTTTGAAGCAATATCTAAGATTTCGAATCTAGGGAGCATTTTTAGCAATTCATTCAAAAGAGTTCGTTGTTCGGACATCCAGCTGATCCACAATAGAATACTATAAAAGAGATCGGGAGGCCTCATTCTGTGATGTGCCCCCGGCCTCCTCTTTTATATGAGGAAAAGGAAAAAATGGCCCGCGCCCAAGGGAACATGAAAAGATTGTTACTTAACATTCCCTGCGATCCTATACGTGGGGGAAATTCCTTCTTCTTTCATGCGATTATAAAAAATATCAGGTAAAGGCACTGAGTTGGACCATGGAGCAGCGGTCCTTATACACAAAACGTCAAGAAAATAAAGAACGCTTCCACATTGTGTTTACAAAAACATAAGCTTAGAACTATTCTTCTACGGATCTTTGCATTTCCGATTTGAGAGTAGAGAAACTCTGAGCGTAATCTTCCTCCCGCACTCGTTGAGGGACTCTGAACTTTCTTATAGTTAGGGTTTATCTAAGAATCGTATGTCGTCGCTGGTAACACACTATATGAAGACTTCGGTCACCGACAACATGGCTCATCGGATTGCCGCAAATTGCAAATCTACTCGTATACATATAATAAAATCATAGACTTGCCGTATCTGTACATTAAAGATTTTTGCAAAATAATAACTGAGGGATGTTAGGGATAAGTAATAGAACGTAAAAAAGCTATTTTTGAATTTTTGTCTGTTTGTCCGTTTGTCTGTTTGTCTGTTTGTCTGTTTGTCAAACAGTGTGGACAGTGTTGAAATGACAATCTCAGGCAGGTTGACACGGGCTAGGCAGACATCAGATGACTTGTAGAGAGCCACTCGATGTAAGTGGCGCAAGACCATGACATACGGAAGTCTCTTCAAGAGACCTTAGTCCGGCAGTGGATGTCTGTCGGTTAGCGACGACGAAGCTCTGAACTATTTAACATTTTAAGTAAACATCATATTATTATTTTTACTCCTAATAATAAGTCTATCACATGATTAAGATATTGACAGACAAGACGTAATACTGCTAGGCGTACTTCTACGTTGTGGGCGAGTGCCGGAGGAGTGAGTGTCACTTCTTTACGCAGTAACAATTAGTTAATATTCTTTGGTATAAGCATGTCCAGTGCCAATGTACTGAATGATAAAAAACTCGATATTAGCTTAACTATATACCTATACACCATTCAGTTGGAGTCCATTTTGCGGAACATTGCTACTCTCGTAATGTGATAACTCTCCTGAAAAGGAATGAATAAAAATAAAAGCGTACGAGACTAATAGAAGCAGACACGTCCCAATTTACATGTGAAAGGAATTAACGCCTGTCGTAGACGGCCGACAATTGTACCGGGGGTTAATATGAAAATATTAAATTTTAGATACACGCAGACGCAGCCACGGGCATCAGCTAGTAATAAATACGCATCAATTTCGCTTACAGGGGCCGTTCTCGAGATAAATTCCTCTTAAATTGGACACTGTTTCTTACCGTCTAAAGCGGCGTTCTAATTGGCAATTGCTCGCACGAACATGTGATGCGAATTGTAAAATGCTCTTACAAAACTGAGCTCATCGCCATCGGCATCGTAAGAACATCAATTAGGATACTCAATAAAGATACGTTACGAATGTTTGATTGCCAGTTCTTACGAATAATGCAACATGGGATTATTTTTAGTTCGTGCGAGCGATGCGATGACCAATTAGGACGCCGCTTAATACTGACTGTTGTCTGATCGAAAAATTGGTCTCAGACAAAAAGCGGCCGTCTACGTTAGATTTAAGTTTGATTGTCAATTCGTACGAATGGCAAAGGGCTCATCATTAATTATTTTGTGCGAGATGCGATGATTAACTAGAACGCCGCTTAATATTAACCGCTGTGGGTAGAAAAATCGGTCGTCTATGTTCGATTTAAGAAAATATGTGGATTGTGGATACGACAGAGCGAAAGGAATGTAGTTCACTGGGAACAAAGGCCCGAGAATCGCCCGAGAATCGATCACGTTCGCGTACAATGGACATACACATAATAAGCCAACAAATGGTTGCGCATTCTGTCTGTGTTTTACAAACTTTTGCGTAGCAACATTGTTTGTAAGCAACTAGCTGATGATTGCGACTTCATCCGTTTTTTAAAAATCTTGTGGAAACTTCTGGGATAAGAAAAGTATCCTATATCATATATCCTATATCTCAAGATGCAAGTTATCTCTTCGCCTAATTTTATCATCAGCAGTTTAGCCGTAAGAAGATAACAGACAGACAGAGTAACTTGCGTTTTCATATTATCATTACTAGCTTTTGCCTTCAACTTCGTCCGCATGTAGTTAGGTTTAAGCAATCCCGTGGGAACCCTTTGTTTTTAAGGGATAAAAAGTAACCTATGTAACTCTCAAGTATACTCAAAATCATGTTGATCTTAGCTTGCGGCATGATTGAAGGAAAAACAAACACACTTTCTCATTTATAACATTAGTAGGGATATTATGAGAGATTTACATACGCTAAATATCTATAAATTGTAAGCTGTGGTTAGGACGACCGACTTCTAATCGGAGGTCGTGGGTTCGATCCCGGGCACGCACCTCTAACTTTTCGGAGTTATGTGTGTTTTAAGTATTTAAATATCACTTGCTTTAACGGTGAAGGAAAACATCGTGAGGAAACCTGCACATCTGAGAGTTCTCCATAACGTTCTCAAAGGTGTGTGAAGTCTGCCAATCCGCTTGGCCAGCGTGGTAGACTATGGCTAAAACTCTTCTCACTCTGAGAGGAGACCCGTGCTCTGTAGTGAGCCGGTAATGGGTTGATCATGATGATGATGATGATGAAATATCTATATCTACTACATAATCATTAATAATCTACTACAACTAAGTATCATAAATATAAAACCACCTTTCCCGAAATATTTTCTATCTTACCCCGGCGCTATACCTAAACAAAAATTTGGACAAAGACTTTGCTACGTTCGCTTCATTTGAATTTGAACTTTAAACGCTTTGATTTGCGCTCGAAAAACCGATACCGAATGGCAAAGTGCTAATGTTTGTTCAATCTTTGAACAAATACATAAGACCCCTGCCAAATATGTGTTCAAACAAATGTTCAAATAAGTGTTCAAATGTTTATGCTATGTGTGGCGCCGGGGTTAGAAACAGACCTTGGCGGCCATTGATTTGGTTATTTCTAAAAGCGTCGAGGCTCTACGTTGAATAGGGTGGATGCTCCTAAGCCCAGTCCCCACTCCACACTACGTTCTATTTCTGTCTATATTACCGTTTTGGTGCCGCTTAGGAGCTTGCTCTTAGTTTTAAAATAAGGCAGCAGTTTAGCACCAAAACGTTTTTTGGTAGGAGGGCCGGACTTAGGAGCATCTACCCTGCCTATCCAACGTATTCAATATAACTGAACAAGGAGACGGGCTAATAGCAGACGCGTGCCAATTTCAATGTAAATGGGAGGAATACGCTCGTCGAATACAACTGAAGCGATGTGGGAGCGCTCATAGAGAGTTCCGATCGCGTTAACAAAAGAGTGTGACAGTGAAAACTCAATACATACTGCAAAAAACATTGCCAAAACATTTTTTTTAAACCTTTAAAAAATTAATAAAGGAGCCGAAATTATTATTATTATTTTATTTATTGCCCATAGCCACGAACAAAATATTTCTTCAATGTCGTGTCTCAGAAATTCGGTCACGCGTCAGGTAACCCAAGAGCCTGGTTCTTATTATCATCATCATCATATAGTATAGGATCCCGCCATACAACGACCTTCACCGAGATGCTTATTTGATGAAACGTATTTTATATTTAATTTAATACGTCAATAAATATATTGCATTCGGGTTGCCTAACAAATTCCAGTCCAGGATATGATTAATTAATAATTGAAAAAATAAAATGTTTTTTAAACATTTCACTGGTTTGATTATAATCAATAATAATTATTAGACAAATTCATAATGAAATCATCTTTATTTTCATTTAATTTTAATTCAATAATCAGACCGGTGCAAAATGCTAGTATCGATTTACCTGTTTACACCTGGCTACCCGAGAGTTGTGACCGGAAAAGAATAACCAACCTAACGTTTGCATATTCTATGGGCATCATACTTTCGATTGGTATAGAATTTGTGTAATAATCAAACCAGTGAAATCTTAAAAAAAAAAATATTTATTAATTAATCATATCCTGGACTGAAATTTGTTAGGCAACCCATATGCAATATATTTATTGACATGTTAAATTAAATATAAAATAGGTTTCATCAAATAAACATCTCGGTGAAGGTCGTTGTATAGCGGGATCTTAGACCAATAGATCTTGTTGTTATTGCTCAATCTGGGCAAATAAATAAATTTGAATTTGAATTATTTTGCCCAAAGGCCTAAGCCTGCCAGGCTGGCATTCAAAGAGGAATATTTTTTTTTTATTTCAAATATTTTTTATAATTGAAATAAAGATAATAAAAACTAAATAAATAAGGAGTAGGTAGGTAGGGCCTACTTGTCTCAATCACTGGGACACAGAGAATTTTCTTATTTCTTAAATTAAGTACATGTATGTTTTCATTGTATTTACACCTTTCATAAAATATATTGTGTTTGAGGACTGAGTGTCGCCGGGACTGTTATAATTTATTTGCCTTGATACTTATGTAATAAATATATATTTTATTATTATTAATTTCTCAATGTTTAGATATAAATGCCCTATTATTGACGTTCCACGTTCATAGCATGACAATTGATTCGACTCGTGATAAATCATGGCGAGCTGTATAGGTATTTAGTACGACTTTGCACATCTCGACAACGTTGATACGAGTATTGAAACACTATAACGGCAGCGTAAAGCGTACTTAAAGCCTCTCAGTTTATGTAGCGGCCACATCTACGGGAAATACCATTGAACATTGCGGTAACCGTAGGTGTGGCCTGTTTAATGTGATAAATCTGTCACTGAACCTCTTTGATCTGCCAAAATTTACCGCCACCCGACCCAATGCCCAATGGCATATCCCGTAGATCTGGCCCCTACATTAGAGTCACAAGTTCAGTACTACCGATTTTTATTTCGTTAATTTTCCGCTGGCTGTAATGTACAAGCTTTTTTACTTTGAAGTTATAGTATTTCGACACTCGAAGTGTAACAACGTTTTCGAGATATTCAAACTCGTACTAAGCACACTGACCGTCCGCGTCGCTCGTGATATATTGCTACCGAGTGCATTATAAACGACCTTTTCATTTATACGGTCCGTGATACTGTCCGTCAACCAATATAGGGGATAACGTTTCAATTGTTCGGGATAGAAAATAATATATTTTCTTCGTATAGGGTCCAACATGTTAGATCAGCAGGTCTGTTCTTGTCTCGGGGGCTCTGTAGTTAAGTTCTGACGACATTTCAGCAAATAATACTAATTATTAGAGACCCCGCAGACATACAATTTCAAGTTGGCCAACTAAATCGCAGAGTATACTGATAAGCACAGTGACTTATGACACCCCACACATCATCATCATCATCATCATCATGATCAACCCATTACCGGCTCACTACAGAGCACGGGTCTCCTCTCAGAGTGAGAAGGGTTTTTGGCCATAGTCTACCACGCTGGCCAAGCGGATTGGCAGACTTCACACACCTTTGAGAACGTTATGGAGAACTCTCAGGCATGCAGGTTTCCTCACGATGTTTTCCCTCAGCGTTAAAGCAAGTGATATTTAAATACTTAAAACGCACATAACTCCGAAAAGTTAGAGGTGCGTGCCCGGGATCGAACCCATGACCTCCGATTAGAAGTCGGTCGTCCTAACCACTAGGCTATCACAGCTTAACCCCACACATCATAACCAACTAAATCGTTCAACTAAATAATTGGACGTCGATTGTATCAGAATCGGAATTCCCTTCCAATTACATACAATTTAAAATTTGGCCGATTAAATTGTGAAAGTTCGCGATTTAGTTGTTCGATAGTCTGCCAACTTGAAATTGTATGTCTGCGGGGTCTCTAAACTGCGTAAAGGAGAGAAAACTCCGTCCACTCCTCCCATCGTCTACTAGCGTTACGTATAGCAGCGGTATGTTTGTCAAACTCGGGTCATAGTTGAGTCGCTTGTATGAAGTGTCGAGGATGTGGTAATAGTGTCCATACCATGCCATACCTATCGGTGGGTTTCACCGAGTTATGTTGATTAATTACGTGATCATGGATGTCTCTACACGGTGTCTTTTTTTGTCCGTCTGTCACAGCAGTTTTATTCAGAAACTATAAAAGCTGTAAAGTTGAAAAGTATAGTTACAGGAACTTGTTACCGCTACATAAGCGTGTACGGTCTACTCAAATTTTGAAAAAAAAAATTAAAGTGAAAGTTAAAACCGATAAAATTTTTTAATTTCTTTCTTGAACGGATACCTCGGTGAATAGGTATTTTAAAATCATAATGAGGTTTAACAGTTCTTTAACAGTTATTCGAAATAACGTTAACTTTACCAAGAAATCAGGACATTGAGTAATTATACTACAGCTATCCCTGGGGCTGACCTTTAATTTCTCACAATGAAATACTAAATTCATATCATTATCTCCAGTGTTTACTCTCTGAGAGTTTACTGATTTCGAGTGTAAATCAAGTTCTAACTGCCCTTACGCATACAAACAACTATAGCTCAAACTCTCAAGTTTCTCGAGTTATGGTTCTAAACATGAGTACATACCTATATTAGAGTAAGTTTCAGAGCTTGAGGAGAGGTTGTGAATCAAATATATACAACTTGTTGAAACTTTGATCGCGTAGAATGTAGATGGTCAGGGATTAAGTTTTAATAGCTTACGGGTATGGTACCGGCTTTAAACGTAAAATAATGTTTAGAGCTGACGCAGACGACCGTCTTTTCGGATAGAAAAGATCGGACGGCTGCGCTCATTTGATTCCAAAATAAACGAGTACATACCTACATAAAGCCGAGTATAGATCGTTATCAGTGCTATTCTACTAGTCAAGCCCTTTCATTTGATACGCATATTAAGGGAGTTGTGAAAAAATATGAAATCTGCCATTTTGTAGCGGCGACCATCTTGGATCGATTTTCATCAAACATAGCTAACAACACTCTCGACTAATTTACCTTTCAAACAAAAAAAACCGCATTCAAATCGGTTCACCCGTTTGAGCGCCACAGGGGGACAGACAGACACAGACAGACACACACACACACACACACACACACTCGCACTCGCACACGCACTCCCACTCGCACTCGCACTGGCACTCGCACTCGCACTCGCACTGTACTTGTACTGTACTCGCTGTCGCACTTACGCTGTAGAGATATGAAGGCAATATTCTACGTAAAATTTTAGAATTTCGCTACGTTACGCATCGACTTTGCGTTAATGTGACTCGATTATCGAGATTTAAGTAAATCTAATAAGTCAAATAGTTATACTTGACTGTAATTATTATAATGAGGTTCACCTCAAGTAACAGGGAAAAACATCTCGCCAACATTTATCGGATCGACTATTATTGGTCGTCTGCGCGATACCATGAGTATCCAGCTTTTTAACAACCAATAAAACCGAGTTTTATTATGTTGAAAACTTGTTAAATATAAAGTTTATAAAGGCGCAACTCGAGTAAAGTATGTGTAGAAGTTTCAAGTTTCATACGATACAGGTTGAGAGTGGGTACGTGGACTTACTCCACAAAGTTTTGCTTTAAAAGAGGTAAAGTTTGGTAGATCGGTTTACGCTATATTAATTTTATATGCAAGGAATCAACCATCAGTATAGAAAGTGTCTTACGATAAAGTTAGATCCCTAAACTAAGATAAAGTTAAACTAAGACCCGACGACGCTTAGTAATTTAATTTAAAATAATAATTTAGTGTGCAGAAAACGCGGGGCAAGAAGCTAGTGACGCCATCTATTATGTCTATCCGAAACTAATTAACATCTTAGTTTAGCCGCTCGGACGTCGTTTCTCTTTTGTTTCGTATATAAAATGTCGCTTATATCACCCGGACCATAACAAAGAATTAATACAAATTTCGTTCATCAAAATCGGCCCAGCAGTTTAGGTGCGGACACAAACATACATACATAAAACATACATACATACATACATACATACATACATACATACATACATACATACATACATACATACATACATACATACATACATACATACATACATACATCCATCCATCCATCCATCCATACATACATACATACATACATACATACATACATACATACATACATACATACATACATACATACATACATACATACATAGACTGTTAAAATCACAACCCTTCCTTTTCTTTGCCGTAGTCGGGTAAAAATGAAACAAATGTATCCAACGTTAACATTGTTATTTCACCGGGTCCGTTTATTTTCATAGCTCTTCATTGTATCGCCGCGCCAAGCTCGGAATACACACCAATAACTCAATTGTCGGTTCAGTGAAAGAACTAGTTGAGTTTTAATTAATTATTATTGTTGTGCGACCGTCTGAATTAAATAGGGGGGCCATTTGGCATGTATTTGTGTTGAAAGCGTTTTGTACAGCCATGTTAAAGGCCAGTTCTCACTGGTGCCAAGAATCTACACAAATAAATAAAATTGATGTGTCAGTCTGTGCCTCGTTGGCCTAGTGGTTAGCATATTTGACTGGAGGACTTAACCCGCATTGGAGCAGCGTGGCGGGTCTAAGCTCTAAATCCCTCTATCCTATGAGAGAGGAGGCCTGTGCCCAGCAGTGGGACGTTAAAAAAGTTAAAAAAGGAAGCTGTAGTGGTAGTGGTCAGTCCGTGATTTCGAAAGAACTGCCTCGTTTTAAGCTGTTTATGGATTGTAGTATTTTATTTAGTAATGATCTCTCTCTTAATGCCGTTTCTATAAAGAGATTTTTAATTTCAATAAAACGACCCTTGGATTTATTATTAAAAAAAGGTATTGTATATGTTTCAGATTCGAGTTAAAAGCCGCTTTTCTCTCAAGGATTGAGTAAAACGAAGTACCTAGGTAATTCACAGGAGTATCAAAGTGGCCGTCATAGCTCAAAGAATAAGTAAGCCGAAGTGGTTGCGAGCAGCAGGCATGCGTATCGTAGACCCAACAGCCGATGTGCCAAGTGCTCTAGAGTGGAAACCGCGTACGCTGGAGTGGGAGACCGCGTACGCTGGAGTGGGAGACCGCGTACGTTGGAGTGGGAGACCGCGTACGCTAGAGTTGGAGACCGCGTATGCTGGAGTGGTGGCGCTGGACCGACCTTGTTTGGTGACGCGCCTTCGTCAAAGCCTATGTCCAGACGTAGATGACTACAAATCACGGCAATAAGTCTACCGATGACCTTCAATGCGCAGAAAATGAGGTATCTCGGGGTGTGAGGGGGTCGCGGGGAGGGTGTGGGGATCGTTCGTAAGCACTGATTAGCTCTCGCGGATCCTTCGTAAGCGCTGATTGGCTCTCCAATCGTATTGTGTCCCGCTCACTCGTACGACGCTGCGCGCACTTGTAGGTCACCGGTCGACTTACGTGCCGGGGGTTATACAGGCCGATGGACTGGACTGAAAATAGGTATACGACTCCCTTTTGTGACTTTAAGATCGTTCGGGAGTCTTCTGACACGTAGATTTCTATGAACGTTATCCCAATACATCTCATATACGCACAGAGGCAGACAATAACGGAGAAAACGCTAAGATAAATCTCGCAAATCCTCACTCGACTCGCCTAAATTACTTTTACTTTATTTTCACTTCACTTTTATTTCGCTTACGTAGCAGTATTTGGAGTGGTAAGACTGTTCGTGATAGGTAATGGTTAAGTTTGTCATAGAACTAGTAAAAACTAAGTAGTAAACTAGTAACATAGTTTACTACTTAGTTAAGTATAAGTAGTAAACTAGTAACTGTCGGATATGGGGCTACTTTTGTCTGCCCTTCTTCACATGTGTAGAATTGTAAGCACCATTCCGAACAAGTGGTAGATTCATTTGTCGATTCGTAAGCACTTGTAAAGGTCCGAAAGTCGTTTGTGGGAATGGGCGTAATGTTCTATAACAAAATTCCACAAGCAATCTAGAGCCAGGCCGCACTGCGAAATTTATTCGCGCGAATTTTTTCGCAGAATTCTGTGACATATGGAAATGTATGAAGCTGCCCGCACTTGCGATTTAAAATTCGTGAAAAAAATATATTAAAATGCGGAAAATAAACCGCGCGAATAAAATTCGCGCAAATATATTTCTCAGTGCGGCCCCGGCCTTAGACTTGCCTTTACACAAGTTTAAGAACTCTGTTAAAAGTATGCTCATAAAAAAAGCTTATTATAAAATTGAAGATTATATAAACGATAAAAAAGCATGGACTTAGCTCGTTCCAGCAATGCGCGAGACGGCATTTCAATCATGTACATAAATAATTGTTATATTGTTATTTATAAAAAAAAGAGCAACCGCCGAGTTTCTTACAGGTTCTTCTCGGCTGGAACTGCATTCCGAACCTATGGTAGATTCAAATTGACGATTCAAAAGTACTTGTAAAAGTTTATTTGAATAAAAAACTTTTCTATTCTATTCTATTCTATAGTAGAACTAGTAAATTAGGGGTCCGATTAAAAAAATAGTTCTGCACCAGTCAATTTCCGTTAGTTATGAGTAATGAATGACTATGAATGAATGGACCGGACAATCAGTAAGATAAATGCCTTGCAAACATCCGTCATTGCATCAAACGATTAGTGTGTGTTATGATGTAGGATTTCTATCAGTCTTTTTTTTATTCATCTACAATAATAACAGATACATACATATACAGTCTAAGATAGAAGTGGGCTAACCTGGAAGAAGTAAGGCATTTATTAAACCGTAAGTATAAGTCACACTACAATAAGTCACAGCAGGGACCGTCAAATTAACCTATCGTGTAATGGGCGGTTTAGGTAACTAACAATAATAATAAATAAAATAATGTCCTCCTAACCGAATTTCGGCCACGGCGGCCAATCTCAACCGAGGCAGAGACTAGCCATCTGCGCAGGAGATATTATAGTGCACAAGTGTGTGCGCATACACAAGTGCGCTCTCTATTCCCTCACTCTCATAGTCCGATGGGACGCCAATGCGACACGACCGGAGAGAGATTAGGCGCAGGACCGACGGCTTTACGTGCTCTCCGAGGCACGGGGGTGTATCTAACACCGCCAACTTCCAACTCCGGGCTGGCACTGAGAATTTCTTGACAGAAAAACCCAATAACCTCATTTTTTTTTTATTGGCCCGACCCGGGAATCGAACCCAGGACCTCGTGATCCACAGTCGAACGTGCTAACCGCTAGACCAACGAGGCAGTTAACTAACAATATCTAAGTGTCTAAGGAGCGACGATTTCGTAATCTATTCCCAAGGGACTATAAACTATGTCAATACTCATGGTGGAAAAAATAAAATTCTTATTTCATAAATTCAGTTTTTTGAAGAAATAAGCAATCTAGGAACAAGACGTATACCTTCTCTTAATATTAATTTTATTACAAACGAATTACAAAACGGCTGGGCAATGCCATATTCATATTATGGCTCGCTCACTCATGAGTGAGCGAAACACACTATAGTTCGCATTTTTAATTGTGTCGCACAATTAAATACGTCACGGCTTTTCTTTGTAACTTTGTTGTTACATAAAAGAGCTGTAAAGAGTGTTTTTCAACATATTTCATCGGCTATCAGGGGGGTTATTCTGTAACTTAGTTAGCAACTGAAAATAGTTGCCAACGAATTAGTTCGATATACATTGCTGCTTTACTGTGTGACATTATGAAAACACTTTATATTTCCCACAGTAAAGCAGCAATGTACATCAAACTAATTCGTTGGCAACTATTTTCAGTTGCTAAGTTACAGAATAACCCACCAGATGGCGGTAAATCCACGCCACGACTTGTAACGAAAATAAAAATTTGAACAAATAAATACGTCTACGTGGATAAAGTATGGGGCCGACGACGCAACACGACGCGTCCCGCCGCATTCCGTGTGAAATTAAATTAGATTTTCCGAGCAAATAGAAAAGGTGGATGGAGTGAAAGTGTAATGTTATTTATTGGATATGGAAATTGGAACGGGCAATACTTGTCGTTCGAAAGAATAACCTTTGTACATGCTGCTTTTTGAATACCAAAGGGAATGGATATGTCGGAATGTTTTATTTAAATGGTTCTTTTTCCCTTAGGGCCAGTTGCATGACAGGTGGTTAAAATAAGGCAGTGGTTAAGGTTAAACTTTAGCACCAATTAATAAAGGTGGGTTGCGCAAGTCGGGATTTGTGCCCAATAGAATAGAATAGAATAGAATAGAAAAGTTTTTTATTCAAATAAACTTTTACAAGTACTTTTGAATCGTCAATTGAATCTACCATAGGTTCGGAATGCAGTTCCAGCCGAGAAGAACCTGCAAGAAACTCGGCGGTTGCTCTTTTTTAAAAATAACAATATAACAATTATTTATGTACATGATTGAAATGCCGTCTCGCGCATTGCTGGAACGAGTTAAATCCATGCTTTTTTATATCGTTTATATAATCTTCAATTGTATAATAAGCTTTTTTATGAGCATACTTTTAATAGAGTTCTTAAACTTGTGTAAAGGCAAGTCTAAGATTGCTTATGGAATTTTGTTATAGAACTATATATTTTTGTTATAGAACTAGATAAAGACTAAGGATCAATTTTGGTTAAAATTAGACCGAGATTAGATGGATGTACACCAGTGGCGCAAGATGGACATGAATGACTATGTATTTTAAACTGCGCCGTACTGCTGCTGCGTAAACTGTATTTTTAACTTAAATACGGCTCAGAGCTAAGGCAAGGAGCACATTATTATTCCGTCAGACCCCCGCTCACTGAATACCTTAACAGCAGAATTAATCACGTAACGGGTGGAGTCGGGACGGGTTCTTATTTGCAACATCAACAGGTTTCGGGGTGAATTTGGGAAGACGAAATTCTACATTTTTTTACGGGTAGACATCGTAGTAAAAAAGGAACCCTATAACCCGTTGTCCTCGGTGAACGAAAAATGCGACGCGACGCGGTGCGACTCACTAGAAAATGACAAACTCATCTACGCGCCAACGTAGGCCACGTGAAGGCTCAGCTACTGTTTGATATTTTCTCGTCGCGTCGTACTATGGTCGTGTTCTCGCGTTTATCGTTCACATATGACAACGTGTAAGTGTCGCGCGATCAACAGCTATGCTTTCTACAGCTAAGTGTCGCGCATCGAAATCACTCAACTTAATTAACCTCCGATGATAACCTAGTGCTTAAATGTTCGGGCCCCTCTCGTGGGGACCGATTTCGATCCCTGTCACGCACCTCAAATTTCCAGAGTTATGTGAGTTTTAAGAAATCACTACATAGGTAGTATAAAACAACCCAATGTATGCTTAAATCTTTAAAACTACGCAACGGATTTTGATGCGGTTTTTTTTAATAGATAGAGTGATTCAAGAGGAAGGTTTATAAGTAGAAAAATTGGACCCGGTAGGTGGCGCTAATAGCGGGCAGGACGACGTCTGCCGGGTCCGCTATAGTTAAATATAACTCGCTTTAACTGTGAAGGAAAATGTTATGAGGAAAACCATGCCTGAGAGTTCTCCACAATGCTCTCAAAGGCGTTGAGAACATTATGAGAACATTTCTATGTGCAAGCGTCGCATCCGCACTGTCGTGGAACGCGGTTGCGCGTCACAGTCGCGCGTTGTGGTCGCGCGTTGCGGTCGCGCGTCGCAGTCGCACGTCGCGGTCGCGCACCTCAAAGTCTGCCTTTACAGCCGAGTAAGCACCAGCCGAAGTTTCAAAGTAAATAATGCGGAGCTCTCTGCAATGTTAATTAAACCTCAAAGTCAATTTACAACGCGGATTATTAATGTACGAACTGCGAGAGTTACAGAGTTGTGGAACTCTTCAGTTTGATATTATGTCAAATGCTTCGGGCTAAGCTGCCTACAAGGCTGTACTATTAGTTCGGTATTAACAGTATAACATAAATACGTATGACTTCCTGCTATAAGGGACCATTCCACCACTATCACTATTAGCCTTTTAACGTCCCACTGCTGGGCACAGGCCTCCTCTCTTATAGAAAAGAGGGATTTAGAGCTTTGACCCGCTACGCTGCTCCAATGCGTGTTGGCGAGCTTTAACGACTTTTGTCACATGATAGTGATAATAACCGGGACCGACTGCTTAACGTGCTCTCCGAGACACGGGGCTGAAACACCGCCAACTACCAACTCCGGGCTGGCATTGAGAATTTCTTGACAGAAAAACCCAGTACCTACCAATTATTTGCCCGACCCGGGAATCGAACCCGGGACCTCGTGATCTGCGGTCAAATATGCTAACCACTACACCAACGAGGCAGTAAGGGCCCATATAGCAATAAATAATGTAAGCAGGACTGAAAATCCTGATACCTTCTCACAATACGTTTTATTTGTGTTCCGTTCACGTCACACTCACCGCACAAATAAATTGGCTTCTCAACACAGTATAAATAAAAATTTTAACGAGCCGTCTGCATCAGTCCCTTTCGCGCGATGAATATTCGTAAAAGGAATACGAAAACAACTTTATCTCTGCCAGAGACAATTTTAATTTACGAACTTAAGTGATTAACTTAACTACTTAAGTCTCCAACTCATGCAGAATCAGTGAGAAAGCGCTTTCTCGCGCAAAAGCCCTCGGCGGTGAGACGTGCACAAGCGGTTTGATCCACAAACAAAATCGCTCGCCCTTATACTCTGATTTCTAATTCCGTGGAATTCTGACGTTTCGTAATGTTACCAGAGATAAAACAATTCCAACGAAAAAGATAAAAAATTCAAAACTTATGTACCTAAATAAAAATCAACTGCCGCATGTAGATATGACAAATGCCTGACAGACACTTCTTGGTGATAATGTCATTCGACTTCCATTTTTGAATAAATTTTTTCAATGTGCTTCTTTTGTTTTCTATTGCTGTCAGTGTGCACTTTCTAGTTTCCACTCTTGGTGTTTTCTATTTTAGGGCGAAACGACTAATATTATTACGCGGCATATGGCTTTTTATGATGACAGGGAATTAAAGTAGTTTGGGGTAAAATCATACTTCGTAGACGTTAACCCTGTTCTCCATACAAATAACTCATCTCTAAACGACAATAGAATAGAATAGAATAGAATAGAATAGAAAAGTTTTTTATTCAAATAAACTTTTACAAGTGCTTTTGAATCGTCGATTGAGTCTACCACAGGTTCGGAATGCAGTTCCAGCCGAGAAGAACCTGTAAGAAACTCGGCGGTTGCTCTTTTTTAAAAAATAACATTATAACAATTATTATTATTAATGTACATGATTGAAATGCCGTCTCGCGCATTGCTGGAACGAGTTAAATCCAAGCTTTTTTATCGTTTATATAATCTTCAATTGTATAATAAGCTTTTTTTATGAGCATACTTTTAATAGAGTTCTTAAACTTGTGTAAAGGCAAGTCTAAGACATATTTTTTATTCAGATAAACTTTTACAATAGTGCTTTTGAATCGACAAATGAATCTACCACTGGTTCGGAATGGTGCTTACAATTCTACACGTTAAGAAGGGCAGACAAAAGTAGCCCCATTTCCGACGGCGGCACCCGTTCACGAGCATGACGCATGATCCAGCCATTGCTTCGCTCAACCATATTTGAGGGAACGTAACAACCCGCACCACACGACACCACCACAGAAATGTTTAAGGAGAGCGTGACATACTTAGGCTACCCATGATTAAAGCATCGAATTAAACACCAATAATCGAATACTCCTCAAGTTATAATAGCGTATAAAGCGAATAAATTAAATCCATGCTTTTTTATCATTTATATAATCTTCAATTGTATAATATGCTTTTTTCATGAGCACACTTTTAATAGAATTCTTAAACTTGTGTAAAGGCAAATCTAAGATTTGTTGTGGAATTTTATTATAGAACATTACGCCCATTCCCACAAACGACTTTTGGACCTTTTTGAGGCGTAATCGAGGAATCACGAGTCTATTTCTATTTCTTAATTGCCTATCGTAATAGCTGTGATAGCCTAGTGGTTAGGACGACCGACTTCTAATCGAAGGTCGTGGGTTCGATCCCGGGCACGCACCTCTAACTTTTCGGAGTTATGTGCGTTTTAAGTATTTAAATATCACTTGCTTTAACGGTGAAGGAAAACATCGTGAGGAAACCTGCATGCCTGAGAGTTCTCCATAACGTTCTCAAAGGTGTGTGAAGTCTGCCAATCCGCTTGGCCAGCGTGGTAGACTATGGCCAAAACCCTTCTCACTCTGCGAGGAGACCCGTGCTCTGTAGTGAGCCGGTAATGGGTTGATCATGATGATGATGATGAAACGACAATGACAGCTGTCAGAATTCCACGGAATTAGAAATCAGAGTATAGGTGAACAACAAACTCGAGAACGCGACATATTACTACTACGCGACGTGAAAATATCTTCTGCCTGCTGAGCCTTCCCCTGGCCTACATTGTCGCGTAGATAAGTTTGTCATTCATATACTTATTGTACGCCATAAGGCAGATTTTAATGTACTATTTACCCGACTGTTACCATATTCATAATACTCTCCTGTACCTACAAAATTACAATAAAAGCGATTTCTATTTCCATAATTAGTATCAATACCTACTTAAATTGCCATCCCTAGTTTTCTATGGAGTCGCATCGCTTCGCTACACGTGTCGCGTCACATCGCGTTGCATTTGTCGTTCACCTACGAAACTAGAACAACAGGTCAGCGCGTTATGAAGAGAGCTAAATTAGGAGATTTCCCCGAAGAATTTCGGTTTCGGAACGAAGAAATCCACGAGTGAACCAAGGTAACTGGCACAGCCCAAATCATTGGCAAACTGAAGTGGCAATAGGCAGCCATGCTTGTTGTAGGGGATCCGAAAAGCCCTAGATCGGGTATACAAGCGATATAAAGAGTGTGGTGCGAAGGGGTTGGATGAGGAAGATTTTTTTTATTCAACTACAAATTAGCCCTTGACTGCAATCTTACCTGATGGTAAATGATGATGCAGTTTAAGATGGAAGCGGGCTAACTTGGAAGAGGTATTGCATACCCTGATAGGTTTTTACACGGCATCGTACCGGAACGCTAAATCGCTTGGTGGCACGGCTTTGCCGGTAACCAGCCACGGCTGAAGCCTCCCACCGGACCAGACCAGAGACAATTTAGAAATTTTAAAATCCCAAATTGCCGCTGCCGGGAATCGAACCCGGGATCATCCACTTATAAGACACAGCCCTCACCACTGCGCCAGGGAGGTCGTCATTGAGGATAGAGTTTGGTGGCGCTCATGAGGGAAGGCCTATGTCCAACGCTGGAGATCCACAGGCCGATGATGATGATTGCAAAATTCGCGAATGTGATATTATGTCACACAGATTCTGCCACCGATGTTCGCTAGTGCAACATTGATATGCCAGTGATATTGCATTTTTGGAACGAAGTTCCTTATCGCGCGTTGCGAAAGGGGGCTAGACGGAAAAAATTAATACCAAAAGTTGTAACGACACTTTTTGCTATAGTTGTAAGCCGTGCGGCGTGCGCGTGTTTCTCTGTCTGTCTCTCTCTCTCTCTCTCTCTTATAGAAAGCAAGCCAGTTATTTTCGTTTCGTCTTTCTATTTCGCATTGAACAGTGTGGTGTCGCGACGATTATTTTTGTTGAGTTTAATACAGGTTTTTTGTACATAATAAATAATAACTTTATACAATAGTGTGCCTTGACACCTCTGAAGTTTTTTGATTTCGTTTTAATCACATTTTTGATTCAACGAGTATAATTATTCTGTTTGATAAATGTTAAATGTTTACGATCATAAAGTTTTACATTACAAGTCATAAAGTTTTACGTTTTACCGTCTATTTCCTTTTTAGTTGCCAATTAATGTAATGGATATTATTGTTTTATTGCTAACAAAATCATTAAGAACTTACGTCATTAAATAACTTTTGTACTCCCAAACTCCTCGTGGGAGAATTCACTCAACTCCGTCTGTGGGAGTAAAAGTCCGTTCGTTTACTTACGGTCGCCTTTATGTCGCATCGCCTTCGCAGGTGCGGCGTCTTGTCAAAGGTATCGCCCGTGACTTCAAGGTCGCGTGGGGTGTACACCCGCAAGAGATTTTCATTTACATCATAATATAATATTATCATGAACACGGGTCTTCTCTCAGAATGAGAAGAGTTTTAACCATAGTCTACCACGCTGGCAGCACGCAGTGCGGAATGACAGACTATTCGGAAATTCTGTTTTATTCTTGGAATAGAAAAAAAACTACAAACAGTAAAAAATAAATAAAAATAAAAGCAGAATAATAAGTGCACCTGCGGGTGTACCGTATACACCATGTTGTAGTAGATGTACCACTATGTTACCGAACGGACTATATAACCCAAAGTCCTCGTGCTATTACCACAGCCTTCTTTACTGTCTGACTAGAAGGCTGTGGCTACTACAATCAACTTTGTCCGTGGGAGTTACGCCTAAAATATTAATAAAGAAACCCCAACAAAAGATTTAAACGCGACTGTTCCGCGGTTTATGACGTGCGAAATGGTTGGGTCGCGGAAACGCCCGCCCATATAAACCGGAGGCTTCCTTATTTACGGTTACGGCCCTGTAACGGCCCAGTGTTCCGATTTGTTCCATTACGTTTATTAGAGGTGGTCCAGAAGCAAGCCTCCGACGCGAGGGAGGTGCTATATGCAATTTTCCAAAGTACCAGACCAGTGGATCTGAAATATGTGTACCTAGGGGTTCCATCGAATTATCTCAACTTGAGGCTAGGGAAAAATAGAGTATTTCGCGAGCTGCATTTCCAACTCACCACCACCACTACAGCCTTTTAACGTCCCACTGCTGGGCACGGGCTTCCTCTCTCATACGATAGAGGGATTTAGAGCTTAGACCCACCCAATGCAACCCGCATTGGGTGGGCCTAAGCTCTAAATCTAAGCTCTAAAGGCAGGCTTTAACGACTATTGGTCCACATGTAACCGGGACGCACTGCTTAACGTGCCCTCCGAGGCACGGGGGTGAAACACCGCCAACTACCAACTCCGGGCTGGCACTGAGAATTTCTTGACAGAAATGCCCAATAATTATCTAACAATTATTTGCCCAACTTGGGAATCGAACCCGGGACCTCGTGATCTGCAGTCGAATATGCTAACCACTAGTGACTAGACCAACGAGGCAGTCTATAGTATAATATATTAGATAGTATAATACTGTGGACAGTATAATAATGATTTCTTACACTGTTCAACACATCCAGTAGTATCTACATGACAATTGTTACCTATGTCTCTGCATAGTATACCTCTTTGCCGAAAGTCATGACCCTTCAACTCATAAAGGTAAGAGTTTTCTCGAGACAATAATGCAGCGAGTTCGAGATCCTTTCATATAGCGTACATGTACATCATAAATTTTCTAAATTCAGGGGTGACTCAAGCGCTACAACATCAAACGAAAACGTAAGAGAATCTCGGGCCAAATTTAGAAAAATATAAGTGATCTTACTTCACCGTAAATTATTTCGATCGTCCCGAGCGACGAGACGCTTTGTTTGCGACAGATAAAATTCAAATATTTGGACAGATACATAAATATTTCAATAAATAAAACCGGCCAAGTGCGAGTTGGACTCGCGCACGAAGGATTCCGTAGCATTATCTTTATAAAAACGGCAAAAATTTGTTTTTGTATATGGGAGCGGCACGTTTGTTGTATGGGAGCCACCTTAAATATTTATTTTATTCTGTTTTTTAGTATTTGTTGTTATAGCGGCAACAGAAATACATCATCTGTGAAAATTTTCAACTATCTAACTATCACGGTTCATACAGCCTGGTGACAGACGGACGGACGGACGGACGGACGGACCGACGGATGGACAGCAGAGGCTTAGTAATAGGGTCCCGTTTTACCCTTTAGGTACGGAACCCTAAAAATATTTTACCAATGCGAGCAAATATTTCTGAAAAGTGGACGAAAAACACGTAAATAAATGCAATGACGCACGTCGGTGAAGCGGTGTTTATTCAAATAATTTACCATAAAATGTAAATCTGAGAAGAATATTGTGTGTACACAGAGGTTGTGACTTGTAATGCCGCGTATAGATACCTACTCAAGACGAGCCGAGCCACACTGAAACCTGAACACTGAACGCTTCGAGAGAGAGTAGACCGCTGGAGGTCTACACTAACGGCTCACGTACACCTTATTCATCATCGGACGAAGTATACCCGGCAGATAATGGATTAGGTGTACGCGATTATAACCAAACTTAAAAGAGAATGCGTAATTGCGTACACTACAGCAATCTACATCGTCCGATGAAGCCCGTTTTTTACATACGTTTTTCGACCAGCCGAGTTCGTCCGACGATGTCCCGGCATACTTTGGCCGATAACGGATTAGATGCACACGAGCCGTAAGTTCGTCTACGCGAATTTTGTTCGTTACATGCTCATGTAGACACAGCTTTACAAATATGTACTAAGGTTTGACATATTTTGTAAGAGCCATGCCATAATTTAAAATACGATAAGCATAAATAAATGTTATGAGGCTGAAAAGAACAAGGGTACCGGACTGCATAAACAACACAACTGAGTCACGGGTTACCAATCTTAAATATGTAACTGATCAAATTAGAAATGAGGCGACCCGTAGAAGAACCAGAGTAACTGAGCTTAGGCCCTTCGTACACAAGGCTACGCAAATTTTCATATTTAATGTTTATACTTAAGTCGCGAATATCTTGTAGAGCACGGTCAGAGTGCTTATTCTCAGTTTGGAGCGCTCCAAAACTTTATCTATCTATACTAATAAATAAAATTGAAGTGTCTGTCTGTAATTTCGAAATAACTACCACATATTAAGCTCATATGGTTATTTGAACGATACCATAACCGAATCACACGTTTTTAAAATTTTTGTCTGTCTGTCTGTCTGTTTGAACGGGCTAATCTTCGGAACGGCTGAACCGATTTTGACAGGACTTTCACAGACAAGTAGAGGATTAACCAAGGAGTAACATAGGCTACTTTTTTAACCGACTTTCAAAAAAGGAGTTGTGTTGAAATCGGTAAGTACCTATGTTAAAAAACGCCCTGATAGGTATTTTCGCTTCGCGCGGCGGCCGACGCTCGCGCCACACGGAACTCCCCGCGCCCCTGCGCCCTGCGCCCGCTGTACGCGGTACCGCGGTACGCCGCCGCGCGGCGGGCGGGTGCGGTGAAGAGGGTGCATGCTCCAATCCAATGACCAATCTCCATTTCGAACCAGGGGGGTGACACTGTAGTTCCCTTGGACTTCGCAAAGCGCTAGTATCGCAACCACAGAACCACTTTTCTAAGGTCATATCCAAGAAGGTTATATTCTCTATGTAGACACTGGACACTGCGCCTGAAACATTTTAATAAAGATAAAGTCATTCAGCTGGGCTATTTTTCCTCTCTAGTTTTTCTATATCTCACACACTTTATCTAAGTAGTCTGTTGAGAACGAGACAAAGCCTGTTCAAGAGCATATTTCTTTGCTTCAACATTTTGTTTTGATTGTTCCTGGTCTGTGGTGCTAAGATTCCATAGGTTCTATGTTCTATGTTAAAGTGTTCTGACTTCTGTGGTAATTATTGTTTTTTTCAAAATGGCGTCTTCGTTGTTGTTGTGTTTCGAAAAAAATAAAAATAATTATTGATTTCTTCTAATCTTCTAAACTTTAAATACGTCAAGTCGAGCTTCTGTTCCTCTGTTTGTGTTTTATACTGTAGTGCTATTTATATTTGGCACGTTGACTCTTTTTTTGTTTCATTGAAACAAGACTCGTACCTATGTTTTGTTTTTTGAATTATCTGACGACAAAGAAAACAAGGAGAAATGTGGCTGCTCGCCAGTACAAAACAACATTAAGTTGTTTCGATTTCCTAAACCTGCTGGAATTTTGCGCGGTACGTATAACCAACCTAACCTAACTAGATTTATACTATACGTTATAAAATTCATTCTCCATAAATTATCCATAAACAGACACAAGCACACCTTTTGATATTTATAGTGATACCAACAGGTGTGCATAAGTTGGCTTAAGTCTATAGTTTGCTGCTGAACATACTGATGTGTTACTGTCATTTTATTGCAGATATCACCACTAGTGAGGAAAAAAATTTATTGGTAGCCCACCTTTTGTGTTTACTATTTATTACCTATAGGGTAGTAAAAATACTACTATTCATATATGAATATTATTTGTAATAATTAGTACCAATTAATTATTTTTAAATTTATTTGTTTCTTTTCAGATGTGAACTATGTGATATTCAGATGTGAAGATGAATAATTAAACAGACAGGTTTTACTGATTGTTTTATTGGGTTTTATTTCAGGAAGTTCTCAGGGCCAGCCCGGAGTTGTTTGTTAGCGGTATTTCACCCCCGTGCCTCGGAGAGGATGTTAAGCAGGCTGTCCTGTTTATTATTAATATTACTATCATCATAATAGTCACTAAAGTCCACCAACCTGCATTGGAGCAGCGTGGTGGGTCTAAGCTCTAAATCCCTCTCTCCTATGAGAGAGGAGGCCTGTGCCCAACTGTGGGATGTTAAAAGGTTGTAGTGTTGGTGGTAAAAAATTATTTGTTCCATGTTTAGTAACTTTTGTCGTTCTTCTTGCGAACACATCTTTAATTATGACTATTCATATTAGTGATCTTTTATATTTCTGCAAAAGAATTTATTGATATTATCTTACTTTCAGCCAAAGATTAAAAGAGTGATCACAGTTATGCTATTATAGTTTGATAAATAATTGATGGTAGGTTTAAACAATATCTGACTGGTGGTTTCTGATTGTAAACAAAATTTTTGTACATGATACCTTAATATATTGCCCAGTTGTGAATAATCAAGATTTACATAATATTTTTACCTTTCCATCGCCACTGTCACAAGTCTATGCAAGACAAATTTATGTGATGGTCTGCACAGAGACACAAAGTTATTACTTTATCACTTTGTACTGACATCCATAAAATAGATTTTATTTTCCATAGCAGGATGAGAAGAGGAAAATGTTGGCAATGTTAATTTGTGGATATAAATAAGTGGGAAACAATCTCTTAGAATAGTTTTTATATATTCTGTATTTTATGTTAATTTAATTTTATGCCTCGATCTGTATAATAATTGGTGTAATATTATATTATAATAAATAAATATAATTTGAGAGGTGTGCAAGAAAAACTTAAGAAACAAAATATATGCTTTTCTCAAAAATTACTTTTGATAAATATAAAGCGTATAGATTAAGAAAAAAGAAATATAAAATTGAATATAGTAAGTTGTTTTATTTTAAACCCAAAAATTTCAAAAAGAATAAAAAATGTAGTGGTACCCCATTTCAACGTTTGTCATGGGACATCACTATACTATCGATATCGATATTTTAAGGTGGGATTGTGTCCCATCACTTCTTCTTGCGACACTAGCGCTTTGCGAAGGCAACGGAACTAACTGTAAATTTTTGCCACTGTCCCATCTGTCTTAGAGACTAGTATATTAGTGATCTGTGTTTCGAACGAGGGAGCTAATGCGTGCGGATGTGTCCTGCGTTTGTTGCGTGCGTTTTCATAATTTTTATTTTGAATCGGAGATTTTGTTTTTATTAGGGGTTATGATGTTTTTTATTTCTTTAGTTTGTTTTAGTCGTATGTAGGTATGTCGAAGGCAGGGTCACTGCCAACCGCGCCAACGGGCCAGTCAAAACTACAGAACCATACAGAACAGATTTGGCTGAAATTTTGAATGGAGATAAAAAATGCCCTAAGTAAGTATAAAGGTCATAGCACACTTAAACGACTCTGCTCCAACACCGCTCCCACCCAACACCGCCCTAAACGAAGACGACTGCTCGCAGTCCACGCGGCGACAGCTAGCAGGTACCTAGCAGTCGACGCGGCGACAGCTAGCAGACGGCCAGCTGTCCACCCGCCGACTTGGTAGATACTGAGCGGCGCGGGCGACAGCGGGCGCGGCGACTGCTAGCAGAGAGCGCGCGGGCACCACGCCGACCGCTCGTCTACAACGTGCGGCCAGCGAGGCGTCAACTACCGAGCAGTCTGACGGCGGTAAGCTCGCTGACAGCGAGCTGTCTGCTAATTTATGATGCCAATGTAAAAAATATCTAAAGAGCAATATTTAAAGCCCATATTTGAATTTTATTCTTTTTGCCGGGTAGGAGCAGAGTCGTTTAAGTGTGCTATGACCTTAAAGGTTGGAAAAGGGAGCGGGAACGGGAACCAGAAATCTACGTATCCCTCAGGATTTGTGAAAAACCGAAATTCACGCGGGCGAAGCCGCGGGCAAAAGCTAGTATACTAATAAATAAAATTGAAGTGTCTGTCTGTAATATCGAAATAACTACCTCATATTAAGCTCATATGGTTATTTGAACGACACTATAACCGAATCACACGTTTTTAAAATTTTTGTCTGTCTGTCTGTCTGTCTGTTTGAACGGGCTAATCTTTGGAACGGCTGAACCGATTTTGACGGGACTTTCACATACAAGTAGAGAATTAATCAGGGAGTAACATAGGCTACTTTTTTTAACCGACTTTCAAAAAAGGAGGAGTTGTGTTTTTCTACCTATGTATGTATACCGATATCTCCGAGATTTCTGAACCGATTTGAGTAATTTTTTTTTAATCGATAGAGAAACATTGCGACACTGTACAAAAAATTTGGATTCCAACTCCTCAATCCTGATGCTGTAGGGGATCTGATCCCTAAAACTAATGTGATTTAGGCACTGTCGGTTATTTAAATTGATATTGGAGATACCAATTAAAGACTTTATGGTTGAATGACCTCGAGTAGGTACATGTCCAACTCCTCAACCCTGATGCTGTAAGGAATTGCATTCCGAAATCGTAAGGATCCCACGGAATTTTTCCGTTTTGTGGACGGGTTACTATTTACTACAGATAGGCTACTTATTGTTCTGGAAAATCAAAGTTCCCACGAGATTTTTACAAACCTAAATACACACGGGCGAAGCCGTGGGCATCATCTAGTAGTATACTATAAGTACACTATTGATCGAATCACAATGACTTCAGAGTAAAATGGACCTAAAATAAGAGTCTTATGGTTCACGCGCGGCTACACGGCAATGTTTAATAATTGCTCCGCCATCTTGGAAATCGCAGCGATATTTGTATCGACGATCTCGTCGAGCAGGTAGTGCGCTACTTGGGTCGGCGACGCATGCCTGTGTACGAAGTACGAACCTCTATGAATGTATTGCGGTAGTCGCTTAGAGACTAAAATCATCGGGTATCGAAGATTTTCGTAGCCTTATGTAGGAAGGGCTTTAATGAATCGCGAAACTGAAGCGTGTAGCTCAAATAACCAGTAAACGGTGGAGCCCAAAATGTCGGAGTTGTGACCCCACGCCAGAAAATGCAGTGTTGGTAGCCGACACTAAAATGGAGGGACCATCTTGCGAGTCGTTGGAATCCGCTAGATACAAGAGACACAACACTGTTTTACGGGAATCCTGTCCAGCAGTGCAAATCCTATCGGTTTGAACGACGATGACAAAATCCTAGGACATAGGCACATACCTATTCATATTCTTGAATGAATAAAACAAGCCAAAATAGAAAAATTTGTACTACCTAAGTGCTGTCGCAGTGAAAAGGGTATGAATTAAGTATAGAAAGGCAGCATACTCACGCGGTATAGAAGGCCCATTTGACGGTAAAAGGAGTTCGGAATAATATAAATAAATGAACCGAATGAAAAATTAGCATCGCCTGCGGACCACATGAATAATGAATGGCCGACTTCATTAGCATCCGCTCAGAATTACAGAAACATGGTGACTTTCGCTTCTAGACCACTTGTTGTGTACATTTTGTCAATTTGTTTTGGATCCGACGTAGGTAACTGATAATGGCGGACCGGACGAGAATAAATTAAAAAGTTCGTTAAATAAAACCCGACTACGCTTAATAATTTAATAATAATTTAGTGTGCGAAGGCTAGTGGCGCCATCTGTTATGTCTATTCGAATTACTAATTTAATAATCTAGAAAGCCGCGCTAAGGCACTTCTTGACTTTTTTCGTAAATAAAATGTTGCCTATGTCACCCGTACCATAACAACGAATCAATAGACACCTCATTTATCAAAATCGGTCCAGTAGTTTAGGCGCTACGGTGGTACACACAGAATCACTAAGTACATAGTATAAAACAAATTCGCTTTCTCTGTCCCTATGTCCCTATGTATGCTTAAATCTTTAAAACTATACGCAACGGATTTTGATGCGGTTTTTTTTAATAGATAGAGTGATTCAAGAGGAAGCTTTGTAAGTAGAAAAATTGGACCCGATAGGTGGCACTAATAGCGGGCAGGACGACGTCTGCCGGGTCCGCTAGTCTCATACAAAAATCGGCCACAAACATAAATTCTACATACATACATAGACTGCTAAAATCTACTTGTAAAAGTTTATTTGAATAAAAAACTTTTCTATTCTATTCTATTCTAATCATTACTCATCCTTTTGGCTTTGCCGTAGTCGGATAATAAATTAAAAATTTAGATCACTGCTGACAGTCATGTGGATTTATTAACATGAAAATATTTTTTGACCTAAGTGTTAGCCCACGTATTTTTTCAATAATACTAGCTAGCTAAACTAGCGCGTGACTGAGATCACCAATCACGTCGCAACAGCGACGGATTTATAACCAGCTGATTTTTTGTATGCAGCCTAATAAATACTTGTATAATGAAATGGCCATATAGTCTTACAAATATAGTGGAACGATTTCCCAGCCGAGCGAATCGAATTTTTTAACACCTCCCCACTCGGTTAGCTACCTCCATCGAGAATTTTCATAGATAAAAAAGTTGTTCGTCTCGTCGAAACGAACCTGCTCACGAAAATTCAGCTTGTTATTAATCACTAAAAATTTTGTTCCAGGGCTGCCGTACCATATGCCCCGTTGACCTACCGTTGACCAACTGGCTTGACGTTTGCGTTGTGTTTTTCGCATGGAACATAATTATTATAGTTGATAGTTGGTGAGTCCAAAAGGGGATTTTGGGATTTACTCGAGCGCGGCAGATTTACATAATCCCTCATGTTAATATCTTGGGATATCTTGCATCCTGCTGAGTAACCTCTACCATACATAGAGCCCTTTATATAGAGCTGCGCGTAAAAAAAACCGATGGTCAGAAATACTAAAGCACGCCAGATTCGTCAATTGTGGATTGATTACGAGCTAAAAAAAAGTATATTTAGAAAATTAGACTATTCTAGAAAATTAGACTATTATAGTTCAAATGAACATAACGTACGAGAGTGAGAGGGTTACAAAGCTGCAAACAAAAAAAGTTATCTTGACATTCTTGAATCTGGAACGCGGTTAAATTTTTTTTCTATTTTGAAGGAAATGATGCAAAAATAACAAAAAAATATAATCTGCGATTTCCACAAGCCGAAGTAATAAAAATCGCCTATGAAGATGAGAACGTGCAGCTAGACGCTTCCCCTGCCACTGAAAGGGGAAACATTATATAACCTTTTATTCTTCCTATCAACTGATGTACAAAATCTAATAGGTCCCGACGACGCTCGAGTGAATCCACCATCATCATGGGCTCCCCTACACCCCGTAGGAACTGGAGAGTGACGTAAGATACTTTTAATGCCGGGAAAATAGCGGATAAAGCTTATAAATAATTACTTAAACTAGCTTATAAACAAATGACTAAACTAGCTTTTAAAGCGACATCTATAACGTGGAGTTAGGTTTAACTTGGTAAACTTTAATAAATAAATAAATAATAAATAAATACTCACATATACACACACGGTCGTCTGTTCCTAAAGTAGGTAATAGTCGACTGATAGACATATTTACAAATAAATACATATATATTTTTAATAAAGGTATACATACATACATATTATAAATACACCCAGACTCGGGGCGGGAATCGAACCCGCGACCCCGGAGCGGAAGGCAGGGTCACTGCCAACCGCGCCAACGGGCCAATCAAATACAATTATTTGGCATTGAAACCATCAGATAACAACATCTGAGGAGTCAAACATCAAAGCAGAGTATCATCGAGCCTCGGAACAGAATAATTCGATTACTGAAGCAATCCACTCGGAATCGAGATTTAAAGTTATTTAACGGAACAGAAGTAAAGTGACTCAACATCAAATGTATAGACTTTATTCCAAAATCCACATAATAGGTATTATTATAGTATCGTAATTTTTTGCCAAAAAAAAATCTTTGCTTATTTTGAGAGATATTTATGTCCATAGAAATGTCACATTTATGTTCCTTTTTTTTAAATCGGTTAAAAACTATCTTAGACCAATTTGTTTTTGAAGACCACCACCACTACAGCCTTTTAACGTCCCACTGCTGACAGGCTTCCTCTCTCATAGGAGAGAGGGACTAGAGCTTAGACCCGCTACGCTGCTCCAATGCGGGTTGACGGGCTTTAACGACTATTGTCACATGATAGTGATAATAACCGCCTGCTTAACGAGCTCTTCGAGGCACGGGGGTGGAGCACCGCCAACTACCAACTTCGGCCTGCTACTAAAAATTTCTCGAGAGAGAAACCCGATAGCTTACAAATATTTGCCCGACCCGGGAATCGAACCCGGGACTGATTTGCAGTCGAATGTGTTAACGACTAGACCACTTTGTTTCTGAAGATGCGATCAGCGAAATGTTATCAACAAGGCGTAGACCGTAGGTACCTATACCTACCCGTATATCTACATGTAAGTAGCAACTTTGAGTACGCCTGAGTATTAAATGGATGTTCCACACGGCTTCGGAAGCCGTACGTACCTGAAGATCGGCCCTAATTCGAGCCCTATTTATTCACCGTGCCAGCGATCTTTTTGTGACGTCATTCGTGAGACAAACTTGTGCCTAGGGAATATATACCGACGTTCTATACTGACTCTCTTACGTAAAAGACTCGTAGATTATTTTCTATTTATATCTAAGGTTTCTATGCAATATCTATGAAAACATATAATATAAAAGGTTTTTATGAAAGATAAAAAATAAATTTTTCAAGTAAGTAGGTACACTTCGAGACGAGAGACCGCGACCCGTGACTTCGACAGGCAACAAACACTTTGTTTTACTTTATTTGAATTAAATTTTCGACCTGAAGTAGTTTGTAGATTTTGAATTGGATGTGTAAATACTTTCGGCCGTTAAGAAGCATTCGGATCTTGGCAGTCGCGACCCGGTAGCCACGATCGACTGCTGCGACCCTCTGCCACTAGGCTTCCGCGCGACCAAGAGCAATGGGGATAGCAGCGGCCACGATCAGAGTCGCAAGCAGTAAACAAGTAAAACTATATTTTCTTCATAGGATTTGATTGGATTATTGTAAATAGGAAGGTTTTTATCACTAATTTTAACTAAATATGCGTCTTCTTGATCGATTCAACGACGCTATTTTGAGATTTATTTGAGTGCTACTGTTACTGGCTTGATGTGGCAGCGTCGACATGGTCGCCTCGCCTCCCGGCCGCGCGATACAGTTGCCTACATCGGAGAGCTCTACATAAAAATCCCCAAAAAGCGGCGCGCGACAACGGTCGCGGCTGCTGGGTCGCGACTGTTAAATCCGAAAGCTACATTTAAGTGTAGCTTGTCGCAGTCGCGCGTCGTGAACGCGAACCTAAAAGTTTAGATTTCGAACAGTGTGCTTAGTCTAAAGCGGAGCACTCGAAAACGAACTCGAAAACTATTGATCGATTTCAGAGTAAAATAGACCTAAAATGTCTTGTATTAAGGTTTGAGTTCGCCAATACATTCAGCATTGTTCGAATGCTGAATGTATTGGCGAACTCAAACCTTAATACAAGCCATTTTAGGTCTATTTTACTCTGAAATCGATCAATAGTTTTCGAGTTCGTTTTCGAGTGCTCCGCTTTAGACTAAGCACACAGGAATCATACAAATAACAATATCTGCTATTTTAGTTTACTAAAGACTAGGAAAAATAAGTTTCATAATTCAAATTCTTACTGAGACATTCTTCAAATAAAATTATCACGGAGCACGGAATTTGTACACCGCTGGTGTAATCAGGTACTGTATGCAGTAAAAAAAGGACCACGTAAATGAAAAGCCACATTACATAAGGTCATTTTAGCGGCCCCCGAGTCCTGACCCACGAATTTCATGCACAATAAACCTCAAATAGGTAACACAAGATGGAGATGATTGCAGATCACAGCGCCGCACGTGCCGCAAGATCTGATGCTGTAATTTCAATAGTCAGGCAGTAAGACAGTCTGCGAGATACTTCTGGCTTCTTCCGAACCGGTCTAAGCGTGATGCAGTGCGCGCGGACAACGGCTTACTACTTAGACAGTAGACACCTAGCGTACTTATTTGACAAATCTCATTTTTCATCGATTCAGCTGTGACCGAAATCATTACGCATGTTTATGTTATAATTTTCTATGCACCATATTAAAAGTGTTAATTCTGAAGTTATTTTCTTCTCTATCGCCATAAATACCCCAACAAGGCTTTGCTATCTCTGGCTGGTAGAAATCGAAATAATTAAACCAACGATTTCACATTTATCAAAATCTAATGAGTAATTTGGCAATTATAATACTTCCGAACACTATAACCTTCCGCAATCTGGTAAAATCGCGTTAAGTTCGGGATTAGCGAAAATTGCGGCATGCCTCTAATGTGCGATCAGCTTTATTCAACTTCCAAAGCGGTCTTTATAATGAAATTGGGTTAATTTTATGTTGGGAGCAACATTATAACATACCAACTTGAATGTATGTAAGGTCTTCGTTACCATTTAAATAGCTCCAGCAGATGTTATGACTTATGGAGCAATTATTTTAAAATAATGTTCCTGTAATATTTTTAAAAATATTACAGGAACTTACTTACTTATATATATACTTATACTATATATACTATATATATACTTATACTATATATACTTATTATAACTTACTTACTAAAATATTACTTACTTACTATAACTCTTTAAGGATTTATTTTGGAAAAGTATAATTATTAAGTCGTTCACGTTCGATAGCCCTTGACTGCCATCTTACCTATCTCTATCGCTTGGCGACTAGGTATATCATTCCCGATATACTTACCACCGTCGAAGCCAAGATATATAGCTTATATAAGGGTCTGGACAGACCCGAAGCGAGACGAAAACGTGTCCAATGCGGCTCTTAGGACTTAGGTTTCTTAAAATCCCGTGGGAACGCTTTGAGTTTTCGGGACAAAAAGTAGCCTACGTTTCTCTTCAGGCCCTCAACTGTACGCATGCTAACTATCAAATCCATCCATGCTCTGTTGCTACGTGATTGAATGACAAACAAATACACTTTGGCATATACTAGCAGGATACACGGCAATGAAAAAAGGTATCTACGGTTTTTTCAACGCTTTGTCGCCAAAAAGAAAAAAAGCGAGAACTTCGTCGCACTGATTGCTTTCAGTATGCGGGTCTTTACACCGTTTGTAATAATTTGAATTATTCAAATTCAAATTCAAAATTCATTTATTCAAAGTAGGTACACTGTACACTTTTTGAACGTCAATTTAGGAACAGGCAATGGTGATAATTACTTACTTACTTACTATACTTGTATACTTTGTATACCCATTATACTCGTAACAGTTAATTTCAAAGATAATAATTATGTAAACTGAAAATTTTATGGTCAGGCACGCCTCCGAAGTTTACGGATGCATATTAAAGCTCTGTTGCGACTGCGAGGGTGATCCGGGAGCGCATTCGTTACTGAACTCTGCTCTTCGCAGCGTAGCGGGAGATAAGCGTAGCTCATCGCTCATTGCCGTTTACCCTTTGGGTACGGAACCCTAAAAAGAACCAATTTCAAGCTACCAGTAGCTAGATTAACTTTACGTTATAAGTTAAAACCCTTGTCTGAAACTAGTAGAGTCCAATTATTTTGTGTCTTAAAAGGTTGTTTCTCCAAACATTAGCTAAGCTTAGTTTTGGGTAAGGTATTCCACGTAGGTACATTTTGGTATAAGACTTTAAGTGCCTGTTTCACCACCTTCTAATATGTATTAGATAGCTATCTACAACTTTTGTCTTTGTCACTTGACATAAAGTAAGAAAGTGACAAAACTTACGTTTAGGCTATCCGACACTTATCAGAAGGTGGTGAAACAGGCCGTAAGTGTGGTCTAATGCTGCGACCTATAGAGCGTCCTCTGACTCTACTAACTACGGGACTAAATACGGCGCTGACTGAAAAATCTGTCTCATTTTAAGTCTGTTTTGGATTTGAGTAGAGTCAGAGTATGTCTTATAGATTTCACCTTTAGTATTGCTCGTGATTCGGCCGGATTTGGTGAGGGAAAACCACGAAAGGGCTTTTAGAAACTCCTTACCAAAATCTAATGGGCTGCTGTGACTAGACCTTACTATATTATAAAGGACTGCCTCGGTAGTATAGCGGTTGGTGTGGTCGACTGCGGACCACAAGTCCTGGGATCGATTACCGGGTCGGGCTAAAAATTATGAGATTTTCTGGGGGGTTTTCTGTCAAAAAATTATCAGTGCCAGCCCAGAGTTGGAAGTTGCCGGAATTAGATACATCCCCGTGCCTCGGAGAACACGTAAAGCCCACAGTAAAGCCGTAACGCATTGGCATCCCATCGGATTATGAGAGTGAAGGAATAGAGAGTGCAGCTGTGTATCTTCTGCGTATTTGGCTAATGTAAGCCTCGGTTAATTGGCCGCCGCGTAGCCGAAATTCGGTCGGGAGGACATTATTATCTAATATAGATACTTAATGTATTTACTCTGCACTACCATTCTCGATTGATAAGGAAGTGAGAAACCACCATTGATCACAATTTGTCTCTTGTCAGCGGAAATGTTTCGCGATAAACTAGCGATGTAACTTCGGAGGAAGCTCACAACGGCTGGAATAAATAGCCGACGATAAACATTCAAACAGCGAGCTTTTTATTTTATTTTTACCCGACTACGGCAAAGCCAAAAGGAAGGGTCATGATTTTAGCAATCTATGTATGTATGTATGTGTGTATGTTTGCATCCGATTTTTGTATGAGATTCTGTGTGTTCAACCGTAGCACCTAAACTACTGGGCAGATTTCGATGAATGAGGTCTAAATTGTTTTTATGGTTCTGGTGACACAGGCTACATTTTATTTAAGGAAAAATCGTGAAGTGACCTGCACGCGGCTAAACTTGAATATTAAGTTAGTTTCGGATAGGCATAACAGATGGCGCCACTAGCTGCTTGCCCCGCGCTTTCTTCCGTTCGAATTCTATTATTTTTTGAGTAGTCGGGCTTTAAGCAGTCGGTCCCGTTTATCATCAATATCATGTGACAATAGTCGTTAATCTCTAAATCGGCGGATCTAAACTCTAAATCCTTCTCTCCTATAAGAGAAGACGCCTGTGCCCAGCAGTGGGATGCGTAGTGCGCAAGTACCTGTGGTTTTTGGTAACAGTAACGTGCAACGGTTACAGCCGGCTAGTGAGTACCCAGCCTTAGCCTTTTATGATCGGTCCGATGATCTTTTACATCACATTACTACGATAGTGTTATTTGATGACAAAGAATCATTCAACACCATTCAATTTCAGATCGGACCACGATGCAATGTGGGAACCCGCGGCATTGTAACAGAAATCGCCCGTATTTTTTTTGCTCGGCTAACAGGGTATCTTCCGGCCCAGCGGTCCGCATCAAAGCGGGCTGATGTAGCTAGGTTATTCGCGTACAGGCTGACGTCAGCAACTTGTGCAAGCTCACACCGGCGCGGCGGCATGTCGTTCGACAAAATGTTGCTTCTTTTTTCCCCTACATTGTTTTGGTGTTGCGATGTGACCTAGTGGTATTTATAGAGGGGACGCCTGCCGTCACCAGGCAGGTGATCAATCATATATAAAGAACATTTCACCCAAAGTGACCTAGTGGTAGTTACTTAAGTGACGAAGCCGTTTTAGATGGAAGACTTAAGAAACGCCTAAGGTGGCTGTAAAAATAAGAACCTCGGCGAGTAAACTGTGAGGTTTTGGATGAAGTTCTATAGGTAGTAAAATTTAGTTTCTACGCATCATCCTACTAACGCTCAAATCGCTTGGCATACAATGGATTCAGACAGTCAATGATTAAAGCTATTCTTTACGCTGTCTCATTTGAACCGTCTATAGGTACAAGTAAGACTTTGACGAAGAAAACATTGAAATCGTGTCGTCAACATTGGCACTTATGAGCCCTTAACACAAAAGTTATTGTGGTTAGATTGCTACAGTTTGGCTAATTCTGTTGTACACAATCTCTAAACCTAAACTAAATTGACAGGTTTAAAAATAGTGATATCCCCTTCAGCAGGGAGGATTGTGAAAGAGACAGGAATATATTTAGACCTGTCATTTTAGTTTAGATTTAGAGATTGTGTACAACAGAATCGGCCACAATATCTCTACTTGTATTCTTGGCGAGTTTAATCTGAGATTAACTGTCAGCGGGTCAGGTTGTTCTACCCACATATACAAGCCTTAGGTATTAGCTATCTGACAAAATATCTCCAGTGTGTTCTTGCACTAACACTTTACACTTGTTGCATTACCAGAGGCGCCCGGAGGCGTGTGCCAATATTGCACTCGTTCCGATCTCAAAGTAGGGGGACGTGACTGGAACACTGTAGCGTTCGCAACATAGTCCGAGAGCTCGTAAACGAATTGCGTGAAGTGCTTCGACACCGATCCTAATGCAACACAACTACAAAGTAGCTCCGTAAATTAGCAATAAAATATACCTAATTTGTAATTATTATATTACAAATTATATGTTACTGTATGTAGGTAACATACAATAACATATTTAGGCGAAATAAAATATTTTAGCAACATTATCACTACGTCATATTATAAAACAAAGTCCCCCGCCGCGTCTGTCTGTCTGTTCGCGATAATTCCAAAAACTCTTGAACGGATTTTCATGCGGTTTTTACCAATATACAGAGTGACTCATGAGAAAGGTTTAGGTGTATATTTTGTAAGGCGGTGGTGAAACATCGTCAACTACCAACTCCGGGCCGGCACTGAGAATTCCTTGACAGAAAAAACCAATACCTAATAATAATTCGCCCAGTCGAACCCGGGACCGCTGCAGATCACAAGGTAATATGCTAACCACTATACCAACGAGGCACTATAACTTATTAGAACTCAATGTAATTACACAGCAATGAATATCTTCATATGAATAAAAAAGCTGTGATAGCCTAGTGGTTAGGACGACCGACTTCTAATCGGAGGTCGTGGGTTCGATTCCGGGGCACGCACCTCTAACTTTTCGGAGTTATGTGCGTTTAAGTATTTAAATATCACTTGCTTAACGGTGAAGGAAAACATCGTGAGGAAACCTGCATGCCTGAGAGTTCTCCATAATGTTCTCAAAGGTGTGTGAAGTCTGCCAATCCGCTTGGCCAGCGTGGTAGACTATGGCCAAAACCCTTCTCACTCTGAGAGGAGACCCGTGCTCTGTAGTGAGCCGGTAATGGGTTGATCATGATGATGATGAATATCTTCATCTGAAAATTCGTCAAAGTTTCGTCACAGATTAATTCAACTAGGCAGATAAAGTCCCCGTCGTCGTCAGGGATTCCCTCGTTAACAATTAATCTGACACTCAATTCATGTGGTCCCTTATTCATTTCACCCCCGACCAAAGGACGAAAACAATGGTTCCGTCCTAATTTATCTACGGAACTTTCCTGCTGTAAGGCCAAAAGTAATGGGAGACTAATTGGGATCAGAGGCGTATAGTGGTCGCCAGTTTCATTAGTGAATAGTGTAGTAAATAGTGGTCGAAAATTTTGCGAGGAAAATGTGAGCTACGTGGACTTATGTCTATAAACATCACCTTATCACTACAATCAGTATGCTTAGTCCCAATTTGCAGCGCTCCAAAACTTTATAGTATACTATTGATCGAATCACAATGACTTCAAAGTAAAATGGACCTAAAATGGCATAAATTAAGGTTTGAGTTCGCCAATACATTCAGCATTCGAAAACAGCCAGCGCCCCAAGCAGAAATGTTGTAAAATAATATTCGAACTATTGAATTACGACTTTAAAATAAGACTCTTTGGGTTCGTTTTGCTCTGAAGTCATTGTGTGTCGATACTCGAATTTCGATCATCGTTGCCACTATGTAACTATAAAATGAACTAAAAAATTAATAAACTACCACCGTACCACTTACAGTGTAGTTGTTATTTATTTTGTTTTTCATGATTTGTCACTCCAAACTGATTTAAAACATAGATTGTATACATTTTCGTATTGGCCTTTTAAAGCCCTTTATTTTGATACCCCACTCGAGGGTCTTGAGGAAAAAAAAATTTTTCAGCTCGCACATTAAAGTGCATAAAATCCGCCATTTTGAATTTTTATTATTTTTATGTACCCAGTAACATTTGCTCTGTTAAGACAAATCTAATGACGTATCATTTATCAAAATAGGTTGAGTCGTTGAGTAGTTACGAACTGACATAGGAAACGGTCATTTTCTGTGATTTATCACTCCAACTTATTTTCAACTTATTAATTGTATACATTTTTGTATTTGCCTTTTAAATCCCTTCATTTTGATACCCCACTCGAGGGTCTTGAAGAAAAATTTTTTTTTCATCTCGCACCTTAAAGCGCATAAAGTCCGCCATTTTAATTTTTTTTTAAATTTAGGTACCCTATGACAGTCGCGTCAGGAAGACAAATCTAATGACGTATCATTTATCAAAATCCGTTGAGCCGTTGAGTAGTTACACGCGGACATAGGAATGGACATACATACACACAGGTGAAACACATAACCCAGTCGGGTAAAAAGTGGGACTAAACATACAGGTTTCGGGTTCGCCTCAAGCCACTTAGGTACATCTGGCCACCCCTAAATATCCACAGTCTATATATTGTGTATTTCTTCATATTATACCTACCCAATATTAGGTTAAAAAAACTTTGTTATCAAATTAAAGAAAATGTTTTCTATTCAGTAAATAAATCATTATAGAAAAAACGTGTTATTTTTTGTTGAGCGAGTTTTGTTATGAGGATGCCCAATTAGGCATTGACTTGACACTTGATTGACAAGGGGACTTGAAAAGAGCCTCCCCGCGTGGTGCTTAGTTTTATACCGATCACAAGCACCCGGCGTCCCTGGAAGCAGCTACTCACAAACAGATAAACAGTAGGCTGACCAATCTTTTCACCACGATGGCCACCTCTAACAACCAAGCTCGCTACAAACGGCCCTTATTAGGGCCCGCCCTGACAGTGCTCTCCATTAACATCGAGGGCTTTTCCTCAGACAAAGCAACTTTACTTGCTGAGCTGTGCCATGTAAATAAATATGACGTAGTATGCGTACAAGAGACGCATCGAGGCCCAGACAATCCGCGGCCAGAAATACCTAACATGACGCGCATCATCGAGCGACCACACCACAAATACGGCAGCGCAATTTACACCCAACCCGGCATGCACGTCAACTCTGCCTACCTCACAGACGAAAATAATGTGGAGATCCTTACCGTAGAGCTGTCCGACACTACTGTAACGTCCGTTTACAAACCGCCCAACCACCCGTATCTTTTCACAGCCCCAATCAACTTTGGCAACACGAGCACCAGCATAGTCATGGGAGACTTTAACAGCCATAGCGTCTCATGGGGATATAGCGCAACAGATAGTAACGGAGAGGCCGTTGAGGCATGGAGCGACGCCAACAACCTTGCATTAGTTCACGACCCAAAACTACCCGCGTCCTTTAATAGCGGTAGATGGAAGAGGGGATACAACCCAGACCTAATATTCGTCAGTGCAAACATCAGCTCCCAGTGCCGAAAACGAGTTGCACAACCGATCCCGCGCACCCAACATAGACCCATCTCCTGCGAGGTAAATGCTGTGGTTCAACCGGTTACAGTCCCTTTCCGGAGGCGCTTCAACTTCAATAAGGCGCATTGGGAGAATTTCTCAGTCACAATAGACAACAGAATTTGCACAATAGAAGCCACCCCACAGAACTATTGTAAATTCATAGATATGGTAAAAGAAGTGTCCCGCAAGACCATTCCGAGAGGGTGCGCCACATCTTATGTACCCGGGCTATCTGACGAAGCTGCATGTCTCCTAGAAGAATACCAAACAGCATTCGAAAGAGACCCCTTCTCCCAATCCACTATATCCCTTGGAGAACATCTAACGCAATGTATTGGTGAATGCCGAAGGAACAGGTGGCAGGAGCTGGTTGAGTCGGTCGATATGACCCATAATAGCAAAAAGGCTTGGTCAACTTTCAGAAAACTAACTGGCACCCAAAATGCGCACAGAGAGTACACAAACGTAACTGCAAACCAGGTCGCCCACCAACTACTCCTGAATGGAAAAACTAAACCCCTTAGAGGAGCTACTAAAATCCTAAGAAACCCAACCACAGAAACCGATGCTCTGAGCACTAACATTAGCCTTAATGAATTAAAAGCTGCTCTCAAAAAGCTGAAGAGTGGTAAAGCATGTGGACTCGACGATCTTACAGTCGAACAGATAAAGCATTTTGGGCCTGTAACGCTGGATTGGATTCTGAGGCTCTTCAACAACTGCCTGGAGACTAAAAACATACCAAAAATTTGGCGCAAGGCTCGAGTCATTGCGTTACTTAAGCCTGGCAAACCTGCTGACGATCCCAAAAACTTTCGACCAATTTCCCTTCTTTGCCACTTGTACAAACTCTTTGAAAGGATCCTCCTTGGTAGACTTACACCACACATCGATGAAAAACTCATTACCGAACAATCAGGCTTTCGCCCAGGCAAGTCCTGCACGGCGCAAATTCTCAACCTGACACAACATATTGAGGACGGATACGAGAGGGGGAAAATCACTGGTGTCGCTTTTGTGGACCTATCGGCAGCTTATGATACTGTAAACACCAGCGCAATGATTAAAAAGCTCTACGAAATCACGGCTGACTACGCCTTCTGCCAGATTGTTAGGCAATTACTCAGCAATCGCCAATTCCAGGTCATCCTTCAAAACCAAAAGAGCCGGTGGAGGAAACAGCGTAACGGACTGCCGCAGGGTAGTGTTCTGGCACCAACTTTGTTCAATATCTACACTAACGACCAGCCTAGGGCACAGGACACTAAAAGTTTCATATATGCAGATGACCTAGCACTGGCAGCTCAAGCGGACTCCTTCACGAGAGCAGAGGAAGCAATAACTACATCCCTGAACCAGCTCGGTGACTACTACACGGCAAATGGACTAAAACCAAACCCAAGCAAAACCGAAGTCTGCGCATACCACCTACGTAATAAAGACGCTAAACGGGAACTTAACATCACATGGCAAAACACAAAATTGACTCATAATAGACTCCCCAAATACCTGGGGGTAACCCTCGACCGAAGCCTGACGATGAAACAGCATTGCATGAACACCCAGCAAAAGGTCTGTACACGCAATAATTTACTGAGAAAGCTGACCACGACTTCTTGGGGAGCTAAACCAACCGTCTTGCGCACTACAGCTCTTGCGCTCTGCTATTCCGCGGCCGAATACGCCTCCCCAGCATGGGAACGATCGGCCCACGTAAAGCTGGTCGACGTAGCTCTAAATGAGACCTGTCGTCTGATAACGGGCTGTCTGAAGCCAACACCGACCGACAAACTGTACCAGCTGGCAGGAATAGCCCCCCCGGAGGTGCGAAGAGCAGTCTCTAGCTCGGTAGAAAGAACAAAGCAGACACAAGACAAACGTCATCCACTATACAATCATAAACCGGCCCGACCTAGGTTACGCTCCAGGAATAGCTTCTTACACTCCGTACAGCCTCTCAACCAGCCCGCTGATACTACGCGTCTTGCTATGTGGAGGTCGCGGCTAAGCACCGCAAACTCGATCATCAGCGTGAAGGAGAGACTAGCCGAGGGATACAACCTCAGCTGGCCTATCTGGAAGTCGCTCAATCGCCTCAGGGCAGGGGTGGGTAAGTCTAGGGCAAACCTAGCGAAGTGGGGTTTTATTTCCATACATGATACGGAGTGCATTTGTGGGCATCCGAGACAGACCATTGCGCACATGACTGGGTGCCCTGCGTGCCCGACAACCTGCACGAACGAGGAGCTGCTTGAGGCCACGGATCGAGCTGTTGCGGTTGCGGCTTTTTGGGCTGCCCGTGTTTGAGTAGAGGTGTTCGTCGACTCGAGAAGAAGAAGAACGATTGCCTCTAACGTTCAATTTCAATAGTTATATAAATTATAATGTAAGCTGTTATGAGTGGTCAACATTGTTGCTTACGCTGCCGGCTCACTCACATACTTGCTGTCTCTACTATACTTATACCATACAATGTATTTTGCGATAATTATTTATCAGTAGGTACGCTAACTAACTGTAGTGTCTGCAAACTACACTAACACGTCTAATAACACTAATTTTAAACGACTCAGGATTCTCAAATACGAAAACGAGTCATAAAAGCGTTACAGCGCGGTGTAACTAATAATAATGAGCATCGTCTGCCATCACGGAAAACTGTTGTCACTTTCCAATGAATTTTAATACCTATCGCCCTGAGGTAGAGTTCGTTTTGGCGCTGTTTGCAGAAATGGATATGAAAGAGATTTCTTCAACATTTAATCTTATTGCAGGGTAAAGGAACGGTCGTGCAGTTCAGTATACACCGATGAAGGATCAAATGAAATTTCATTTGAACTCGGATAGATGTGTTGAAACAATACTGAGGAAATGCAAAGTAAGGCTATTTTTAGAACAAATACCAGAAACTTGTTGTGTACATAACAGAGTGTCGTGATATGTTATTACTTACTACTGTTTTATTTCCGTCATGATTCCCTGGTTTACGTACGAAACTTGTATTATATCTACGTATAACGATGTACCGCGTTTAAGCTAGTGTAATGTAGTGTAGTGTAAGCGTAGTGTGGGACGCCCTCCAGCACGATGGACCGACGATATAAAGAGGCTGGCGGGAAGTGGCTGGATGAGGAAAGCTGAGGACCGGGTGTGGTGGCGTTCTTTGGGGAAGGCCTATGTGCAACAGTGGACGTCCACAGGCTGATGATGATGATGATGATGATGATAACGGTGTAAGGGGACTGCTATCGAATACGAAGACAGGTAATAGTACTGATGATTAATGACAAGATACTAAAAAAAAAACTAAAAAAAAATATTGCTGGTATTGTTTAAAAGTTTGCAATGTAATGCAATGAGCTGACGCTAGAGGTCAACGAACGTTAAGTACTTAAATACTTACATGTCACCACGGTTACTCCGATATACGTCTACGCACGCTATTCATTGTTGTTGCCCTGTGCCCTCACAGTAGTGGTTGCAAATCAACGTCTAAACGACGCAGTGTTATAAGTTTTAAGTTTGACGTGTCTGTGTGTGTGTGTGTCTGTCTGCTCCACCGCAGCGCTCAAACGGGTTAACCGATTTGAATGCGGCTTCTTTTTGTTTGAAAAGTGAATTAGTCGGGAGTGTTCTTAGTTATGTTTGATGAAAATCGGTCGAAGATGGCCGCCGCCACAAAATGCCAGATTACATATTTTTGCACAACTTCCTCAATATGGATATCAAATGAAAGGGCTTGACTAGTAGAATAGCATAGGTATTTGGAATTTTATATTTGCAAATTCAAGATGGCCGCCACCACAAAATGGCGTATATCGGGGGTTTTTTAAATTTTTAATTTAATACTTGTTCAAGTTTGCGAATACGAGACTTTGAGCCATTATCTAATTAAGTGTGGTCATACAATAACTCCTGCTGAGTATGTTAAGCTCCACAGTGCCTCAACAAAAACCTTTGTGTTCGTATCAGAGTATCGGAGCTCAAACGTTAATCCACCCATCTTGTCGTACCTACTCGTGACTCCGAGTCAAATAATTAAGCGGATTTGGGCGCTAAACCGGCGGCTTTGTTGAAGATTTTATTAAGTTGGCGTTAATTTTAATTTTGTGTTCGGATTTTACGTTGACCTTCTTGGTTTCAGTTATAATATATTGTAGCTACTGGCCAGTATTAAGCCATACTAATATTATCAATGCAAAAGTGTGTCTGTCTGTCTGCAGCCTTATGTAAGAAACAATAGACACTCGAAAGCGCACAAATGTGAAAATAGCATATTAAAAAGCTATTAGGATAATTATTAACAAGTATAAATTAAAAATTTTAAAAACGCCCGACATTCGCCATTTTGTGGTGGCAGCTATCTTGGATTTTCATAACTCTATTCTACTAGTCAAGCCCTTTCATTTGATACCCATATTAAGTAAGTTCTGAAAAAATATGTAATCCGCCATTTTGTAGCGGCGGCCATCTTGGACCGATTTTCATCAAACATAGCTAACAACACTCTCGACTAATTCACCCTTCAAACAAAAAAAACCGCATTCGAATCGGTCCACCCGTTTGAGCGCCACAGGAGAACAGACACACACACACACACACACACACACACACACAGACACGTCAAACTTATAACACCCCGTCGTTTTTGCGTCGGGGGTTAAAAAGAGCTTACAACTAGTTTGTTTTGGTTAAAAATGCTATTTGCAATAGCGTACATTTGTCGCAAAGTAAATATTTATAAACGTTTTCCCTTTCACTAATGGTCACTTCCGTTCCGGAAATGGCCGGAAATGGGGTGACATTCGGCAAATATTTTATATTTGGAATGTGTCAATTCCTTTTCGAACAATTCAGGAAAGAGAGAGGTGGGACTCGTTATACCACGAAACGCGTTCTTCATAGAAGTCATTAGAAGAAACATTTTTGTTCCTTAAGATTAACAAGTATAAATCAAAAATTTGAAAACCCCCCGACATTCACAATTTTGTGATGGCGACTATTTTGGATTTGCATAGTGCTATTTTGCCAGTCAAGCCCTTTCATTTGATACCCATATTGAGGGAGTTGAGAAAAAATTGTTAATCCACCACATTGTGACGGCGGCCATCTTGGACCGATTTTCATTAAACATAGCTAAGAACACTCCCGACTAATTCACCTTTTAAACAAAAAAACTGCATTCAAATCGGTTCACCCGTTCGGGCGCTAAGGTGGTACAGACACACACACACACACATACACACACACACACACACACACACACACACACACACACGCACGCACGCACACATATATATACACACACACATACACACAAACACGCACACACACAATTCATAAACACAGACACGTCAAACTTCACCGGTAAATTGTAGTTTCAAAAGTAGGTACACTTTTCGCACTGTAATGATAAATACTCGTGGACTTAATAACCAAAAAGGGTCTATATAGGAAAGTCATTATGAAAATAGCCCAAGTCAAAAAGACAAAAGAAAATGAATAGGTTGTATTTCTTTTTTGTTTTTGTTAGAATAAATTTTTATCATGCTACTATTGCGGAATTTCATGTAAAAATACAACGAATTTATTTTGCTTTAACTTCTACATTACAGACCGAGAACTGCTCAACATGTTGCTAATGTGCTAAAAACATGAATTAAGATTGCAATAAAACATTTAAAAACAAATGTAACAGCAAAGCAGATCCAGAAAAATACTATTTATAAACAATGAATTGTCAAATCAAATCAAATCAAATCAAATAAACTTTATTCAAAATTGGTACACTGTACACTTTTTGAACGTCAATTTAGGTACAGGCAATGGTGATAATTATTTACGGAAACTTAAAACTAAAACTACGAGGGTTCCAAACGCGCCCTGGTCTGAGAAGAGCCCACAACAAACTCAGCCGGGTTTATTTTTTTTATTATCACCATCTTACAATATGGTATAATAATAGCCATAAAAATGATTTGAACTGTTGGCTCTGATCTGATCTGATCTGATCTGATCTGATCTGATCTGATTCTAAAATAAAAGATGACAACAAAAGATTTAAAAACTACTTATTAGTTGTATGGAGCAACATAACAATCGATGTAAAGTGAACAAAATTAGAGACACATCAGTCGAATCAAGCAATTGACGTTTATTATTACGTACTTTATTACGTACCCGACATTTAAAAATGTGGCCAACACGTTGGTAACAAATAAATAATATAGTACACCAACAAATCATGTTACAATTATTGTAAGGTGATAAACAATAGCCAGAGGCATCCAAATTTTTTTTTTGTAACATAATTAACTATGTATAAGAAAAATGTATCACATTAAGGTGTTTTAAAACCACTGGATTATCAATAAGTTTCAAGCATGAAATGAGTAGGTACATCCTTACTTAATATTATAAATGCGAAAGTAACTCTGTCTGTCTGTCCGCTTTCACGCTAAAACTACTGAACTGATTTAAATGCAATTTGGTACACAGATATACTAGAGCCTAAGAAAGGACATAGGCTAATTTTTAATGCGAAAAAAGGGTTGTAAGGGGTTGAAAAGGGGGTTGAAGTGTTGTATGGAAGTATAGTCATTTTTAAAGCTAAAAGCTTGGTATTTATTTTTTAGGTTGTTGATTAGATAAATAGAAATGTCATTTAAACTTTGTGTGTGTGTGTGTGTCAATGTGAAAATACCGAAATCTATAGCTATCTATAAGCTTTAGGTAGATTACTATAGCAAACTTCCTTGAAAGTAGGTATAAAGGTTGGAAAAGGGAGCGGGAACGGGAACCAGAAATCCACGATTCCCTCGGGATTTGTGAAAAACTGAAATTCAAGCGGGCGAAGCCGCAGGCAGTAGCTAGTATAAGTATATGTAGCTAAAGTTAAATCACTATTCAAAATAACCAAATTTACTCTACATGCTCCAAAACGCTAATGAGTGTCGAGCAAATTCTGAAATACTAGTTCTCAATTGAACAATGTTGTCATATTAGTGTACTATTTTGCTACTCACCCATAAATAGACACAAATGGACGCTCGTTATTATCAACTAGTTCCAATTAACTCAATAGAAGAGGCGTTGCATATCTAATCAAATGCGTATCCTTATTAAAGAACTAGATGATGCCCACGGCTTCGCCCGTGTGGATTTAGGTTTTTAAAAATCCCGTGGGAACTTTTGATTTTCCAGAACAAAAAGTAGCTTATCTGAAGAAACCCGTCCCCAAAACGAAAAAATCCCGTGGGATCCCCACGATTTCGGAATACAATTCCTTACAGCATCAGGGTTGAGGAGTTGGATATGTACCTACTCGAGTTCATTCAACGATAAAGTCTTTAATTGGTACCCCCAATATCAATTTAAATAACCGAAAGTTTCTAAAACCCATTAGTTTTGGGGATTAGGTCCCCTACAGCATCAGGATTGAGGAGTTAGAATCCAAATTTTTTATAGAACAGGGTCGCAATGTTTTTCTATCGATTAAAAAAAAAATTACGCAAATCGGTTCAGAAATCTCGGAGATATCGGTGTACATAGGTAGAAAAACACAACTCCTCCTTTTTTGAAAGTCGGTTAAAAAAGTAGCCTATGTTACTCCCTGGTTAATTCTCTACTTGTATGTGAAGGTCCCGTCAAAATCGGTTCAGCCGTTCCGAAGATTAGCCCGTTCAAACAGACAGACAGACAGACAGACAGACAAAAATTTTAAAAACGTGTGATTCGGTTATGGTAGCGTTCAAATAACCATATGAGCTTAATATGAGGTAGTTATTTCGATATTACAGACAGACACTTCAATTTTATTTATTAGTATAGATGGGAACGTCATATTTAATCTAGCACCTATCAAGATGATCCATCATACATATATTACTTAGGTCGTTAGAAATATCATTTGTGGTCCATTCACCAAAAGTGATTTGAGAATAAAAACCGTTCTGAAGAGCGTACTTTGATCTTCATTATCTAAATCATTGTCAAAAATAAAATAAAAAAGTACATTAGTTCTTGTAATTTTTTCATTCATTATTTTGATATCTCTAGCTTAAATTGATGGTCAGACCCATCAAAAGTAACGTTTTATTTTAGTAGGCTTCTATTTATTTAAATAGCCGCAGGGAGAGGCCGAGCGGCATAAGATTATAGAGAGCATAAATCTCTACGAAATTCATAAATATTTCTTTCATGTAGCCCATTTTGTAACCCTTACAATATGTCAAGGCTCTAGCAGCGTTTCGGTAAGCAAATTGTATTAAAAAGACTAACTCAGTAGTTACTCTTTTCAAAAGGCAAAATATAGGTTACTATAATATATGTATTCTAGCAGTGAATATCTCTCGTTTGAGGCGTCCGCGGATCATCTTTGACAAAGATCAAAAAGCGGGTCATATTGGTAAAGGTAACTGCTTCATTGGTCTAGTGGTTAGCATATTCGACTGCAGGTCACGAGGTTTCGTGTTCGATTCCCGGTAGGACAAATAATTGTTAGGTATTTATAATAAGAGTGGAGGCCTGTGCCCAGCAGTGGGACGTTAAAAGGCTGTAGTGGTGGTGGTAAAGATGATCTCATCATAAATTGATGTGACTTTGAAGCACTATTAGTGCGATATGGATTTAATTTCGGTCATGACACGGATTTGATCAGTGTGTTAATTCAATTGTATCACCTGATCCTAAACTAGTTCAGGGGCTGCTATGAAGTATAAACTCTATATCCATTCAGTTTAGTTCGGTTCAGTGTATAATCTTTGCAACATTATACACTGCCTGCGTTTGAGAATGAAAAGTTTCTTTTTTTTTAAGAATATTAGCCATGCTGTACATGACTACTAATATTCTATTTTCCCGTGCTAGGAGTGGGTACGACAATAGTGAAACGGGTGGGTTTTTAACCTTAACCTTTACAGCCCCCGCACACTGGGTCACTAGTGGTGACGACTAGTGGCCGGCCACAAGTCGCGGGAGAGATTTTTCATACTCTTCCTACAGATTCTTGTCTTACACGCGTTCAAGGTGACGTATAGCCGCGTTGACTCGTTGTCGTAATGCGTCTTGTTTTTCCAACACCCAAGACTGACTTATGTCTACTCCCAACCTTGCTTCTTAATACTCCACCTATGAGTTAATTTTCGGTGCAAAATTTTCATTAAAATATGCGCACGTTGAAACGAAAATATACGAGTGAGGTCTGGTTTTTTGAGCATAAATCCGCTTCGCCTTCCTTCGCCAAAAAGCAACTGAAATAATTCAATGCAAAATTATACGTAGTATGAAATGGATCTACGCTATTTTAGCATTCACCACGTGATGGAAATTAATTTTGGTTTCTAAGTTGCTACTTTCAGCGAAGTGAATGTTGAGGTAAATAATTTAAAATTAAAACGAGGATTATCTCATAATATAATTATTTTGGAAAGAGTTAAAATGCTAAAAAAATACTAAATTAAAAATAATTATTTATTTCATGTTTTATTATGACGTAGTTAGGTAGAAATGCGTGGCTCTTATTACAAGTCAAGTCTACCACAGGTGCGGTAAACGGATTCTGCTAAGAAAACAACTCTTTTCATAACATAAGCTATTATAATTAACCTCCGACGCAAAAACGACGGGGTGTTATAAGTTTGTCGTGTCTGTGTGTATGTGCGTGTGTCTGTCTGTTCCCCTGTGGCGCTCAAACGGGTGGACCGATTTGAATGCGGTTTTTTTTGTTTGAAAGGTGAATTAGTCGAGAGTGTTGTTAGCTATGTTTGATGAAAATCGGTCCAAGATGGCTGCCGCTACCAAATGGCGGATTAAATATTTTTTCATAACTCACTTAATATGGGTATCAAATGAAAGGGCTTGACTATAGTAGAATAGCACTATTGCAAATTCAAGATGGCCGCCGCCACAAAATGGCGAATGTCGGGGGTTTTTTAATTTTTTAATTTATACTTGTAATATGTATGTACATATATGAATGCAACAAATTAAGACACTTAGCAAGATGACGTGGACAGGTGAATGCAAAGTCGATTGCTTTCATGCAACGTTCTCCCTGAAATTAATTAAAAATTATGTTACCTCGACTGAATAAATGTATTTTACACATTATTATAAAATTTGTTTCGGAATGAAGTTATAAAAGCGTAGGTATACTAAGCCCGTCGTATGGACGGACGATCTCAAGCGAGTCCCTGGCAGCAACTGGAAACAGGCGGCGCAAGATCGTGTTCTGTGGCAATCCTTGCAAGAGACTTATGTCCAGCAGTGGACATCTATTGGTTGAGACGAACGAACGCACGAATACTAAGCCCTACAAAGGATTTCTGTACTTTAAGTAAACGGCATGACGGTGTTACAAATTTTTTGATGGTTCCTAGTAAGTGTATGTAAGTGTGTATCACTTCTTTGTTTATATAAATGAAGATTTAGTATAACAAACATTGTGGCCGATTCTGTTGTACACAATCTCTAAATCTAAACTAAAATGACAGGTTTAAAAATAGTGCTATCCCCTTCAGCAGGGAGGATTGTGAAAGAGACAGGAATATATTTAGACCTGTCATTTTAGTTTAGATTTAGAGATTGTGTACAACAGAATCGCTCACACTATCATATTATTTAAATTGTTTCATTCCTCTGTTTTGTTTTATATATTGTACGTACGAGTACATAACAATTGAGTTAACTATAACATCGCAGAGCACGCTGAAATGCAGTGGGAGCATATTGTTACAAAGAACTGGGAACTGGGTTATTTATGATAAGTGCGGTCAGACCTCGCCCGCTCGTAACATTCTAGACGGAGGACTCAAACACTTACGACGTATTGAACATTGCTTTGGATTCTAAACGTCCGGAGGAAGTCAAAGCGAATTTTTTTTTTATCCATACTAATATAATAAAGCGGAAGAGTTTGTTTGTTTGAACGCGCTAATCTCGGAAACTACAGGACCGATTTCAAAAATTCTTTCACCGTTGCATATGTACGTGATCCTTGAGTGCTATAGGCTATATATTATGTACGACGGGCGAAGCCGGGGCGGACCGCTAGTTTATTATAAAAAATTAAGTACATAAAATAAAATAAAAATCTGAAAGAATTATTAAATTATCTCAAAAACTGAAAAAGTTATTGAACTTTAAAGTTGCTAATTTCGTTTCACGCGGCGCTCTAGCGTATCCAACCCGCTCTGAGGTATTTTTTCCATATTTTAATTGTTTTACCAATTTCTCCGAGATTATTGAACCGATTTGCGTGATTCTTTTATTAATCAATTTATTAATCAACAGCTGGAGGATGTTTGCAAAATGGTCCCATAGATTTTTTCGAAAAAAATTTTTTTAATCTTTTTTTTTCTTCAGTAATCTCGGAGAAATTGGTAAAACAAGTAAATTTACATGGAAAAAATTCCTCCGAATAGATGCTGTGACGTCATCGCCTCGAGTGAGAAATTTTGCGTTAAAATACATGAACTTAAATAATAATTAATTTCTCCTTCATTTTATTGATGGATTTCAAATATTTTTTCACTGATTTATTAGTTTTAATCTATATTATAACCATTGAGAATACCAGAAATGAGGAGATTCGTAGGAGAACCAAAGTTACTGACGTAGCTCATCGAGTCGCGATATTGAAGTGGCAAAGGGCGGTGTAGGGTAGGGTGGTGCAAGACTGCGCGGTCGATAAGACTGCGCACACGTCCTAACTAGACAACGGAGTTAAATTCGTAGCTAACTTCAGTTGTGTTTTACTTGTTATCGAAGCCGGTGCGTGCTCCAGAAAAAATATTGGAATTTCTTGAGAAATGCAGGAATTATGTGAGTTCAAAGTTTTTATATACGTTTGATCTTATTTTTTAACGAATTGAATGTATTATTACTAAAAAAGTTATTAAAATTTTGGTGTTTTATCCTTAATTTTGCACAACGGGTTAGGTCATGTTTATGATCCATACAAAATAGTATAGCAATTTTCTACGAAATGGCAGTAATATCGTAATGATTAAGCCGGCACCTAAGTGTGTAAGATTGCGCATCTTGAGTGCGTGTAGTACTGCGCGCGCAACTTTACACGTTCTGTGTAAAGTGTAAACACATTGTTTGTTGTTTATACATTAGTTTCTTTTTAACCCCCAACGCAAAAAGAGGTTATAAAGACCACTGCGTGTGTGTTTGTCTGTTTGTGTATCTGTCTGTGGCACCGTAGCTCTTAAACGGGTAAACTGGTTTGAATGTGTTTTTTTATTTGAAAGCAGGTTTTCAGCAATGGTTCTTAGATACGTTTTATCAATAGGTATCGGTTGCAAATAATTTGTGATTTTTAGGGTTCCGTACCCAAAGAATAATAACGAAACCCTATTAATGTGACATTAATAGGGTAATTCTGCTGTCTGTCTGTTTGTCTGTCTGTGTGTCTGTCTGTCCGCCGGTCACAGGTCTCTAGCTCGCAGACAAAATGAGGTACAAACCTGAAATTTTGGTATTTTGTGTAAAACGTTGATCCAAAATCAAATATTGAATTAAAAATTGAATTAAATTATTTTTAGGGGGGGCTCCCATACATGAGAAAGGAGCCGGAAAAAAATTTTTTTCTTACCCTAGCTTGTGGGGTATCATTGTTTAGAGCTCATTAAGTAGAGTAAATATATATATTTTTTTTAATTTTTGCTCAAAAAATAAGGAAATGTGGGGCCATCAAAGTTGTCAGTTTTAGACCATTTTTGTGACGGGGGCTATCTCAAAAACTAAACTAGTTAGGAATATAATATTTCAGTATATTAATTACCATATGCTCTATTTAAACAACAAATACTGAAAACAACGATTCATAAAATAGTTTATAAGCTGTGACCCAAAACAAACGAACATTTTTTGGGTTATTCTTTCATGGGTTGTTGGGATGTCTAGCTCGAAAATTAAATATTTCTTAGACCTAAAATATTATATTGTTCATAATTATGTACGGAACCCTAAAAAAGTGAGGCCCGACTCGTACTTGGCCAATTTTTATGTTTATTAAAAGTGCGCAATCTTATCGATCTCAACGCGCAGTTTTACACACTAGGATGTGTAAAACTGCGCAATTCTCGTTAGTCGCTTTCTTTGATTTATTGTGAATGTTATTTTTTTTTTTATATTATAAGTATGTGGTTTTGTTGTCAGATAATTAATGATTATGAATACATAGTTTCATCCGGATAACCCTTGCACTTTTCATTTTATGTAGCTTCAATCCCAAACTGCGCCGTCTTGCACCACCCTACCCTACATAGCTCGAAGAACCGACGGACGTTAAGGTCCCAAGGTGCTCGGATCTCAACCAATCGACAAATCAATAGAGTAAAATATTATTTCAGCTTTGATATTAATACAGTGTTAACCGCATAAAGTGTTCATGCAGGGCAGGGTTAAAGAAACATCGGAGTAGGTAGGTACTTATTGAATAATTGATGCTTGAGATCATTTTGAGATCTCTCAATTTGTGTTATATTCAAAAACAATGGAGGTCTTAATAGCCTTGTATGAGCTTAGAGATACAAACGCTGGTAATTGAAATATTAAATACAATTGGATCCTTTTCTCAATAAGAGAAACAACGTAAAAGTCGAGCAAAAGCAATATAAAGGAGAATGGTCACCCCTGACCCAAACATTTACACAAAATGTAATTTATTAAAAATTATCTTACGAATATATGACAATTTGAAAATTAATAATTATTAATGCTACACTTCACGATAAAAAAATGTAATAAAAAAGGAATTAAACCGTCTTTTCAACTTCCCGTTTAAATCTGACGGCCATTTGCATTACATTCTACGCATAGGTACATGCCCAAAAAAGAGGTTTGTTATTTTTAAAAAAATAATTACATTTAAAATAGAACGGATATTAATTATTTAAATACATTATTTTATTTGTTATTTGTTGTAAATCGTACAATATATGCTTAAAGTAAATAAGTAATAATTAATATATATTTTTTTTATAATATTGTTTTAACTTCGTTGCGTTTTGTGCAATGGAATATAATATAACTACAACCTTTTTGATTTTGTGTAACGAAACTTATTTCAAGATGTCAATGTGACATGTCATTGTTTTAGTTGTGTGACGCTAGTGACGTCTACTCTGTTTACATTTTGAATGTTTATTGTAGCACAGCGGAGACCAATATTAATTTGGTTTATTGTTTTTGTATTGGATATCGTTGGACAGGTATGTTAAGTATAGTGCGCGCCAAACAAATAGTTCAAATCGGCAGGAAAGATACACGGCTTTCCTTACTACTTTAACAATTATAAACTACACATAACCTAGAATCATTTTCAAACTTAAACTTGGATTTATTTAAAACTACAAGTCCTAGAGGTATTAAAATGGTGTGTTTGGTTATCAGGAATAAACCTGCAATAAATGCTGCATACAACACGCTTGTAAACGACTGGGTTACACGCCCATAGATTTTTGGGCATTCTCCTTTAGCAATGAGTTTAGCAATGATAGCAAATATAGCAACCTATATTTGTTTGTCTTTCAGTTCATCTGCATCCTTGAATTTCCTAAGCTTGGTATTCATTAGATATTTGACAAGTATAAATTAAGAATTTTAAAAAAACCCCGACATTCGCCATTTTGTGGCGGCAGCCATCTTGGATTTGCATAGAGCTATTCTACTATTCAAGTCCTTTCATTTAATACTCATATTAAGGGAGTTGTGAAATAATATATAATCCGCCATTTTGTAGCGGCGGCCATCTTGAATCGATTTTCATCAAACATAGCTAATAACACTCTCGACTAATTCAACTTTCAAACAAAAAAAAACCGCATTGAAATCGGTTCACCCGTTTGAGCGCTACAGGGAGACAGACAGACAGACACACACACACACACACACACACACACACACAGACACGTCAAACTTATAACACCCCGTCGTTTTTGCGTCGGGGGTTAATAAATGAAGTTCTGTTTGCTTCATCTTGACATCCGCGTGGATATATGTCGTCATGACAAATCCAATATGACGGATGTAACAAACGCCGGAAGAGCTACTAAAGACATGGAAAGTCAGAAATGGTCTGGCTCTGTCATATAAAATGATGTGATTTGTATGCTGATTAGAAGCGCTGCACTCAAGGTCCTGGGAACTAATTTGACATTTACCAATACAATCATATTAGTTCCGTGTATACCTTCACTCTCTCTTCTGCCCGCAAACAGTGTCAAAATGGCGATATTCAAAGCCATATACGATACTGCCCAGTGCCCATTCAGCATACTATAGTATCATAGTATTCAGTGGAGTATTCATAGTATTCACTGTTACCATCCCCACCACCTGGATCATAGGCATGCTTGGACCAAGCGTTGCGCAAGACCATTTCTATCAAAGACCCTAAAATTGTGGAACCAATTCCCTCCACATAACTTTGATATGAGGTTATTCAAGGGGCGCGGGCGGTTCAACAAATTCCTTAAAGGCCACGCAAGGCAACGCATTAGTGGTTCCTCTGGTGCTGTAAATGTTCATGGGCGGCAGTAACCACTTAATATTAGGTTGCTAATTACTCGCTCGCTCGTTTGCCCACAATTCATATAAAAAAAGTATAACGAGCGTTTGTCAAAAATGTCCATTCACTTCAACTGCGTGCCAGCGAAAGTTCATTCAGTCGAAACTCGAAATGCAATTTCGTCGTACAGCTTTGTTAACAAGCTCGTTTGTGTACCGGATAGCTTTTTCAGCAACTGACTGACTATTATAACACTTTGAAAACGTTGTAGTCGTACATATTTTGTTTAGTTTTTGATGGTGTTCAGGTGGGTTCAATAATTTATTTCGTAAAACAAAAACGTTCGATTCGAGCCTCTTAGTCTCGATAATGACGTTGGCTCAGTGTTTTATCTGGTGAGAGGCTTTAGCCATGGCTATAGTTACCATGGTTACCACCCTACCGTTAAAGCCGTGCCGCCAAGTAACTAGCACTCCGGTACGATTGAGGCGTAGAAGCCAATTAGGGGTATGGGCTTAATAAAAACTGCCAATACCTCTTCCAGGTCAGTCCAGTCCCATCAACTGCATCATCACATACCATCAAGTGAGATCGCAGCCAAAGGCTTACTTGTTTAGTAGCGAAAAAAATCTATGAGCGCAATCAACTCATTTGCACTGTCACGTTTCTCGCACGTCGAAAATACACTAACGAATCGAAAAATCTCCTTTAAAGTAAATTTGCTTCAAGATTATCATATCTTTCGGCTGATGATATTCAGATTTCTGTTCCCCTCTTCACGTCACAAGTTTTTAGAGAGCGATTTGTCTGGCTTCGACGGAGACAAATGAGTCGCGTTGGCTCCGACGCCGGGAAGTGAAAGAGTGCTCCGGTAGCTCACTTAATCAGAAAGAAAGAAAGTCGGAATTGCGAAAGAACAGATGTTGAAAATGGGAACAGAGATCTGTAGAACAGGCCGCTTTTTACAGTAGAAAATAATAAATTTTAGTTTCAAGGAGAAATAGAAATTTTACAAAAAGGTAGGGTAAGGTAGGGAAAGGTAGGTAAGGAAAATTCCAACCAATTTATCTACTAATATTATGAGTGCGAAAATGTGTTTCTTTGTTGGTTTGTCCTTCACTCAGTCAAGAACGGATAGACTTGATTTTAATCAAACTAATAGTATAAAAGCGAAAGTTTGTGTGTGTTACTCTTTAACGCCGCAACTACTGAACCGATTTGTGTGAAATTTTGAATGGTGGTACGAGTAGATTATGCCCTTACTTAACACATAGGCTACTTTTTATTCTGAAAAATCCACAGTTCCCACGGGATTTTGAAAAAACCGGAATCTATAGCTATAGCTAGATTACTTAGATAGCAAACTTCCTTGAAATCTATACTCTATACTAATAAATAAAATTGAAGTGTCTGTCTGTAATATTGAAATAACTACCTCATATTAAGCTCATATTGTTATTTGAACGATACTATAACCGAATCACACGTTTTTAAAATTTTTGTCTGTCTGTCTGTCTGTCTGTCTGTCTGTTTGAACGGGCTAATCTTTGGAACGGCTGAACCGATTTTGATGGGACTTTCACATACAAGTAGAGAATTAACCAGGGAGTAACATAGGCTACTTTTTTAATCGACTTTCAAAAAAGGAGGAGTTGTGTTTTTCTACCTATGTACACCGATATCTCCGAGATTTCTGAACCGATTTGCGTAATTTTTTTTTAATCGATAGAGAAACATTGCGACACTGTCCTACAAAAAATTTGGATTCCAACTCCTCAATCCTGATGCTGTAGGGGATCTGATCCCCAACACTAATGGGATTTAGGCACTGTCGGTTATTTAAATTGATATTGGGGATACCAATTAAAGACTTTATTGTTGAATGACCTCGAGAAGGTACATGTCCAACTCCTCAACCCTGATGCTGTAAGGAATTTCATTCCGAAATCGTAAGTATCCCACGGAATTTTTCCGTTTTGTGGACGGGTTACTACTTACTACAGATAGGCTACTTTTGTTCTGGAAAATCAAAGTTCCCATGAGATTTTTACAAACCACACGGGCGAAGCCGTGGGCATCATCTAGTTAGGTATAAAGGTTGGAAAAGGGAGTGGGAACGGGAACCGAAAATCCACAATGCTCTAGGGATTTTTGAAAAACCAAACTTCACGCGGGCGAAGCCGCGGGCAAAAGCTAGTATGGATATAATTACAGACCTATACACTTACACAGGATACTTTTTATCCCGAGGAAACAAAGGATTCTCACTTGATTTTTACACGCTTTATATTAGCTTCACCTGTATGTATGTTTGTAACCGACTTCTTTTAACGCGATTTTGACCCACTTTAAACGGTCAGATTTGAGTCCGCATCATGACTTCGAAATATGTTACGCCGAATAACACGACACCGAATGTTTATAATAACGTATAACGTGATGACGAAAGCACATTATAACGTTTATCGTAACAACGAAAATATGTGATAACGTATCACGCAATAACGAATGCACGTTATAACGAAAAACATCATACCGAACTACGCGCCTCGAAATAACTTAGGGATGGCTCTTTTTAGGGTGCCGTACCCAAAGGGTAATAACGGGGCTCTATTAATGTAACTCTGCTGTCTGTCTGTCTGTCCGCCGGTCACAGGTATCTAGCACGTAGACGAACTACATTACGTTACATACACGTACATTACGTAGACAACAGACATTGTTACAAACCTGAAATTTTGGTATTTGGTGTAGAATATTGACCCAAAACCAAACATTGAATTTAAAAAAAAACCGGCCAAGTGTGAATCGGGCCTTGCTCTTTTAGGGTTCAGTACATAATTATGAACAACATAATATTTTGGGTGTAAGAAATATTTAATTTCCAAGCTAGATATCGCAGCTAAACGTGAAAGAAAAACCCAAAAAAAAAAATTTCCGGCTCTTTTTTCATGTATGCCCCCTGAAAAATAATTTCTTTCAATTTTTATTTCAATACATATTTGGTTTTGCGCCAACGTTTTACACAAAATATGTACCAAAATTTCAGGTTTGTAACTCATTTCGTCTACGAGCTAGAGACCTGTGACCGGCGGATAGACAGATAGACGGACAAACAGTCAGCAGAGTGACATTAATAGAGCCCCGATATTAACCTTTGGGTACGGCATCCTAAAAAGAGCCATCCCTAAGTTATTTCGAGGCGCGTAGTTCGGTATGATGTTTTTCGTTATAACGTGCATTCGTTATTGCGTGATACGTTATCACATATTTTCGTTGTTACGATAAACGTTATAATGTGCTTTCGTCATCACGTTATACGTTATTATAAACATTCGGTGTCGTATTATTCGGCGTAACATATTTCGAAGTCATGATGCGGACTCGTCAGATTTCATTCAAACTTTGTAGATTTATCGAGGACCGATGACAATACACTAATTTGATAAGATTATTTCATTATTCAATTTGGAAAATAAGATTTTGTGTTCATTTATCAAAAGTCGTCGGTAAGGAAAAACAATAAACATTCAAAATCGCACGGTAACTAACTGTAACTAGGGTAAACAGAATAGATGTCACACACAACTAAAATCTAAGCACAAAACGCACGAATGCGAAGATAAAGCAATATTAAAACAAAATAATAATATTATTAATTAGTACTTATTTACTTTAATCATATTGTACGATATACAATAAAAAACAAATAAAATAATTTATTAATAATTAATATTTGTTGTATTTTAAGTGACATGATTTTTTTAGTGTTTTATAAATAAACCAAACTAAAAAGTAGAAAATAAATAATAGTTTAAAAAAACTAAAAAACACGCTTTTTATAGAAAACCAAACTAAAAAATTGAAAATAAATTTTAATAAATATAAATTAATAATAGTGTGCATATGAAAAAAATGTATTTTATTTAAAAAAAGCGTGGGGTGCTTTTAAGATATTATCGAAATGATAATCCTCTATACACCCATGCACCCCACGCTTTTATTTTAATAAAATAATTTTTTTTCATATGCACACTATTATTAATTTATATTTATTAAAATTTATTTTCTATTTTTTAGTTTGGTTTTCTATAAAAAGCGTGTTTTTTAGTTTTTTTAAACTATTATTTTTAAAAATCTAACTTCGCATTGTATTACATCTATTGCAATGTTACATCGTCTGAAACGTTGTATGAAATATTGATGTCACTCGATGAATAAAATGTTTGTATTTCATTCACGTATCCAATGTTTTATCAGAAAGAGGATTGTGGTTTCCGTATTTGAACGCCGCTTTTCACTGTGGTTTTTGAGGCTATGATTTATTCATATCCCAAAATATTCTAGAAATATTATGCAAGAAAATATAGGACTTGATTAGTACGTTGATTTTGAGACCAGAAAGATTTTAATCATACATTATGCAGTAGCCGGATTCTATCGCAAAAAATCTGCTTGCAGTGTGCTTAGTCTAAGTCGGAGCACTCGAAAACGAACTCGAAAACTATTGATCGATTTCAGAGTAAAATAGACCTAAAATGGCTTGTATTAAGGTTTGAGTTCGCCAATACATTCAGCATTGTTCGAATCCTGAATGTATTGGCGAACTCAAACCTTAATACAAGCCATTTTAGGTCTATTTTACTCTGAAATCGATCAATAGTTTTCGAGTTCGTTTTCGAGTGCTCCGATTTAGACTAAGCACACAGATATTTTCATAGGTAACTAGCTGACCCCCGCGACTTCGTTCGCGTGTTTTTCTTTGCTACAAACCTCACGGAGCCCGAGACCTTTCCAACGAATGCAAAACCGTGGAAATCGGTTCGTGCGTTCTGGAGTTATAGCGTCAGGAAGGAAAACCCGACTTATTTTTATATAGTAGATTTATTTTCACCTCACACCTTTTGTAGCTCAATTCTGTGCTACGACAATCGTAGCTCTACATATTTTCCGTAGCACTACGAAGTTCGTAGGCTATGTAAATAGAAATTCTTTTCTATCGCCTTTTACTTTTGCCAACCACTATTTGATAGTAATAAATTGAATAGAGTAGGGTTCTCTTTGCTCAGACAAAGTGATTGAAACCAGGGGTAGATACAATGCTTGAAACACGTCTGTTCAGTGCTCTGTGAAACTCTCAGTACTCTATGTAACAAGTATAAATTAAAAATTAAAAAAACCCCCGACATTCGCCATTTTGTGGCGGCGGCCATCTTGGATTTGCAATGGTGCTATTCTACTAGTCAAGCCCTTTCATTTGATACCCATATTCTTGGCGGCGGCCATCTTGGACCGATTTTCATCAAACATAGCTAACAACACTCTTGACTAATTCATCTTTCAAATAAAAAAACCGCATTCAAATCGGTCCACCCGTTTGAGCGCCACAGGGGAACAGACATACAGACAGACACACACACACACATACACACACACACACACACACAGACACACACACGCACGCACGCATACACAAACGTCAAAAACTTTATGTCATTGTGTGCTTGTCAAGTGTCTACTCTCTGTGACAAAAAATAATAACCTTTGTTCATCTTACTTCAATCTTCATGTCAACTACCATGTGAACTACCATGTGAAAGTAATTAAAGGAGAGAGGATTAAATCAAGAGGATCCGACGTCTGGAAAAATGCCTATTCTTGCTAAGAGTTATCCTATATTTTTCACACGTATTTTCGTGTTACCGTTTCGCATAACAAAGACTTTCATATCTCACTCATATTTGCAATTCATCTCTTGCTGTGCCGAGATACGAAAATATGGTTAGAAAACTGGCAACTTTATTGATATTTTGATTCTTACGTATTACCTATATGTTATTAAAATGGAATAATATCGGGAAAATTATTTTGTCTCACGAAATGACAATTTGAAATTAGGCTGTTTTTGGCTGGTAATTTTATTTAAAGAATATTAGTCATGAGTGACATGACTAATGTTACCCTTTCTCCTCCAACTATAAGTGTTAAGCTTGTGTTGGAAGTAAGTATGGATGTGTAACGGGCGGGATTCAAACCGTCGACTGTTCAGTTTTCAGTCCAGTCTTAACCGTTGCACAGAGATAGTCTAGACCTTGGAGAACGACATCTAGGCTACTTTTTATCCCGGAAAATTATAGAGTTCCCAAGGGATTAAAAAAACGGACGAAGTGACAACTGCCTCGTTGGTCTAGTGGTTAGGTCATATTGGACCGCCGATCACGAGGTCCCGAGTTCGATTCCCGGGTCGGGAAAATAATCGTTAGGTATTCTGTTTTTCTGTCAAGAAATTCTCAGTGCCAGCTCGAAGTTGGAAGCTGGCGGTCAGTCCCGGTTATTATCACAATCATGTGACAATAGTCGTAAAAATCCGCCAACTCGCATTGGAGCAGCGTGGCGGGTCCAAGCTCTAAATACCTCTCTCCTATGAGAGAGGAGGCCTGTGCCCAGCAGTGGGACGTTAAAAAGGCTGTAGTGGTGGTGGTGGAAGTGGCGGGCATCAGCTAGTCGTAAATAAATGATGGCATTACTCTTCGTTGACGGCATGTCCTAATGTAGGAAGCACTTGTACAAGGGTACAAGGAAAGGCCAAAGTAGGAGCAATTCCGAGCACCCTTGAAGCGTTCTCATTATGAAAGGGGAGTCCCCGAGGCGACTTCGTAATTGGCTGGGTTATGTTGTTTTTTAATAATAAGCAACAGTTTGTTTTGGGCCTTTGTCAGTACCGCCGTGGAAAATATTATTACGTTTAAAATGTTGTTTGTGTTTGTTCATTTATTCTTTCGTAGTTTATTCTAAATAAGGCTTCATGTATCTTACGCAGAAAAAAACCATCAAGAATTTCTTCTTCTAAATAATGAGTAGTGTAAAGGGATTCGAGGGAACAGATAATATAACAAACAAAGACCTCTAAAATCATTTAGCAGATGTAGTAAAGTAGGAAGGATTGTTTTTAATGTTCTCAAAAATTCAATCTGAAACTTGCGTTTTGCGCAGTTTCAATTTAGTACCTACTTATTTACTTAAAATAATGTGTAAGGGCCCTTATTTTATATTCATCCAATTATTTCAACGTTTTAATAATTCTGTTGGCATTGCTCTCATAGCGCGGTATCAAAATAAACAACAAATTCTTCATCGACTTTGTGTAAATAAATTCGCCAAATAGATACCGATTGGCGGATCGGAACCAATATTTATCGATGCTCCGAAAAATTCATGACTATTTATGAGTCCTTTGTATTTTCTCTTTCGTTCTTTTGTAGTCGTTAAAGCCCGCCAATCCACATTAGAGCAGCGTGGCGCTGCTCTAAATCCCTCTCTCCTATGAGAGCGGAGGCCTGTAACCAGCAATACGACGTAAAAAGCCTGTAAGGTGGTGGATTCATATAACAAATTATGACACTTTACAATGTTTCGTTAGCATCCATTGCCACTGTAGCTTCGTGACTCGTTCCGAAAAACCGCTCGCATAACGAAAATCTAATCAAAGCTACGTGAAAAGAGCTAAACCTGTCTAAAATTAAAAACTCCGCCGACTTTCCAAAATACTCGTTACTCGTCAGATTCATCAAGTGACTCTAAATTGGAATGCATTCAGTTGGGTAGTTCGGCTCGAAATGAATCGGGAATCCCACTTTAAATCGAATGAGCTCGACGCATTGACAGTTCTGAGTCTGTAACTGAGATAGATGCAATTGAAAATTACTGCGGAAATCAGATTTGTCAAGGTACAGATAGAGGGTTGGGTAAACTAATCGCGAAGTGGTTTAGCGTTTTAACTAGCGATATCACAATTATCTGAAAAATCTCAATACAAAAGACTAAAATTGATTGTGTTATAATTCTTAAAAACTCTAGAGAAATATTACTAAAATAGACGGGCGATACTCGACACGTTTGTTATCAGAATCAGAAATGCGTTAATCCCGAACTTTACCTAAGTGTTTGCTTTGACCTAAATATGTTTTCTTTACTCATGCCTGTGCTCGTACTGCGACATAAAATTGCAAGAAACAAAAAAAAAACATTTAATGCAAACACAAAAACAAAACAAACAATGCAAGAAACACAAAGCATCCAATGCGAACACATACATTCGTCGCAAATCTTCTAGACAATACAATGAATGACCAGAGAAACCTACGCAGTACCTACAGCACACACCGCCAAGTACCTAGTCTTAAATTCAAGCTGCTGCACGTTGGTGCCCAAGAAGATTGGATATATGATTGCATCTGCGCCGCATTTGTTTGTGTGTTTGTTAGTTATTATTAATATTACCTTAGACTAACAATAGAGGACCCATGACGTTCCCGCTCCGCGTTTAGTCTGCCCACTCCTTAAGAGCCCTCTCCATGGGCGCGACAAATCGTTGGTGAGTGGAGTCTAAAACAGTGATTTCTGCATTTAGAGAGCGAGACGTCTTCAGTATAGAAGAGTACTAAAAATATATACATAAATAAATAATAAATTAATTAAATAAATAAATTTTGCTTGAGATATCATGATTTTTAGTGAAAAACGGAAAGTAAAAAGATGCAAATCAAGGTTTGGAATTTCGCCTATTTTAGCAAATATTTGGCAATTTTTTACATGAACTAAAGACATTTGTAATTATTATGAAGTAACCTATGATAAGACTTCGGTCGTTTTTCAATTTTCTAGTTTCTTATATAGTTTATTTACGCACGAAGTTGCCCCAAAATTTGCCCAAAAATAGTGATTTTTCAAGCGTCATAACTTTCAAAATAAATATAATTTTACTAATATTTTTATTTAATGGCATAGGCAATGGAGATATAAATTGATATCTGGCTTAACTTTAGACCTATTTCGACAAATATTAGAATAATAGGCGTAATACGTTTGTATGGAGAAGCGCGTGAAGAGAGCGGCCTTAAGAAGAACTCGGAACATAAACGCCGAGTTAGTGACGCTAAGTTGTTTATTGAATTAGGAAATTTATTTACCGCGGAAACTACTCAAAGTTTATATTTGTCTCTCTCTCGAAATGAAAACTTCGAGCATTACGAATGATCAAGACGAATACCTACTTTTATTTAGTCGCGGGAAACATTCAGTAACTTTTAAATTAATGGTTCCCTTTCGTAAAATTTCGTTCTCGAAGAGTATTTACTTTCATAACAAGAAGAAAGGAAAAAGCTACATTTTATATTTCATGAAAGACTTGTTCACTTAAATGATCACGGATGAATGATGCAGTCATGAAACAGGGTTTATTTTGAGAACGGTCGGTGAGGTGAAATTTTAAATTTTGAGAGCTAACATTACGGTTTTCCAAATTAGTCTCCTAACAGAAAAATTTGCAGAATACTCTTTCAATCGTACCAAGTACGATAATTCCGGACGCCATAATCGTATCAGCAACATTGAAACCGACTCTATAAATAAACGATTAGCAATCTATAATTGTCACCGAGCATCTGTAGTTCGCATCAGACATGAGTGCTTATAGTCTCAGAATGGAGCGCTCCAAAACTTTGTAGTATACTATTGACCGACTTCAGAGTAAAATAGACCTAAAATTTCTTACATTAAGGTTTGAGTTCGCCAATACATTCAGCATTCGAAAACAGCCAGCGCCCCAAGCAGAAATGTTGTAAAATAAATATTCGAACTATGGAATTACGACTTCAAAAAAAGAGAGTTTGGGTTCATTTTGCTCTGAAGTCATTTGTGATTCGATCAATAGTATACTACAAAGTTTTAAAGCGCTCCAAACTTAGACTAAGCACTATGGAAGGAGACCGATAAAACTTATCGTTTGCGTCACTCGCCTCACTCTTGAGGCATTCTCTCATTCTCATAAGCCACTCTTATGGCCTTGGTGCAGTTTCAAAGTCAAAGTCAGATAAATTTTATTGAAAACTAGCTGATGCTCGCGACTTCGCCCGCGTGGATTCATACCAATCCCATCCCCTATTTAGCCCACATGGGGGTAGAATTTCCAAAATTCCAAAAACACGTAATTTTTTATTTTTAACTGACAATACAAATACCGATTTTTAATGACATAACTTTAAAAATGACGGAGTTTCATACAAACTTGCATCCCCTATTTAACCCCCTTAGGGGTGGAATTTGCAATAATCCTTTCTTAGTGTGCGCCTACGTTATAAAAGGAAGCTACTGTGAAAATTTCAAGTTTCTAGCTTCAGAGGTTTAGGCTGTGTGTTGATGATCAGTCAGTCAGTCAGGACAAGCTACTTTATATGATTATAGATAGATAGATAGATTGATATCACACTTTTTTAACATCAATTTAAGAAGTTTAGAGGATACAATCGCATTTAATGTGATGTCCACGAGGCGTTTCGGTATTTATTAGTTTTGGCTCCAATTCTTATCTCAATTATCATGAAAACAACATTAGTGACTTTTCGTCTTTTATCTAATAGTATAGTAATATTAATAGTAATTTTTTATCTAATCGTCGATCGTCTATAAATTAACTATTTAAAATCTATTACTGTCACCAACCAACTGCAATTTGTATCAGACATAGAAGGGAGAACTATAATACCATTGTTTGCGTCACTCGGCGCACTTGAGGCCTTGATTGCCCTTGGAGGAGTTTATTGCGGACTCAATCGCGTTTATGCGAGGTCCCCGTGGCCTTTGGTTGTGCTAATTATTTGGTGTTGGCTCAGAATCTTGTCTCAATTAGTCTGAGATCACATTACGGACATTTTGTCTGACAACTTTTTATCTATTCGCTTAGTCGTCTTCTCACACGAGGTGGCCAAAATAAATTTTTTTTCCATTTTTTGCCAGTTTTCAACTCCCGTCTCCGAGGCAATGCAAATGATTATGTTAATCAAATAATTTATTTTTATCATTTATTTATACTTATGATGTAGGGTAAAAGCCGGATAGTTGCCCCAGTGGGATCGTTGCCCCAATTTTGAATACGATACAAGGTAAATCATTTACGTAAATATAATTGTGGTGTTTATTCCCTAAAATTTAATTTAATGCTTATTATATGTGTGATAATAATGCTTAGATGTACAACTACATAGATTCCTGATGCTTGAAATCTTTATAGATACAATAGTTAACGCCCGCGACTTCGTCCGCGTGAGTTTAGGTGTTTTTAAAATGCCGTGGGAACTCTAAAATTTTTTAAGACGAAAGTTGAAATCAATCACTTCTTGTAAAATCCTGTGTCTGCATGTGAAAATACCGGTAAAATTGATGTTCTTTTTTTATTCAAGTACAAATTAGCCCTTGACTGCAATCTTACCTGATGCTGTGCCTGATGGTAAGTGATGAATGGTGATTCAGTCTACGATGGAAGCGGGATAACTTGGAAGAGGTATGCATACCCCTGATCGGTTTCTACATGGCATCGTACCGGAACGCTAAATCGTTTGGCGGCACGGCTTTGCCGGTAGGGTAGTAACCAGCCACGGCTTGGTGGTGGCTTAGACTCCCACTAGACCAGACCAGACAATTTAGAAATTATAAAATCCCAAATTGCCTCTGCCGGGAATCGAACCCGGGACACAAACTAATTTTTCCTAAGCCTCATAGGATAAACCAGTTTAGCCTAGGCCAAACTAGTTGATCCTGATATATAGGTTAGGTTAGAACATATTATATATCCATGTGCCCGGCCGCACTTAGGTTCTATTGGGTCTTGGGATTCTTGAGAATAGGTTCTATTGGGATTTGGGAACTCCCGCATGTGCAAGTCCTGATATATTTGATCAATTTCAACTCAGCAAAATTGGTTTAGACTAGGTCGTACTAGTTTATCCTAGAGTGTGCGTATTTATATCAGGATCAACTAGTTTGGCCTAGGCTAAACTGGTTTATCCTATGAGGCTTAAAAAAAATTAGTTAGGACTAGGCTATACTAGTTAATCCTATCGCGTATAGGAAGAACTAGTTTAGCCTAGGCAAAACTAGTTTGTCCTGAAATCGGGTTTGTCCAGTAACATATATGTACATATCTTATAGATTTATAAATCTGTGCGTAAAATATAAGTTAAGATTTTCGGAATATTTATAATTACAGCATATTATCTCAAGTTCTCACTAATCCGATTTAAATAATTCACCAATTTTAAAATATTTGAACCGAAATGGTTATCGTAAAAACAGTTGGAATGAGGCGAGTTTGTGTTTAGGGAACGTCGGCATTCGGTACACCTGTTCCATAATCGGATTCATCCCCCCTCCCTCCTTGCCCCCGCGCGTCCCCCCTGTCCCCCACCAAAGGAACGGAAAGTAAAGGAAAGGGGTGAACGTTATTATCCACTCAGTCGCACGTGCGGTCCGACCCTGTTCAACGTCGAGATTTTCATCTTTTGACGTGATTGTAGCCTTAAAATGAAAATTGTACAATATAAACCTGGGTGCAAATAAATAACAACAAAAAAAAATAGGTATAGGTACTTATTCCAAACGGATTTTAATTGATAAATCCAAGATGGATGTGATTTGTAAATTAATCAGTATTCAGGAATCATCCTGAATTTCTTATCGAATCATTAAAAAACACAGGTCGCGAGGTGCGCTCTCCATTCCCTCACTCTCGGGTCCCGGGTTCGATTCCCGGGTCAGGCGAATAATTGTTAGGTATTGGGTTATCTGTCAAGAAATTCTCAGTGCCAGCCAGGTGGAAACGGTGTTTCAGCCCCGTGCCTCAGAAAGCACGTTAAGCAGTCGGCCCCGATTATTATCACTATCATGTGACAATAGTCGTTAAAGTCCGCCAACCCGCATTGCAGCAGCGCGGCGGGTCTAAGCTCTAAATCCGTCTCTCCTATGAGAGAGGAGGCCTGTGCCCAGCAGTGGAACGTTAAAAGGCTGTAGTGGAATGGTATGGTCTTTTAGAATTTAAGGTAATGAGGCGAGTGGTGAATTCGGCGATCAAGACAAAGCTATTCAAGAGCGATCTGTTGGATGCGATGAGATCTGAGTGACGTCACTGCGCCATTGTCTCGCCGACTCCATTGTGCGAGCCGGGCTTTCATTCGTTGAAAACCTCTGGGTGAACAGTTTTTTATCTAATCAATATCTACGTTTTTAATACTTTAAAATCAGCATACTATATTTGGGACACTACAAACGTGCGAACTGAGCCATAAAACATTACGATCATAAGGTTGTAAGTGCTCTCCCTCGCTCTTTAAAACCTGTTATCGACTATCGATAAATCTTTTTTTACTGTTTTACACACACCACCAGAGAAACAGTTTCCAATTCCATAAGGCCTGTAAGTGCAAGCGAGAAGTCTGATAAAAATAATTTATGCCTCGGTTCGCACGTTTGTAATGTCCCAAGTCCCAACTATAGAGCCGATTTTATTTATTACACGACTGCCTCAAATTAGGAGTGGAATGTTATTATGATTCTTGTATGTGAGTTTCTTTATTCCACCGTAACTTCTAAATACCTGAACAGATTTGGATGTATGGGAATTGCGATAGTTGCCACTGGGCATCCATTAACACAATATTATGTTAATTAATTTAATATAACATACCACTTGAAGCATTGTATCTTCGAGCTATCTTTAGCTGCTGGCTAAGCGAAGTCGTTACTTACCTGAAATAGAAAAGAACATTAAACATGATTGGATACATACAAAGACAAAGCATCCATTATACAAGATTCACTAGCTCATCTGTTTAGGCGGAATAAATCCAAAAGGTCGTAGGTAAATCCTATCTAGATGCTAGAAGGTGATAGATAGGGTAACATAGAACAATCATTTAAAAGCAAAACATATCCATTTTTCTCAGCACAAACATTTCTAAGATTTAACAGATACATATTTATAATTCTTCTGCCCGCGGCTTCGCCCACGTGAATTTCGATTTTCCACAGATCCCGAGGAAATCGCGGATTTCCGGTTCCCGTTCCCGCTCCCTTTTCCAACCTTTATATATGCTTTCAAGGAAGTTTGCTATAGTAATCTACCTATAGATATAGATGTAGCTACAGATTTCGGTTTTTTCAAAATCCCGTGGGAACTGTAGATTTTCCGGGATAAAAAGTAGCCTATGTGTTAATCCAGGGTATAATCTATCTCCATTCCAAATTTCAGCCAAATCCATCCAGTAGTTTTTGCGTGCTTGAGTAACAAACATCCAAACATCCACACTTTCACATTTATAATAATTATTAAGTAGGATAGATATATCTTTTATTTTTAGGCTCTACACATACATACATAGTACATAGGTCTAGAGTTAGGTACATGCACTAGCACTTCTAAATATTATGAAAGCTTATAATCACACAGATGTCTAAATAGGTTGAAACGACGACTTACAACTATGGATTTTTCCATTTTCACTGTTACAGCGCTCTTTGTGTGAGTATTACGTGAATTCCGACGCCGCACCGCAGGGAACCTAAAAGCCCGCCACATACCACAACCGACCGCAGCATCCGACCAGTTGCTATTGCAGACATGCATGTGTATTATTATCTAGCGGAAGGTACCTACCTATTTTAAAATGTGTGATGATATTATGATATAGGTAACGAAAACTGTTCCACGCTTATATGCGTCATGACAATGTTATACCGACCGAATTTAGGCGGCCAATCTTAACGGAGGTGGAGATTGTAGCCAATTACGCAGAAGATATTATAGTGCACAAACATGTGCACACAGGTGCACTTTTTACTCCCTCTCGCTCATAGTTCGACGGGACGGGCGATCCGACACTACTTGAGAGAGATCGGGCGCACACCGAAGCTTTCCGTGCTCTCTTACTTTATTAAAAGAATATTCTCAATTTAAATAATTAGGCTTACGTTACAATATCCTTAAAGAGTTATCAAACCTCCGCTAAGGGAACAGCCGCATCATCAGGGGGAATAACAAATGGATCTGCACGAGACCCCATACGTATCGCATCGAGGGACGGGGATCACTTAAAATGTCATTAGCAAGCGACTTCGAACACTCGCTGAAACCACACTTTATTTGGCCGCCTCAGCGTGATTGTGAATTTTAATAAAGAGCTAAGGGTTCACGCAGAAACTTGAACTGCAAAATTGCAGAGATCGACTCGGTCTGTTATATTTTTTTATCCTTCCCCTCCAAATAAGCGTAAAGCTTGTGCTAGGAATGGGTACGACAATTAAGAACTGGTGGGGTTTGAACCGTCGACCTTTCGGTTTACAGTCCGCGACCTAACCGTTGCGCTATTGAGGGTTTTTTTAAATATATATTAGAACTACACGCCTAGTGGCAGACAGTGTGGTTAATTCTGTTGTACACAATCTCTAAATCTAAACTAAAATGACAGGTCTAAATATATTCCTGTCTCTTTCACAATCCTCCCTGCTGAAGGGGATAGCACTATTTTTAAACCTGTCAATTTAGTTTAGGTTTAGAGATTGTGTACAACAGAATCGGCTACAGTGCCTAATGGTTAAGACTTCGGCTTCCCTCAAATATTTTGATTCAGGTTTTGGTGGGCAAGTCACATCTGTCGCATGGATGAGTGAAACTTTATTTTATTTATTTTTTTGATTAAAAGCGCATCACTGCAGTGCCATTTGGTGGGAAAGTGATTTAGTCTAAGATGGAACCGCGTTAAGCTGAAAGGGGTAAAGTATGTGAATAAAGTCAAAATTATTTTGCTATAATCCGAAAAACAGTCAAATTTGCAACTTTACAACCAACAAATTTACAACCAACCAACAAACTTACAATCAAAACAACAAGCAGCTTGTGTTATACCCTGTCAGTCCTCCTGCTGTTAAATATGCAGGAAAACAAGCAACCAAGCGAACCCCAAGCACCACCACCATGTAACACCACACAAATCCACCACCAAAATAAACTCGACGATCGTTTCACTCCGACACCGGAGCATCCTCAGGAGATGTAGTATCTACATTGCACAATTGCAAGGGATAAAGTATGACAATACACAAAACACACGAAAGTGGAAAATATTGTATGACATCGTACAGCTAGAACACTGAAACCAACATTCATTAGAGGTGTAAGGAAAATAAAGCTGAGTCTGTTTTCAAATTAGACGCTACGCATCAGTTCCATTCCACTCCGTAGGTGTGTGTTGTGCTTGTATTACTTACGGAACGTCTATGGATTTGTAAAAGTCTTTGTTAGTGGCGTCGGTAGCTAGCCGAAGCCCACCAGACCAGACCGGAGATAATAATTCATAATTAATGCTGCAAAAAATTATCTGCGACTAAAAGTCCACGTGCTTGCATTAGTAAAGGTCACAACTCATTGATTTCTATATTAACGAGTACGTACGAGGTCGAGCGGCGCGGGGCCCGGGGGTCCCCGCAAGTAGGTACATACCCCGCTACTGAATATTATATAGCGATTCTCATGAAGGCCCTCATCAAATATGGATTTGGCAAGCCCGAGTGCTGTGCCCTCCCGGGTCATTTATTCGCTTCCATTCATTCATTCATTCGGACTGATTTTGTCTCGAACAAAGCTAGTTTTTATTCGAGTTTTCATTTGAATGAATGAACAAATGAAAATAATTTTATCATCCGTAGGAGAATCAGAGTTACCGACATAGCTCATCGAGTCGCGAAATTGGAATGGCATCGGCGCAGGGCGAATTCGTAGAACTGATAGACTGGGGTCGCAACTCGCAAGGTGCTCTAATTGCGACCTCGCACTGGGAAGCGCCGAGTTGGAAGACCCCCTACTAGGTGGGCGAACAATCTCAGCGAGTCGTCTGAGATTGTCAACGGCAGAACAAGGTCGCCTTCTGTCTCTGCAAGATCTAATCTAATCTCTGCGCATTCGTCAAAATCGGTACAGCGGTTTAGACGTGAAAGCGTAATATACAGACAGACAGATAGAGTTACTTTCGAAGTTTCGCATTTATAATATGTACTAGCTGAACCCCGCGACTTCGTTCGCGTGTTTTCCTCACGGAGCCCGAGACCTTTCCAACGAATGCAAAACCGTGGAAATCGGTTCGTGCGTTCTGGAGTTATAGCGTCAGGAATGAAAACCCGACTTATTTTTATAATATGTATAAGTATGGATAAATACATATGGTCCGTTTCAATAGAGTTGAGCTAAAATGTAAACCAAAACACCTTTTTGCTAAAAAAAACTACAGAATGGATTGAAATGAAACTTGGCACGATTTAAGTTTATACTACAAACTTAAATCGTGCCAAGTTTCATTTCAATCCATTCTGTAGTTTTTTAGCAAAAAAAGTGTTTTGGTTTACATTTTAGCTCAACTCTATTGAAACGGACATAGTATCAGGTGCCTTTATATTTAAATAGCTACTAGTAACAATTCTAAATATGGTAGACTATTCATAATATGTACGTAGGACACCTGCGATAACAATTTAATTAGTATAATATGCATTACATCATAATTAAGTACCGCATTAACGTGGTGGCACCAGTTATGGACAGGGTTAAGCGCCGAGTCAAACATGAGGAGCTATAACTTTTTTATTATTTAATCTAGAGTGTTATAATTTTACAATGATATACTCAGATATACAGAGCTTCTCACTAACTTCTAAAATTTAGAAATAGTCGAACGAGTTTTGAAATATGGAAACCTAAAAACGATCAACTGAAATATGTAAAAATCTTTATGATGGACAGTCTAAATCCAGTTATGGACACCCAGTGATGGACAGTTCGTTTTTATCCGATTACTGCAAAGCCAAAAGGAAGGGTTATGATTTTTGTAGTCTATGTATGTATGTTTGTATCCAATTTTTTGTTCTAGCGAAGCACCTAAACTACTGGGCCAATGTTGATGAATGAGGTGTTAATTGATTCGTTGTTATAGTTTGGGGGTGACATAGGCTACATTTTATATGCAAAAAAATCGAGAAGTGACGTTCGCACAGCTAAATTGGAATATTAAGTTAGTTTTAGATAGACATAACAGATGGCGCCACTAGCTGCTTGCCCCGCCTTTTCTTCCATTAGTACACAATTGAATACACGCTTTTCTAAATTATTATTTTTAACCCCCGACACAAAACGAAGGGGTGTTATAAGTTTGACGTGTCTGTGTGTGTGTGTGTGTGTCTGTCTGTTCCCCTGTAGTGCTCAAACGGGTGAACCGATTTGAATGCAGTTTTATTTCGTTTGAAAGGTGAATTAGTCGACAGTGTTGTTAGCTATGTTTGATGAAAATCGAACCAACATGGCCGTCGCTACAAAATGGTGGATTACATATTTTATCACAACTGCCTTAATATGGGTATCAAATGAAAGGACTTGACTAGTAGAATAGCACTATGCAAATCCAAAATGGCCGCCGCCACAAAATGGCAAATGTCAGGGGTTTTTTAAATTTTTAATTTATACTTGTATACTATTATGAGTAGTCGGGTTTTAGTTTAAATATTTAAATATCACTTGCTTTAACGGTGAAGGAAAACATCTTGAGGAAACCTGCATGTGTGAGAGTTCTCCATAACGTTCTCAAAGGTGTGTGAAGTCTGCCAATCCGCTTGGCCAGCGTGGTAGACTATGGCCAAAACTCTTCTCACTCTGAGAGGAGACCCGTGCTCTGTAGTGAGCCGGTAATGGGTTGATCATGATGATGATGATGATGGGTTTTAGTTTACGAACTTTACTCTTGTTTTATTTTATATGGATTGTGGGCAAACGAGCAAGCGGGTCACCTGTGTGACCTGAGTGATTACCGCTGCCCATGAACATTTGCATCACCAAAGGAACCACTAATACGTTGCCGGCTTTTAAAGAAATTGTTGATCCGCTCCTTGATTATTTCGAATAATATATAAATATCAAAGTTACGTAGAAACAACCAAGGTTCGTCACATTTCAATTTGACACTTGTCTATTTGAGGACGTTTACAAAATGGTTCCATAATTTTTTATTTGCTTCAACTTCTTAATCCTGATGCTGTAGGGTACTACCCACCTAAACTAAAGGGATTCGGGAACTGTCCACTATGACTTCATATTTTTGGTACCAAGCTTAGATTCACGTCGGACCTCTGAGTCCCAGCTCCTTAATCCTGATGCAGCACGATACTGCTCACATAAGCAGCGAGGAATTTTCGCCTGTTTTTTGAAAAGATGAATAAGTGTTTTTCTAGGCCTGTTACCTGTAAAAGGTTTCCTTTCTTCTTGCGTAATAATTACTTGGACACTGTCCAAGAGGGCAAAAGGTGATCCTTAGCTATGGAGAATCTTCTTTCTAGGTGAAAGAAGGTTCCTCATTCATAGCTACTCGTATGACACATTTTACTATTAACACTTCTTTATTTTGTGTTAATATAGAGCTAGGCCCCATATTGCATAAAAGCGGATGCCTGTGACTTCGTCCACGTGGATTTAGGTTTATTATAATCCCGCGGGAACTCTTTGTTTTTTCTAAGCTCCTTTGAGCTCATACCTACATTTCTAAAAAAATGTTAAAAGTGGCGCATCTAAATGGAACTACAATAATAGGTATTAATTTTTTAACCCTTTCCCACCCAACAGATTTTGTTTTTGCATGGAAACCATAATTATTTTTTTAAAACAAGTATAATATTGTTAAAAAATAAAAAATATCAACTGCGTGATAAATTTTTTTTCTCTTTCACTTTTGATCACAATATTTTTTAGTCAAACAAATTGTATTTTCGGAATCACCTTTTCAACCCCTTTAATTTGACACCCCACTTGATAAGATTTGAAGGAAAAAAATTTTTAAGATGCAATCCTTCTACTATACCGAACTGAACCGATTTGGCTGAAATTTTGATGGAGATAGATTATGCCATGACTTAACACATAGGCTACTTTTTATCCTGAAAAAATCCACAGCTCCCATGGGATTTTGAAAAAACCAAAATATATAGCTACGGTTATAGGTAGATTACTATAGCAAACCTCCTTGAAAGTAGCTATAAAATTTGCATAAGGGAGCGGGAACAGGAACCGGAAATCCACGATTCCCTTGGGATTTGTGAGAAGTATAAATTAAAAATTTTAAAAAACCCCGACATTCGCCATTTTGTGGTGGCGGCCATCTTGATTTTCATCAAACATAGCTAACAACACTCTCGACTAATTCACCTTGCAAACAAAAAAAACCGCAATCGGTTCATCCGTTTGAGCGGTACAGGGGAACAGACAGACACACACACACACAGAGAGAGAGAGACACGTCAAACTTATAACACCCCGTCGTTTTTGCGTCGGGGGTTAAAAAACCGAAATTCACGCGGGCAGAAGCTAGTTAAACTATACAAGTTTAATTTTGACTTGTAATTGTGTTTAAATGATAAGAATAGATAGGTCCATGACTGGATTTTTGATGTGTTTCCGATCCAGTAATGGACATCCCCTCTAAAACTTGAAAATAACTCTATGTCGTATTTATTCCTTCACAAGCATGTTTTAAAGTTTATAACTAAGTGATTTAATCATTGTAAATTTACATTTTAATCAGAAACGAGAATCCATCGATCAAAACGTTTATTTACCTTCTTAACGATTTGCTTAAGAAAACTATTGAAATCGAAAGATATTTGCACACAACATTTTGTTTGCCTTGCCATTTTAAAACAAAATAGCCGTTTCATATGATATTTGTCAATATGACAAACAGATCCCTATTCTACATGATTTAAATGTTGCCAGCGGTAAAACTCTAATCTAGCTCTTATTTTTGTTAAAAACGGTGAAGGTGGTCAGCTACTGGTGCCTGGTCCATACCTGGCGACACCACGTTAAGTACCAACTATTATGGCTTCCTCACTAATATTAATAATGTTCATAACATTGAATTTGAAATGATCGCGCAAACTTTGAGATCGTCATCGTATTTATGCATGTAATTTAAATTTAAACATTAATTTAATTAAATTTTTTAATAATTAGCATGTTCGACTGTGGATCACGAGGTTCTGGGTTCGATTCCTGGGTCGGGCCAAGACGAGTTAGTAGTTGGCGGTGTCTCACCTCTGGGCCTCGAAGAGCACATTAAGCCGTCGATCCTGGTTATTATCATGTGACTGTAGCAGTTATTAGACCAACGGTCTAATGGTTATCATATTCGACTGCAGATCACGAGGTCCCGGGTTCGATTCCAGGGTCGGGCAAATTATTGTAAGTTATTGGGTTTTCTGTCAAGAAATTCTCAGTGCCAGCCCGGAGTTGGTAGTTGGCGGTGTTTCACCTCCGTGCCTCGGAGAGCACGTCAAGCAGTCGGTTTCGGTTATTATCACTATAATGTGACAATAGTAGTTAAAGCCCGCTAATCCGCATTGCAGCAGCGTTGTGAGTCTAAGCTCTAAATGCCTCTCTCCTATGAGAGAGGAGGCCTATGCCCAGCAGTGGGACGTAAAAAAGGCTGTAGTGGTGGTGGTAGCAGTTAAAGTCCGCCAAAATTTACTGGAGCAGCGTGGTGGAGCTAAGCTCTGATTCCCTCTCTAGTCTCTTCCATCATTATACCTACGTAAGTATGTAGAACGTCGTAGGTACCTACCCACAACCGTTTCACCACACGAGTAGTAAATCTACAGAGAGGAAGCTTCCACAAGCGGCCCGCTGTAGGTATACTCACACAAACACACTCACCAACGGTTCACGGACGCCCGCTCGTTCCACTAACCGGTACAGTTGGTGACAAACTGTGCGCATATGTGTGAGTGTACCTACAGCGGGCCGCTTGTAGAAGCTTCCCCTCTGTAGGTACTCTGTGGTTTCACGTTTACTACCTACTATGTAATCTCAATTTAAATCCGCATGCGAAATTCCGAAAATATGATACATTAAATCATTACTGGATAACGTGGTTGGAATATTTTATTATACGTTAAAAGGATCTATTAAATATTAAATGCCGAAAACAAAGCGATCTAAGATAAGGTAGAACGTGTAGTGAAGTACAATTTTCTCGAATTGCTCTGAGAAGATTATCCTGTCATTCCTCTATTTAACAGGGCAACGGCAGCCGTGGAAATTCCAAGTTACTCGAATAAAGACTCATGCCTGGTGAGACTATAAATAAAATATAAATATAATATCATTTTATTTCAGGACGACGCGGCGACCCATATACAATACAATCAACGACCCATTAATACTCGTTACAAAATGAACATTAAAACAAAAAATATAAATTAAAAACATTTTTAATTTATAATTTTTAGGACACGGCAGACGGTCGTCCTGCCCAGTGACATACCGACATCAGCGCCACCTACCGGGTCCAATTTCTCCAATTTTAAACCTTCCTCTTCAGTCACTCTATCTATTGCTGAAAACCGCACTAAAATCCGTTACGTAGTTTAAAAGATATAAGATAACAAACAGCTAGAGCGACTTTGTTTTATACTGCATAGAGAAGAGATAGAGAAGATGTGAGTTTAGAAAAATCCAAAAATTATATTTTAATAATAAAATTAGAATTGCATTACAATGTATACAAGAGCAGAATCCTATGGTTGCGTTTTGGCTATGCATAGAATGTAAATACCCGTAGAGACTAGAATCTTTTACAACACTATATAGTTCAATTGCATCATCGAAATCCTTATAGTACCTAACTACGCTTGCGGTTTCCATAAATATTTATTCTCCCGTGTACAAATGATAAAAGCGAGATAAGTTATAGTGTATTATCCTCGTACCTCCGAGTAGGTACATCATGATTCATGACCGTTAACCGGCTATAAATATTTGATACGCTCGCGGTTCTCTTTAGGTAAGTTATGAAAGTTGTAAGGGGTTCATTAGACGACAGGTTATGTATCAGTCAATTCCGTCAATCAGGAGTGATGACTGATGAGCAATGATCGGAATTGACGGTGCAATTTATCATGATATCATAATGTGAATATGCCAATTCATATATTTTTTTAATATTATCCCTTACCTTTCCTTGGTTTCCTTGCTCAGTTTTTATTAGTTCAACATACAGAAACATTACTAAAAGATAAATCTCTTCAATACTGAATACTATATGAGGTATCAAAATCGCGAAAGACAGAAATCCCGCAGTCATATCCATACTATTGATAATGTTTCAGGTCGTTCACCTCAAATTGCACTACCTATTAAGATCTTTGCTGATGAGTGACGAATAGCATTACAAGATAGGTAATCCGTCAGCAGTGACTATAGCTTGACCAGAAAAATAATAAAATACTCCGCCAGGGTGAGGAAAACTAAAGGAATAATAATAAAAAATATAAATTGTGTTATCCTTTTCACAATGTTCCTTGTGGAAAAAGAACAGATTCAGAGCTATCAATTTAATTAAGACATTGCATAATTATAATAGAATCAGCATGATCAATTAATAACGCTGTTTGGTACTTATCACTCTACTAACCCAGGTGTATCCAATGCCTAGTCCGTAGAGCAGCATTATGTGGGTACCCAATAGGCATACATAATAACTAGGTGCTAAATATGCCGATCGTAAACAAACCATTCACTATGCCACATGTGTTGTGTAAATACTCTTCCAACGTCATTGCTACGTGACGTACCTATATGCATGTATCAAAGATGACACTGATAAAATAGTGCTCCATTCAAATTAGCTTCGTATCCATATTTGGCCGAATATCCTCGACTTGAGATTTAAAAAAATATTTTATACAGGCCAACTTGTGGCTCTTAAGACTTTCTGTTCGGAAAAATAATTCTACTAAGAGTCTACTTAGGCTCTGCTATCTGCCCATTATATACCGAATACTCAGGGTTCTTAATCTACTTAGGCTCTGCTGTCTGCATATATACCGAATTAAGACAAGGTAAGACTCTACCATCCGTTCGGAAAACGAATTCTTATAACATCCTCGAACATCCTCGACTAGAGATTTAAAAAAATATTTCATACAGGCCAACCTGTGGCTCTTAAGACCCAAGACTCTACCTTCTGTTCGGAAAACAGATTCTACTAAGAGTCTACTTACGCTCTGCTGTCTGCACATATACCGAATAATCGGGGTTCTTAAGATAAGGTAAGACTCTACCATCCGTTCGGAAAACGAATTCTACTAACATCCTCGAACATCCTCGACTTGAGATTAAAAAAAAAATATTTCATACAGGCCGACCTGTGGCTCTTAAGACCCAAAACTCTACCTTTTGTTCAGAAAACGGATTCTACTAAGAGTCTACTTACGCTCTGATGTCTGCACATATACCGAATACTTGGGGCTCTTAAGACAAGTTAAGACTCTACCATCCGTTCGGAAAACGGATTCTATTAAGAGTCTACTGAGGCTCTACTGTCTACAACTACACATATACCGACACGCTAGTATATCTATGCAAATGCACCTTAGCCTGACAGTTCGCAACAAACGACCGTCTCAGATCTACTGATAAAACTGTGGCCTATTACAACTACACAACAGGCCAGCCGGCGGAATATCTGGCGGCGGACTGTTATAGGTCTATGGGCGATTTTTTTGTTAGAATTTTCTATCAGTTTTAGATAGCTTAAGGAAATTCTACCGATTCTCTATACGCTTACAATTCGCTTCCGATAAAATTTGCTTTTTATTTTACCCGATATCTGTTAACCTACCAATTGTGGGTTAAACAAGTATAAATTGAAAATTTAAAAACCCCCGACATTCGCCATTTTGTGACGGCGGCCATCTTGGATTTGCAATAGTGCTATTCTACTAGTCAAGCCCTTTCATTTGATACCCATATTAAGGGAGTTGTGAAAAATATGTAATCCACCATTTTGTAGCGGCGGCCATCTTGGACCGATTTTCATCATTTGAGCGCCACAGGGGAACAGACAGACACACACACACACACACACACACACACACAGATACGTCAAACTTATAACACCCCTTCGTTTTTACGTCGGGGGTTAAAAAAGATCTACTGATTTTGACTTTCGAGACTATTGCTCGAATTGAACACGAAAGTTTATTTAAATTAAACTTCGGTAACAATTTTTTATTTTATTTATGTAGCAAAGTTATCACTTCCAACAGTGTACAACATACAGCAATAAGTCTCGGAATGATTAAGGACCCTCTTTTGTACGAAAAAAAATTTTAGCAAGGGACACCCGACAAGATAACCTGAATGAATTATGCCTACAAAGAAACTACATGAATCATCCGAGGAACACCTTGGCTTGTCACGGCAACTAAACAAGAGGAATTAGTCAATTATTAAGACTCAATGAAAAATAGCGTGACAGAGGAAATACTGTTTTAAACCAAAAATTAGAAAAAGCTCACGCTTGCCTACGAGACGACGCACCTACGAGAAAAAAAACAATCAACTTTTAAATATGTCGTAGAAGTTAGAACATAAACGGTATTAAGATCCCCTTTCATTAATTAAGACAATTAGACGGTATATAGTGTGTTTACAAAACACGGATGACTCGCACTGTTTGTCTCTTTTGTTTTGAATCTAAACCTTAGATCATACTGGGGACGCATTATCACGAGACAAAAATTGTACATAAATATTATGTTTCTAAAATAAAATATTTTGATGCCTATAAGGATATTTCATACGGCGGCAAGACCCGCAGGGGGTGATTTACCTACGTCAGCGCCGATCAAGATTTTCTCGATTGAGCGGAATCTTGCTGATGTCACACGTATCCTCATATGGCAAAACATGTTTGGATGAACAAAATGCTAATTTACCTGTCTGTATCTAACCCATGTTTGAAGCGGATGAAAATGAATTATTATCTATAATATAATAAGACTGTAACAGATCCAATTCTGTACATTGAAGATATTTTGAAAATTTTTATTGGAGGGCACTCTATAATCGATACTGAAGCCAAAACTGCAATTTGTTTCATTTTTGTCTGTCTGTCTGTCTGTCTGTCTGTCTGTCTGTCTGTATCTTGGCCGCGCATCACGCCAAAACTACTGAATGGATTCGAATGAAACTTGGTACGATTTGAGTTTATACTCCGAGGTAGGACATAGGATACTTTTTATCCCGAAATTCAGCACGGTTCCCTTGGGAGAGGGGATGAAAGTTAAAACGTGTATTTAGCTGTAATTCATTAACGCGTTGTTTGATTTTACTCATTCTTTTTTTGTTAGAAAGGTAGTACTTTATATATTATTCCATAAATATTTCAAGGTCATAGGTCTTTTAGTTTAGAAATGACAGACATTACAACCCTCAGTATTGGGTTCAAATAACTTGGGAGCCGGATCTTTGAACGTACGGCTTATTTTAAACTGGTGTGCGTTTAAATTTATGTTTATCGGTCTGTCTATTTCTTCCAGCTAATCTCCGAAACGGCTGGATCGATTTTAATGGAACTTTCAATGTTATAAGGAGTAACTTAGGCTACATTTAGTTTAGGTACATAAAAGAATTATGGGATCCGATCCGATCCTATATAAAAACCTATATCTACGCGAACGAAGTTGCGGGGTTCAGCTAGTTATAGTTTAAAAGTGTGTGCATCTAATGGCTTTTCTTGCGGGAGGCGTCTCGTGGTAACTTTCTGCATTCCTCACTGCTAAGGCTTTTCCATTAATCACACAGTGGTAAGGGTTTTCTTGGGATACAAATCTCAACTACAGAGTAGAGTTAACTTTCTTAGATTTAACGATTATTATCAGGGATTCTTAGCACGACTTTGCATGTCTCAACACGACAAATTGTCTTATTTGTCTTGACCGTCCCCTTTTCAGTTACCTGACCATTGTAAAATGATTAGTCTCTGTCGTGCGAGTGTCGCCCAAGTGTACAATGTACCTAATCGGACGTGATAAATTGCCTCGACAATGGCCGCTGACCTGTCGACCAAATTGTAAATTATTTGACAAAAATAATGATATACCTACTCGTGCGACGACGCGACGACTGGAATTCTAAATTTATTTTCAGCTTCACGAGTTTCACACACTCGTACTAATTTTGTTGCATACAATCTTTGAACTAAATTGACCCGTCTAATTATAGCTAATTAATTATAGTGCTATCCTTTTCTAAATGATCCCTGCGGAAAAGATAGCATTACATTCTGTCACAGCTGATGCTATCAATTTAGCTTTGTTAAGAGATTGTGTTTAATTAGGTTTAACAGGATTGGCACTATTAGTTTAGCATTCATCGTCTCTGCTGGACACAGATCTCTTGCAAGGATCGCCATAAAACACGATCTTGTGCCGCTTGTATCCTGCTGCTGTCGGCGAGACTAGCTTGAGATCGACCGTCCACCTACTCTAGCGGCACGCTATGATGGCCGGTTTGACGTTTGTCCGCTCATGAAGTTCCGTATTAATTGATAACGACTTTGAAGGAAATAATTGTATTACTTTATTGACGATAGTGATGTGCAGAGATTCATAAATTTTATCGAATGTAGTTTTAGGTTTAGGACTCAAAATTTATTTATTAAATTGATTTCTTAAATGTATACAAGTGTAGAAAAATCAGTTTGCACCATTTAAGGGGTGAATGTACTTGTGAATATGAACAATTTTCACTATGTGGACAAACCTCTGAAATCGCAAAAAAATATCAATAAATTTTTAAAAATGGAATCTAATACGATCGTCACATAGGATCGCTGGCTAGCACAACTACTACCTCCGGCAAACTCGCGTCAATGCTCAATGCAAAACAAAGCAGTTTCGAATTGACGTTGCTTCGAAAAGTATAAACTGTCAGTGCAATGCGATTGTGATATAGTTTTGACCTGGCTTTGGATTTCAAATATTGATACTGCATTACTGTTGACCCTTGCTCGTTAATTTGGACTCTGTTCAAGCCCTTTGTTGTGGATTTCGTCGATATGACCGAACGTACGCAGAGAACTGTTCTAAATAGTCAGACACGTGAGTTCGTAATACGCCTTCGTAACTATTTCGATCGTGAAGCTCAAAATGGAGGGCCAATTTTACCTATAACGTCAGTGGTTGAACGCGTAGCTGATGCGCTTAATATTGGACAACGAACTGTTAGACGGATAACTAAAAAAAAATATGGCGAGACTGGCACAGAAGAAAATAAACTTCACACACCAAAAAAGAGAAAACGAGCAAAACCAGTCGTAGGCATCGATAGCTTTGATGCCGATGCTATCCGAAGACATGTTTACGGCTACTATTTACAGAAGGAGTATCCAACAAGAAAAAAGTTGGTGCATTCACTGAAGGAAGCTGGATTATTCTTCGGTGGGGAAAGTTCTTTAACGAAGATTTTGAAGACCATTGGATTTCGATACAAAAAATGTAACAAACGCAAAATATTGATGGAAAGATTTGATATAGCGATGGCAAGGTATACTTTTTTACGGCAAGTGAAAGAAATCAAAAATTGGCAAAATGTTGTGTTCTTGGATGAAACATGGCTTAATGCTAACCATACTGTAGGCCGTTCTTGGAACGATGACACAGCAGCATCTACTTCCAAAGTTCCTGTAGGAAAAGGATCGCGACTTATAATTTGTCACGCCGGAACCATCAACGGGTTTGTCGAAGGTTCTCTCATGGCTTTTGCGTCAAAAACCACTGGAGACTATCATGAAGACATGAATGGAGAAAAGTTTACTGAATGGTTTACCTCAATGTTGTGTAGCCTCCCTGAACCATCTATTATAATTATGGACAACGCCCCATACCACTCGATGCAAATTGACAAGCCACCTGCCCAATCCCAAAAGAAAGCTGATATCGTCGCATGGCTTCGTAAAAATGGCGTAGATGCAAACATGAATATGTTAAAAGCGGAATTAGTACGTCTTTTAAAAGAAAACAAACCAACCAAGATCCGATACGTCATTGACGAAATAGCATTAGAACATGGGCACAGAGTTATACGGTTACCGCCTTACCATTGTGAGTATAATGCGATTGAGTTGGTGTGGGCTCAAATTAAGGGATATGCTGCAAGACACAATACAGAACCCCCATTTACCACAAAAAAAAATGCTAAAATTATTAGAAGAAGCTTGTGAACATGTGACTAAAGGAGACTGGGAAAAGGTTGTGAATAGAACTGTTAAATTAATAAGGGAAGATTATGAAAGAGATGTGAAAATAGATAATATTATAGAAAACGAACATATAATTATTAATGTATGTGATGATAGCAGTGACGACAGTGAAAATAGTAGTATGGACGAATCTGATTAATTATGGCCTTTTGTGGCACCTTTTTTGGTATCTTTTGTATTCATATGTTTCTTGTGTGCATATAAAGTACTAGTAGGGCGCGTGGGTGCGCGGCCCGCAAGCGGACCGCGAGGTTTCGCTTTCGGGTATTTTGGTTTGAGCAGCCTCCACCTATCTCTCCCATATTCCTAATCCTCGATCATTATCACTCTCCATATTTTTTCTTCGAATCATTCTGCTCATATCAAGTAGAACTTAAGGTCTTAATCATCTTTTGGCAAAAACCACTCTTCCATCTTTTATATTTGGTGAGATAGACACCGATGTTTGTATGGCCGCCATCTTGAATCCGCCATTTTGGACTTTTTTTCAGCTCACTGCCAATTGGATGATGTTTCGAGTAATTTTTGTTTGAGTACCTCCTACCTATCTTCAATACCCTGCCCGGGCTCCTCAACCAACTTCCAAACCCTCAATCATCATGTCTTCCCATATTTTTCTTTGAGAGTTCTCCAAAAAACCGCATTAAAGCCTTGCATAGTTCACAACTTGTATTCTCTTCAATATTCGCCATACATTTTCTATGGAAAAATAAATTCCGCCATTTTGAATTTTTTTTCAATTCATCAAGTAGAACTTTGGATCCTCATCATCTTTTGCGAAGAAACCACTCTTCCATCTTTTATACCCTCCGAGATGGAGACCGACGAAATTTGTATGGCGGCCATCTTTTTTTCGCCATTTTGATTTTTTTTTCAGCTGACTACCAATTGGATGACGTTTCGAGTGACATTTGCTCGAGCACCCCCCACCTATCTTCAATACCTTAAGCGTGCTCTTCACCCGTCTCCGAAATCCTCAATCATCAGCTCTCTCCATATTTTTGTTCTACTTTAATTTTTGTCCTCTATACGAAACCATTAGTGAAAAAAAAAATTTCATACAAAATTTTACAGGAGGGGCGATGAATGAGTGAGTCAGTGAATCAGAACGAACAGCTATATATATATTAATGTATATTCATTTTCGTTCAAATATTCAGTTCGTTCAAATAAATTAAATAAACATATACATTTTTGTTTTATTAAACCTATTTAATCAGGTACAAAAACAAAACTTAATTGTTTTTTGTTCGAGAATAAATTGACATTCCACATCACTATTGTAATGTGTCAAACCGGCCATCATAGCGTGCCGCTAGTGTAGTGAGCGGTTTTCGTGGTGCGTTTTCTGGTGCGAGGTCGCCATTCGAGCAACTTGGGACCACGACGTCTATAGGCTGTTTGAGCTAAGAGCCACTTCAGTTTCGCGACTCAAAAATATTATGTATATATAGTACTTATAATATAAAAAATATAACTTTGTTTACAAATATATGTAGGTAAATACTAGCGGATCCAGGAGACATCATCCTACCCGGTGACATACCGACATCAGCGCCACATACGGTCCAATTGTATTTTCAAAATATCCAGCCTCCAGTAACCGATTTTAACATAGGTACGAAGACACAAAACATCCAAATCGTTCCAACCGTTTAGGAGTTAGGTAAAAACACACGTACAGAAGAATTAAGTAGATACAATACCAAAACAAATAGACAAACTTTTAACGTTAATTTGATCATTTTAAATTAAAAAACGTTTAAAATGACTGACTAAGAATTAGGTAGGTATCTACTTAGATATGTATATACTTACTTACTTACATTATTATTTAGATAAAAACAACTGATTAATAATTCATCCCAAGCGATACCCATAAATAAACGATAGATTCAGAATCATGCTCCTTATTAAGCTAGACTTTAGAACAAGATATCTATTTGTAATTCAAGCGGAGTCAATTTGAATTTGTCAATTACGGGGGCATTACATTACAGCGTCATGGGAGGGACGCCTAAAATGGTTAATCTTGTCTATAAAGTTGACTGAATGATTGATACATTACCAGACTACCCGCCGTTCCATTAAATAACATGTTCACATTGATTTATTTACCTCGTTATGAATAGAATAGAATAGAATAGAATAGAATAGAATAGAAAAGTTTTTTATTCAAATAAACTTTTACAAGTACTTTTGAATCGTCAATTGAATCTACCACAGGTTCGGAATGCAGTTCCAGCCGAGAAGAACCTGCAAGAAACTCGGCGGTTATTGCCGGATATTGCCTAGAAGTACCTACTACAAACAGGCATTGTACTCGAAACCTAAAGTTGTAGGTGTGCTCTATTTAGGCTTGCAACTCTTTTTTATCCGACTACAGCAAAGCCAAAAGGAAGGGTTATGATTTTAGCAGTCTATGTATGTATGTATGTGTGTTTGTATCCGATTTTTATATGAGACTAGCGGTCCGCCCCGGCTTCGCCCGTGGTACATATATAGCCTATAGCACTCAAGGATCACGTGCATATCCAACGGTGCAAGATTTTTTGAAATCGGTCCAGTAGTTACTGAGATTAGCGCGTTCAACGACCTTTCTTCAGCGACCTTTCTGGCGAATTCGCCAGAAAGGTCGTCAGAAATCGTAGCATAATCGTACAGAGAACGACGCGGGGAGATATTTTTCAATGGTTCTAGATTACATAATAATTAAGTATAGCGTAAGCTGATTTTAAAGAAAGAAATTAAACAAAATTTCATTCTTTATAATCAAACTTCCTTTTCTTTAAAATTGGCTAATCGTTTCATTATGATCAGCTAATCGACGTCTACCAACGTTAACTCTGATTGATAGGTCCACAGAAAGGCGTCGTCATTGCAGCTCCATTGAGTAACATCGTACATAAAGCAAGTACCTACCTATTAAGTACTTAAGAAAACATACGTACATTATACCTACTATAAAATAGTAAGTACATAATCTAGTGGTAATGTGTTAAACCAACCTGTAGATGGATTAATATGCTCGCGGATTATATCGCCGCAAAGTGCCGCTTAGTCATTCTAACTTAATAAGTTATACTATCCCGATAATTTCATAGTGAAATTTTAATATTATGCGGAATTTTCATCGATGTCATTGAAATTTTTGTAATAGATAGATAATATTAGGTATTATAATCTCAATGCACGTATATATTATACCTGCATGTGCATGCCTGCTCATAGGTATAGTTTATGTTCAAAGAAAACTAACTATTAGAGCGTAATAGAAGTTTTAGTTAGGCACATAACATACCTAATCTTTCTGAGATTCTTCTCGGTTGGAACGGCATTCCAAACCAGTGATATTTTCATTTGACGATTCGAAATCACTTGTAAAAGTTTGTTTGGATTTAAAAAAAAATTATATTCTATTCATCCAGTTGTAATAAAAACGAGGCTCTCTCTGTCCAGAGTGCTTAGTCTCAGTTTGGAGCGCTCCAAAACTTTTTAGTATACTATAAGTATACTATTGATCGAATCACAATGACTTCAGAGTAAAATGGACCTAAAATAAGAGTCTTTGGGTTCATTTTGCTCTGAAGTCATTTGTGATTCGATCAATAGTATACTTTTAGTTTTGGAGCGCTTCAAACTGAAACTAAGCACACAGAGTTCAAGCTAGCGTCGAATTTTGATTGAAAGCCCAACGGGAAACAACGGGGGATGGCCGATAATCGCGTAACTCGGGCATGCAACGCCCGGAAATAGACCATTGAGCGGAAGCGTTTCGACAAAAAGATTGCTCTCTCAATTTTTGGATCCCATTTTTTAAGAGCCCTCTCCATGGCAGCGACAAATCGTTGGTGAGTGGAGTCTAAAACAGTGATTTCTGCATTTAGAGAGCGAGACGTCTTCAGTAAAGAACAGTACTAAAAATATATACATAAATTAATAAAAAATTAATTAAATAAATAAATTTTGCTTGAGATATCATGATTTTTAGTGAAAAACGGCAAAGTAAAAAGATGCAAATCTAGGTTTGGAATTTCGCCTATTTTAGCAAATATTTGGCAATTTTTTACATGAACTAAAGACATTTGTAATTATTATGAAGTAACCTATGATAAGACTTCGGTCGTTTTTCAATTTTCTAGTTTCTTATATAGTTTATTTACGCACGAAGTTGCCCCAAAATTTGCCCAAAAAATAGTGATTTTTCGAGCGTCATAACTTTCAAAATAAATATAATTTTACTAATATTTTTATTTTATGGCATAGATAATGGAGATATAAATTGATATCTGGCTTAACTTTAGACCTATTGCGACAAATATTAGAATAATAGGCGTAATACGTTTGTATGGAGAAGCGCGTGCAGAGAGCGGCCTTAAGAACGCTGCAAAGGTTTTTTAACATGCATACGTATTTTCTTTTTCTTCTTTATTTTTAACCGACTTAAAAAAAGGAGGTTCAATTTGACAGTATGTATCATGTATATGTATTATTGTAACTGCAAAATATTCACATTTACACAGCTTTATGGGCTTCCAAACAAATATACAAAATTTCATAGATGTATGTATGTCCGCGGATTTCTACGAAACTATTGATCGGATTGTGACCATTTTTTATTGGCTTACATTTACTTTAAACTTATGGAACAGTACAAGTTTCATCAAAATTGGTTCGGTACTTTCCGAGATATAAGCTGTGATAGCCTAGTGGTTAGGACGACCGACTTCTAATCGGAGGTCGTGAGTTCGATCCCGGGGCACGCACCTCTAACTTTTCGGAGTTATATGCGTTTTAAGTAAGTATTTAAATATCACTTGCTTTAACGGTGAAGGAAAACATCGTGAGGAAACCTGCATGCCTGAGAATAGAATAGAATAGAAGTTTTTTATTCAAATAAACTTTTACAAGTACTTTTGAAACGTCAATTGAATCTACCACTGGAGTGTGTGAGAGTGAGAGTGCGAGTTCTCCATAACGTTCTCAAAGGTGTGTGAAGTCTGCCAATCCGCTTCGCCAGCGTGGTAGACTATGGCCAAAACCCTTCTCACTCTGAGAAGGAGACCCGTGCTCTGTAGTGAGCCGGTAATGGGTTGATCATGACATGACATGACTTTCCGAGATATGGACTGTTGCGTGAAGTGCGTGGTGAAGTCAGTTTTTAGTGAATCTTTTACAAGTAGATTATCACGTGTTTTGAAACTAAATTAACCGATCTAAACCTAGCTATAATGCCGCCTTTTGTGAATAATATCTGTTCTTCTCTATATTTTTAACCCCCGACGCAAAAACGACGGGGTGTTATAAGTTTGACGTGTCTGTGTGTGTGTATGTCTCTCTGTTCCCCTGTAGCGGTCAAACGGGTGAACCGATTTGAATGCAGTTTTTCTTGTTTGAAAGGTGAATTAATCGAGTGTTGTTAGCTATGTTTGATGAAAATCAATTTAACATGGCCGCCGCTACAAAATGGCAGATTACATATTTTTTCACAACTACCCTATGGGTATCAAATGAAAGGGCTTAATTAGTAGAATAGCAATATGCAAATCCAAGATGGCCGCCGCCACAAAATGGCGAATGTCGGGGGTTTTTTAAATTTTTAATTTACACTTGTTGCTCTTGTGGCAAATAAAGAGATAATAATTTCTTAAATCCATCTAAGTTTTAAATACAGGTCTAATGCAGGTAACACAAGCTTTATGATCGCTAACAGAATCGTTTTGTGAAGATTTATGGTCTGCAGTCCTCCTCGCCATAGAAATATAATATTATCACAGCCTTGAAATATATTTCTTTAAACTGTGATATTATCAAGGATAGAACGGCGAAGTGGGAGGAAAATGCGCGCCAAATTGATGCACAGTTCGCTGCTTATAAACTAAAGGTCTACATCTCAAAATTTAACTTTTTTCAGGAGAGCCGATTGAAAATTTTCATGTCGTTTTTTTTGCTTTTTTGGTCCTCTAACTTACAGTGATTTTGTTTAATTTTATATCAACCGATGCGTAAATTAATTCTCTATCACTTGTTTATTTCCATTTTAGCGTATCTGTAACCTAAAGAAAACTATCAGCACATAAGTCCCTTTAGTTTATAAATTTTTCATGAAAATAAATTAATATTATGAATAAAAGGCCGCAAAACAGAAAAATTTTAGTGTTTTATGAAAATATTTGGGTAATTCTAAGTTATGAGGTATTTTCAACGGCAACAATAAAAAATCATATATACATATTTAATTTATTTGAAATAACACTGTTATGTCATAATAGTTACCGCTTTCTATATGGTCACTTAAATTCACCAATTAAATGTATGTAATTTAGTCGCAAAAGCGCCTCAAATATGAAAAATGTATCTCCCCTGCCATGTCCCCTAACCATATTATGTTAGTCAATCGATAGTTTTAACTAAATTTAAATTATGTAGTAAATTAAACTTTAATAATTTAGAAATTAGACTAATTAAATTAATGCAATCCAAGAAAAAACAACACCTAACATTTTTTTTTTCATATTAACTATAATGTCTACATTTGTCCCTCATATTTAGCGTCTCTTCCCCTGGCATTATGTATTAATTTAAAACTCATGACTGTTTACTTTGCTGCGTAAATTGCGACCTTCAAAACAAAGCATTCAACGTGAAGTTTGCGGCAAGCATTCACGACGCAAGCATGCGGTCATTTTGTCCGCCATTTCAGTGAAACTACTTGCTAGGAGTAGTTGTGAATCAGTGAATGTGTTCTCTCCCCTGGTAAAATTTTTTTCGCAATTATAAGCCTAAATACTTTATTTTCTTTAAATAATTACTGTAATTTATGCATAGAATCGTATTCTTCTTTGTTAATTACGTATAACAAAAACTTTGACGTTTATACCTGTTTTTTAACAGAAAAGTATCTCCCCTGCCTTCTCTCCCCTGCCTCTTAAGGTGCCAGGGAAGATGCTTACTGTCCAGGGGAGATACAAATATGTCGTATTGGAGTATTTTTACAGCCGATACGTGTACTGTTTTCATAATTTAGTGAATACATCCATATTTTATAATCTTACTCTATTCCACTTTTTCTTAACATTATAATTTCACTTAGGTACTTAATGGAACATCGAACAATGTTTTTGTTTGAATACCGATTGCCTGATTGTTAACGGTGGATTTATTTTGTCCCAGGAAAATCAGTCAGTTAGTCAATTATCACGGATCGTCAGGAACAGTATCAGAATAGAAAATAAAGTCCTACCCTGTACGCCTTATATCTCCCCTGTATTTAGTATCTCCCCTGGTCCATTATAAAATAACAAATAATAAATTAATTGACTGGCTGCTTTTCAGGTATGAAGATAATAAGTGTTTCTATAAAGAAATACTACAATTGTATTAACATTCTATTATTTTTGTCATGCCGCCTATCCTAATAACTTAGTACCTGTTAACTTAGAATTACCCATTTAACATTACCTTGTTGGAATGAGACAAACTTATATCTTAAAAAAGAAAATAAAAAAATTCACACACCAAATAACAAAAAAAAAAAACAAATACCTAACTTTTTACCACAATAATAGTGTTTTGGCACCATATAAAATAAAAAATAAACAAAAATAAATACTTCTAAAACCTTATCAGGCACAATAATTATCATCACTAATTATTGGTAACTTAACAATCATAGTTTCAGCCATTTTTAGGGTTCCATACCAAAATGGTTATAAAGGAACCCTTATGGTGAGACTTTCTCCGTCCGTCTGTCCATCAGTTGCAGTTTATTATTTCAGTAACTATTAAAGCTATCGACATGATATTTGGCAAAGTGATATATAATAGTGGCCCAACATCATTGGAATAAAAAAAAATTAAAATTCTTCTTAGTTTAATTAAAAAAAGGGGGAAAATCGGGGGTTTGATATTTCAAAGTAAGATATCTATACCGAGTGGGATATCATATGAAAGGAATTTATTTGTACATTCTAAAACAGATTTTTATTTATTTTAATAAAAGATAGTTTTTGAATAATTGTGCATAATGTCGAAAAAAATACCACAATTCAAATCAAAAATTTCACACACAATTCCGTGATGTGGCCCTTTAGCTAAAAAGTGACATGCGTTTGCTCACACTGTCGAGACGCAACTAAAAAGATGGCCGTTTTGCTCTGAACTTAGCTACCAATGTGTGAAAATGCCAAAAGGGCGTATGCGTAGATTATTGTGATTTAAAGGCCGATTTTGACGAGTGTCTTAGCGAAATGAAAATATGGGCGATTTTGGCCCTATTTTTGAAATAAAAGTGAATTTGGAAAATTTTGAGATGTAGACCTTTAGTTTATAAGCAGCGACTGTTGTAGTTGTGCACAAACCAATATCACACTAAGTAGGTACGCACCGAGATTTCAACAGAATTGTGTTGTTTGCACAAAAATAACCACGAAAGTGCAATTTTGCACTATTTCGATCTATAAACACAGAAGTTTAGAAATAAATCGCAAAAAAGGAAGCATTTCATACTTAACACACGTAAGTGTTTATTTTGGCACGCGTGAATTCTTAGTAGGTATAGTCTGTTCATTTTCTTACGGTCGCCCTTTGTGTCTCGCCGCCTTCGCCGCGCGGTGTTTTACCAAAGACGCCGCCGCGACTTCAAAGCATGCCGCACGGGGTGTACAGGTAAAGGGGGTTTTGGCGTTTTATACCTACTCATATTTTTTCATTAAAATTCTCTTATTTTTTTATATTTTTTTATATTCGTAGTTTATTACAATATAACCATAAACATAAAATATAATATTCTCATGAACACGGGTCTACTCTCAAAATGAGAAGGATTTTAACCATAGTCTACCACGCTGGCCAATTGCGGATTGCCAGACTATTCGGAGATTCTGTTAGAATAGAAAAAAAATTACAAACAGAAAAAAAGTAATAAAAATAAAAGCAGAATACTAAGAGCTCCTGCGCCTGTACCGACACTAAGTTACCGAACGAACTATAAACAGTTATGATCACGATCTACTCTATATATATGTCTGTGGTCCTTGCAAACAAGTGAGCGTGGAAATTAGATGATTCAGCAACAACTTGGTAATTCCGGTCCTACGTTATTGTTAGTACTTAAACTAGTCCGGCCGGTTTTTGTGTTCCTATTAAAAAAATCGTCGAAACGTCCTTGACAGCAGACCGTTAATTATCTGGCACCGGTAGGTATAGGTACCTACCACTTAATTGATTCATTGTATTTGAAATACATACCTACCTAACTACCTATGAAAAGCACGTGACTTCGCATAAAATAATAGGGAAACATTGGACTCTGGCTTGACTAGTGACACAGATTTGACAACGATACAGTAGATGCATTTCACCTATAATAATCATCATCATTATCAAACCATTACCGGCTCACTACATGGTACAGATCTCCTCTCAGATTGAGAAAGGTTTAGTCCGTAGCCCACCACGCTGGCCAAGTGCGTAGTAGACTTCACACGCCTTTGAGAACTCTCAGACATACAGGTTTCCTTACGTTTTCCTTCACCGTTAATGCAAATGATATTTAATTGCTTAGAATGCATATAACTCCGAAAAGTTGAGGTTCGTGCCGGGGATCCATCTCAGTACCCCGAAAGGGAGGCCGATGTCTTAATCTAACAATAAAGAAGCTATAACAGCTGACAGCGAGTAAGATACATTTCACGAGGAAACAAGTTAATAGGTACAAGTGTAAATTAAAAATTTAAAAACCCCCGACATTCGCCATTTTGTGGCGGCGGCCATTTTGAATTTGCAATAGTGTTATTCTACTAATCATATTTTGATACCCATATTAAGTGAGTTGTGAAAAAATATGTAATCCGCCATTTTGTAGCGGCGGCCATCTTGGGCCGATTTTCATCAAACATAACTAACAACACTCTCGACTAAGGGCCAGTTGCATCAGCAAATTTTGACGGACACGTAACCTTTAAATATGGCGCTAACGAACGTTAAACAAAAAAAGCGTTGTTTCACCATCTGTTAGCCATATCGTTCGTTAAAAAGTTACGCTTACGTTAACCAGTGCTGGGACCATTGGTTATCGTCAAATCTGTTCGTAACTTTGTACTTTCTATACAAGCAGCATATTTTTAAATAACTTACCAATTATAATGGAATCAATTTTATTTAAGTAATACTTTTAATGGTAGTTTTCTAAGATGAAAGAGAAGGTGTGAGAAAGAAAAAAGTGTTTAAAATGCGAATTTATCGAAAGTAGATACGATTTATTTCAAAAAGATGAATTTATTAATAAATTCCAGATGTCAAAGGAAGTATGAACTAGGTATTAATCGCATTCCATTCTCTTTTTTGCAAATGTTTATATTGTCGGTTTTCTTAGGTAAATAATACTTATGCTATTGTATTCATCGATTAAATTCTTTTACCTTGCCTTATTTTCTTTTCCAAAATATAATGAAAGTAGCGTTAGTTCCCTGAAAGTACCTAATCGAGTCACGCAAATACTATATTTCAATGTTTATACCTACTTTGTACATATACAATAAATGATGCAATATAATAATTAATTAACTGAACCTAGAAACTGATTGCAGCTCCGCCTACCGGCTCCAATTATTGTGAATCTAAATCCTCCAGGAACCAACTTCAATACATATAAGAAACATAAAAAATCCGTAATTAAATAAAAAGTTTTACAACCCGACTGCAGAGCCACCTACCGGGTCCAATCATAAATCTAAACCTTTCCTGGACCCACTCAAATATACGCAAAAATTAATCAGAATCAGTCAAGCCGTTTCTCAGTTTAAGCGATACTAACGAACAGCAATTCAATTTATATTTATATAGTTAAAAACAAAAATTAAAAATACCTCGACTAATAACCCTTCGTACAAAACATAAAGCACCGTTGTCAAGGTTGTAAGAAGAATAGGCTTCGAATGACATTGTTTTCATCAATATTGCTAGTAGTAAAAAAATTCCCCATAAAATATTAGGCCAAAATAGCCGTCCGCTTGCAGGTAACCCGAATAACAATGACGAACTGTTTTTCTAACAATGAAGCAACCCTCGTAAATTAACAGATGTTAAAGTCCGAATGTATCTGTTACATTTTAACGAACGTACTTACGATAACCAATGGTCTCATACAACCCACCCTAATTCACCTTTCAAACAAAAAAAAACCGCATTCAAATCGGTCCACCCGTTTGAGCGCCACAGGGGAACAGACAGACACAGACACACACACACACACACACACACACACACACACACACACACACACACACACACACACACACACACACGTTTTTGCGTCGGGGGTTAAAAAGCAAATAGAAAAACTCACAGTAGGAAGGTCTTATGTACTTTATCTATTGTACGCGCGATTTTATTTCTGTTGCTCGTTAAAAAGCGATTTGTAAGTTGTAACGTTGTAATTTTTGTAGGTCACCAGTGCAACGAATAAAGCGAACACTGCACTGATAGGTCAGGGTCTTCTTAACGGATTCATTTCGCTATAGTAACGTTGTAATTTTTGTAGGTCACCAGTGCAACGAATAAAGCGAACACTGCACTGATAGGTCAGGGTCTTCTTAACGGATTCATTTCGCTATAGGTACCTACCAAAGAATTCCGTACCTACTAACTCATGGTCACTAACAATGGGCCTCATAAGAAAGCGAAGAAATGAAGTAACTCAAAGAGCGATGGAGAGAGCTATGCTCGGAGTTTCTCTACGCGATCAAATCAGAAATGAGGAGATCCGCAGAAGAACCAGAATGATCGACATAGCTCAACGGGTTGCAAAACTGAAGTGGCAATGGGCGGCATATAGTTCGAAGAACCGATAGACGTTCGGGTACCAAGGTGCTGGAATGGCGACCACGCACTGGAAAGCGCAGCGGTAAAATCCCTCTACTAGATGGGCAGTGGCGTAACTATACCGCTGGAGGCTCGTGGCAAATTATCGGAGGGGGCCTCTCCTCCCCATTTATAGAAGCTCAAACAACGTCAAAATTGTAACAGGAAGATATTTTGAAATTTTTTTTGGAAGGCACTCTATAATCGATAGAAAGCTAAAACTGCAATTTTTTTCTGTCAGTCTGTCTGTCTTTTTATCCCGAAATTGGGATGAAATTGAAAATCTGTTGTCCCTGGGCTCACGGCCCTCCTGGGGCGGGGGCCCCTGCGGGCTGGAGGCCCGTGGCATTTTGCCGAAATGCCACCCTATAGTTACGCCACTGTAGATGGGCAACAATCAGGCGAGTCGCTGACACCAGAAAACGCAGTGTTGGCAGACCCTCACTAGATGAACTGACGACGTCAAAAGTCGCAGGGAGCCGCTGGACACAAGCGGCACAAGATCCCGTAGTGTGGTAGTCTCTACAAGAGACCTATGTCCAGCAGTGGACGTCTATCGGTTGATGACGATGACGACGACTAGGTGGGGGGCTTCAGCCGTGGCTAGTTACCACCCTACCGGCAAAATCATGCCGCTAAGCGATTTAGCGTTCCGGTACGACGTCGCGTAGAAACCGATCAGGGGTATGGGTTAGCCAAGCTGCTACCTTAGACTGCATCATCCGATTCATCACTTACCATCAGGTGAGATTGCAGTCAAGGGCTAACTTGTAGATGAATAAAAAAAATCCTTTTCAGCAATATTTTCAGCAAGGAACATTGCGAAAAAGATAGCATTTTTTAGACCTGTCAATTTAGCTGTTAAGAGATTGTGTACAACAGAATAATTACTATAGTCTACCTAGCAATCTCTCATTTTATTAGATACAAGTATAAATTAAAAATTTAAAAAATCCCCGACATTCGCCATTTTGTGGCGGCGGCCATTTTTAATTTGCAATAGTGTTATTCTACTAGTCAAGCCCTTTCATTTGATACCCATATTAAGGGAGTTGTGAAAAAATATGTAATCCGCCATTTTGTAGCGGCGGCCATCTTGGATCGATTTTCATCAAACATAGCCAACAACACTCTCGACTAATTCACCTTTCAAACAAAAAAACTGCATTCAAATCGGTTCACCCGTTTGAGCGCTACAGGGGAACAGACAGACACACACATACACAGACACGTCAAACTTATAACACCCCGTCGTTTTTGCGTCGAGGGTTAAAAAGTTAAAGGTGAGTGCCGGGTTCGAACTTGGTACCCCTGAAAGGGAACTGGGGGGTTATTCTGTAACTTAGTTAGCAACTGAAAATAGTAGTTCGATATACATTGCTGCTTTACTGTGTGAAATTATGAAAACACTTTATATTTCCCACAGTAAAGCAGCAATATATATCAAACTAATTCGTTGGCAACTATTTTCAGTTACTAACTAAGTTACAGAATAACCCTGCTGATATGCACTGTTGCAACTATTCACTTCAAAATGAGCATACACCATTGCATGTATGGCTATACTAAGTGTCTAAGATTTTGAGGCTGTTATTATTGGAATTTTTAATACTTCTACCAATTATTGTAACCTTATGTAAATACATCATTTACTGCATAATGGTAGTGGAAAGAGGAGGTATAGGAATAAGGGAGAAAAGAAAGGCTGGTTGGTAAATGCTTATTATTTATTCAGTATTAATTAATATAATAAAGCGGAAGAGTTTGTTTGTTTGAACGGGCTAATCTCAGGAACTACTGGACCGATTTCAAAAATTCTTTCACCGTTGGATATGTACGTGATCCTTGAGTGCTATAGGCTATATTATATGTACCACGGGCGAAGCCGGGGTGGACCGCTAGTTCAGTATATACATAGTTATGATAATGGTAGGATGCATAATTGGGAAATGCAGCTCTACATGATGTTTTATTGAATGTAGAACTTATTTTATTGTAAATCAATGCAGCGGACTAAAAGTGTATATGTTTAAACTGTCGATCATGACTTTCTGAGTACCAAGTCGCAAACTATTCTGAAGGCTACCTATTGACCCTACTAAGACCGGGATGGTTCACTAAAATAGAAAGCAAACACAAATTCAGTTCAACAAGTTCACAAGTTCAACGGTTCTTCAGTTTATTAGAAACAATTCAGTAATTCAGCGTGAACTAGTATCATAAGTGATACATGATCTTTCTTTAATTATTTTACAGGAGCATCAATCTCAAAACTACTTTCTGGCTCAGAGATGGCGTTGAGTTTTGAGGAAAGAGAACTACTAAGGTTTAGAGATTACCTAGAATTAGAGGCCCGAGACTAGCTCTTCACGCATCTTCATCTAAAGCATCTGCCACTAGTCTCTACAGCTGGACATTATAATTAACTAGCGGTCCGCCCCAGCTTTGCCCGTGGTACATATATAGCCTATAGCACTCGAGGATCACGTACACATCCAACGGTGAAAGAATTTTTGTCCCATAGTTCCTGAGATTAGCGCGTTCAAACAAACAAACTCTTCCGCTTTATTATATTTTTTATAATTAATATGATAAAATATTTTTTTTTTTACTGTGAGATTGTCAAAAGGTTTGACTGCGTACTTATCCTAATTTTTAACTGAGTCCATGCAGATTGTCTGCATTTAGACTGCAAGCCGCAAACAATTGCTATGAATCAAACTACGATAACTTTGTATGCTTCATTTTGAAATAATCTTCACTGGGCAACTACGAAAAAGCATTTCCAAGACTTCAATCTTAATATATTCAGGGTTCTCATTTTTCTACACTTCTGAACTAACTTTATTGCGGCCAGTGAATTAAAATTCTTCAATAAGAACTGAAAGGAAATAATATATCAATGTTAAACATCTATTTGAAAAAAGGTCTAATAAACCATGACATGATGAAACCATTTTATGAATTTTTTACTAAAGGAAAACCACACTAAATTATCTGAACAAATAAATCAAATTAAAGTGTCCTCTGATTTTGACATAGCTGCCTATTATTAGACTTATATGGTTATTTGAACAATAAAACATAACCCAAACTTCTGTTTTAATATTTTGTCTGTCTGTCTGTTTGTATGGGCTAATTCTTGGAACGCCGGAAACAATTTTAACATTCATAGGCAGGTAGAGGACAATACAGAGAGTGATTTTATCGCAGAGATATTTATATATTTCATTTATTAAAAGATATAACTGTTGATATAATGCACAAAAACATATAATATGGGCTTATACATTTTCAATAATTGCTGAACAAATCTTAATGAAATTTGGCACAGAGATAGGTTGCATCTCGGTGACCGACCAAATCAAAGAATTCCTTCGGGATTAACAGAAATCTTAATACACATGTACCAAATTGCTGGCATCATCTATTTTTAATAATTTTTAAGTATAAAACATTGGTCAGATATTGAAATACACTTATGTGTAATTTTATTAATATTTTAAGTAGTAGAAAATTATGTTATGGAGAAAGTTTATAGGAATGTTGAATGGTGTTTTGACAGGTTCTTTGTATGGTGGTAACTTATTAATTGGTAATCGTAATTACTATGACAAAACTTAAAATTTTAATCATTAAACATTTTGCACAAATACATATTATTTTAAGACTGAATAATGACATGCCAAATTATGAAATTCCATTACTTGTGCGACAATACAGACAGGGATTGCGGATAAATATATCTTGCTAATTCACCATAGCGGCTTATCATATGGAAACCGCGCGTTTCGCCGACGACGCACCTTTGTAAACATTACCTATTTATAATACCCATCAAACTGGCCATGTATTCAGGAGTGCTGGTAAAAACAATTTACTCACCATATAAAGTCCTTGCAGTGGGAACAGAACGTCGGCTGCTTGAAGAACCGCGGCATAAACTTGTGGTCCTTCACCAGGTAAACATTCTTCTTCTTCAGGGCACCTTTACGGCCTCGCAGCCGCATGCCCCCTTTCATATCACCACCACCGTCATCACAATTATTCTCCTCGTCCGCCATGGTGAAACGCCCGCGATCAAGCCCCGGTGGAGTCGGAAACACCTAATTATTGTCCCACAATAAATCGCCGAGATACGCGACCCGAACGAACGAACAACCGTCCTTAGCCGAACGTCATCGCGCTTTGACAGAAATTGAAATACCAATTTGACATATTTGATTTGTGCAAATTGAACTCAAATGTGTCACTGTCATAAAGACATTTTTTTAATTTTATTATTTCAGAATGTGTCCGTAAGCTAGTTTTATTGTTTTAATTAAGTAGTTTTGTTATTTTATCTAGTTTTATTATTTCTTACTTATTTTGCTCAAACTAGAGAAGTTATCAATAAATTACTAAAATATTATATTCTAATAGTACAAATTGAACTGTTAACATTGAACGCATCCTTTTGTCGCACTCGCCATTGGTCGACGCGACGCTACGACGTTTGCGAATTTGTCATTTTTGACAAGCGTGAATTCGCAGGTGTGGTGGTCGTTAACTCGTTATTTAAATTTTCTTTTGCCTTTTCTACAACTTATTTGTTAATGTTATCACTGTTTTTGTGTGTTTAAATACGTGTGAAATGTAGTTTTTGGTGAACAAGCTTACATTTTCTCCAATATTTTACCTGCCTTAATAACTCCGTTAAAGATGAGTACTGAAAATTCTGATTCGGGCGAAGTCCTAATGCTCTCGATGGTGGCCCAATTCGATGATATAAATCGTTTGAATAATGTTTTAAACAATGGAGCATCCGAAGAATGTAAGTACACTTCGAAATAACTTCCTAATCATGCGAAGTTCATAGTTTTTCCATATACTTAGGTACGTACTTTGTTTGGCGGTATTCGAAAATGACGCTTACTTTTTTTGTTTACTTACCTCTTTCTTTACAACGGTTTTATTTTAGTATGTTACCTACATAATGTAAATGATGATGAATTTTTATAACAAATTCGTATAAAATATTTTTAAATTCGTACTATTTTTCTTTGTTTAGAAGTATCTACCCAAATTATAATTACTTAGATAAATATTCGATTTACTTTTGAGATTTGTTCAGGAAGTTACAGCACAAAACAGCCAGAAGATGAACATTCAGCATTGGCATTCTTGTTGTCAATATTCAATCACCATATTTTTTAATGTTTTTGATATGGACTACTAACATGTGGAACACCCTTCCACAGTCAGTGTTTTCTGCGACAAATGACTTTTATTTTCTTTTTTTTTATTCATCTACAAGACTGATCTCACCTGATAATAAGTGACGATGCAGTCTAAGGTGTAAGCGGGGTTACTTGGTAGAGTATGGCAGTTTTTCTTAAACCCACACCTATGACCTACCCCTATGCAACATCTTACTGGAATGCTAAATTGCTTGGTGGCACGGTTTTGACAGTACGGTGGTAAGTGGCCACAGCTGAAGCCTTCCACCAGACAGACTTGGGTATTGGCATCTTATAGTCAAACCCGCTCCATTATATGCCTCATCATTGCTTACCATCAGGCATGCTTGTCATCAAGTGCAAGCCTATCATACAATAAAAATTCCACAGGTTTCCTAGCATTCCTCAAGCAGATGGACTGGGTACGCGCCCAGTGGGCTGCAGCAGAGGCAGAGAATGCCCGTCTCCAGGGAGAGCTGGACGAGGCTCTGAAGACGTTGTCCAAATGGGAGATCAAGTTTGCCCATGTCCGCAAACTTCTCGATGGAGAGAAGAGAGAAAGGAATATTGTTTTGAAGAAGTATAATGATTTGGTTAGTTATTAGCTGAAATCTACACCATAATTATATATACTAAAATTGAAGCATCAGTTTGTAATTTTGAAATATGTATAACCCCCGGCACGTAAGTCGAGCGGTGACCTTCAAGTGCGCGCAGTGTCGTACGAGTGAGCAGGACACAATACGATTGGAGAGCTTACGAGGGATCCGCGAGAGCTAATCAGTGCTTACGAACAATCCCCATGCCCTCCCCGCAACCCCCTCACACCCCGAGATACCTCATTTTGGACTTCTGCGCATTGAAGGTCAACACTAGACTTATTTGCTGTGACTTGTAACTGCTTGATTTTACGCTCTTAATTATCTGAATAAAAATTATGTCTGGCATTACGATGGGGAGGCATAGGCAGGTAGAATATTGTCTGAACTGTCTTCCTTTAATTAAACAGCAGTTAACTCCAAAATGATGCAAGTTTTGGAGTAAATGTCAAAAACATGGAGATAGCTATTTCCAGAAAAGTATGATGCCTAGATGCCTAGAGTCAGTTTTTAAACATATTAATATACATTCAAGTTACCTACATGTTTTATTTATGTTTCATACACATTATAATGTGTCTACCTTCCACAGAGTAAACTCCTAGACATGGCCAGGGATTTGTTGTTTAACGACAACCGAGCCAAGCTCAACAATGAAACACTGCAGAAGCTCGCTTTCCTCAACAGCACTGCACAACACGACGCTAGACTAACCGAAGTGCCCGAGCTTAACTCTACTGGTAAGAATTTACATTTTTTAATAGAAATTTAACTAATGCGACCATTAGCAAAGGACTTTAAAGCATCTATGAAATTTGTACCCACAGCCACAAAAAATACCTTGATATAAATTTCATTATTTTTAATTTGGACTGGAAGTTGTGCCATTTGTGCTTATTAGGTATGAGTTCTTGAGTCAGGAACACATCTAAGGTATCCATTAGTTTATTATAAATGCTAAAGTGTGTGTCTGTCTGTTCCCAGTTTACAGCTCGACTGCTGAACCAATCTTGATGAAAGGCACAGAAATAGTTTGTATCTTAGAGAAGGGTATATGAAATCAAAGAGTTCCCACTGGATTTTTATAAAACCTAAATCTAGGTCAAGCAACTAGGTTAACATACAAAGTGAGGCAGAAGTCTTCACTAGCATAGATTAACAGCCCCCGCACATTGGGCCACTAGTCGTCGTCATCTCAACCAATAAACGTTCATTGCTGGACATAGGTCTCTTGCAAGGATCGCCACAGAACACGATCTTGTGCCGCCTGTGTGTAGTGTGCAGGGGCTGTAAAGAAAACGTATACTACTAAGCTGTCACTGCTAATGTTTTCACCCAAAGGTACTTTACTGTCTGAGATGTCGTACTCGCGCTCGGAGGACGATATCGACGTATCGATCGTATCGGGGCGCCGGTCTTGGGTGCAGCGAGGACAGTGGAACCCCAGAGAGAAACCCCCTTCCAACAAGAAACGACGCTCTTCTACATCTTCCGCTACTAAGGTATCTTAGATATTTCTGCTACTAAGGTATATGGCATATAGACAAACATATTATAAACATTCAATCTGCCAAATTTACATTCGTTAATATTATAAAATTCATTGACGTGAGTAAAAGTAATCAGACAATGTGGCCAATTCTGTTGTACACAATCTCTAAACCTAAACTAAAATGACAGGTCTAAATTTATTGCTATCTCTTTCACAGTGCTCATTGCGGAAAAGGATAGCAATAGATTTAGACCTGTCATTTTAGTTTAGGTTTAGAGATTGTGTACAACAGAATTAGCCACAATAGCCATTCATGTAAGTGGTGATTAAATTAAGACAGGGTCATTTCTTTTAGCATCCTTGGAAGCTTGTTAAATATTTGCATCTCCATACAAAATTCAAAATACATGTATATACAAAATGTAATGTAACACATTTATTTTTTGCAGACAGTGGAGCTGCAAGGCGGTAAGGTGCTGGCGACCGCCACCACCACGCTGACGCTGGAACGCGCGCCCACCACGCACGACCTCAAGCCGCCGCAGAACTTCGTGAGACACTAAGTTTATCACTAATAAAAATATGATGAATCGATATGATTGTTGCAAATTATATATTTATTTAACTAAAATATAAATATACTAGCGGACCCGGCAGACGTCGTCCTGCCCGCTATTAGCGCCACCTACCGGGTCCAATTTTTCTACTTATAAACCTTCCTCTTGAATTACTCTATCTATTAAAAAAAAACCGCATCAAAAGCCGTTGCGTAGTTTTAAAGATTTAAGCATACATAGGGACATAGGGATATAGGGACAGAGAAAGCGACTTTGTTTTATACTATGTAGTGATGAAAAGATTTCTTCTGGAAGCATACATACAAATGTGGTAACAATAAAACTGGGATAATACAGAAAAATACCGTCTGTGATATTTTTATGAGGAAAATAATTGCCGGCGCACTCCGCATTGTATTGTAGTATGCCGCACAAGTACCTAGCGCGCTCCGGTTGGTCGGACCCATTCAACAATCCTTACTTAGTCGAAAGGTTTAAGTGCTACGCGATAGCCACGGTGTTCCACCACCGGGCCTCGGAGAGTACTTTAAGCAGTCGGTCCCGGTTATTATCACTATCATGTGACAATAGGACGTTAAAGCCTACCAACCCGCATTGGAGCAGCGTGGCGGTCCAAGTTCTAAATCCCTCTCTCCTATGAGAGAGGAGGCCTGTGCCCAGCTGTGGGATTTTAAAAAGGCTGTAGTGGTGGTGGCATTCGGTTCGCGCGTTTACTGTATGACGTGTATGTTCGTGTGCGTGTTCCAGCAACCGATATCGGAGAGCAGCGACGAGGGCCCGCCGGCGCGCAAGTCGGCCGCGCGCGCCGATCCGCGCGACGAGCCGCGCGCCGAGCCAATGCACTGCGCACCCTCCGCGCCGCCCATCACCGGTATGCACTTTAGCTTACACACACAGCGTATAAGGGGACCGCTATCGAAAACTTAGCGCTATTATTATACTACCTTAACACAATTCAATGCCAATAATTGTCTTGTAGTATTAATGGTTTAGTATTTAGTATTTTTTTCGAACCGGCAGTACGTGTAAATCGCGGCTACAATTATTAGGCATTTATGAAACTTGCTTCAGCTGATTGCATTACTTAGCGGACTTTTAAAAAATTCAGGAAATATTTGAATTTTTTTCGCGTTTTTTTGTGATTTTTTTGTCAGTAATCATCATTAAGCTATGCTTACACCGCACCGGGCCTGGCGGCTGCACCTAACCTAACCTAACTTGGAAATAATCGGGCAAGTGCGAGTCGGGCCTCACTCGTTTAGAGTTCCGTACATAATTATGAATAATATAATATTTTGGTTATAAGAAATATTTCATTTCCGAGCCATCGCAGCAAACCGTGAAAGAAAAACCCAAAAAACGTTCGTTTGTTTTAGTCAAAACTTACGAATTACTTTATTAATCGTCGTTTTCAGTATTTGTTGTTTAAATACAGTATATAGTACATAATATACCAAAATTTTATATTCCTAACTGGTTTAGTTTTTGAGATAGCCCCGGTCACAAAAATGGTTTAAAACTGACAACTTTGATGGCCCCTCATTGCCTTATTTTTTAAGGAAAAAATTAGAAAAAAATATATTCGTACTCTACTCGATAAGCTCTAAAAATGATACCCTACAAGCTAGGGTAAGAAAAAAATTTTTTTTTCGGGCGCCTTTTTCATGTATGGGAGCCCCTCCTTGAAAAATTAATTCAATATTTGATTTTGGTTCAACGTTATACACCAAATATCAAAATTTCAGATTTGTAACTCATTACATCTACGAGCTAGAGACCTGTGACCGTCGGACGGACAGACAGACAGACAGCAGAGTGACATTAATAGGGCTCCGTTTTTACCCTTTAGGTACGGAACCCTAAAAACGACACCGTAAGATCCACCACTCTGCACGATTTCTAGCGCTGTAGTTAGGGCGAGTGAGAGATAGAGTTATTATAATTGATCTTTTTTAATAGTCAATATTTTATTTTTTGCAATCAATGGACAATGCATATCATTGGTGAAAAAGCATAGCTTTTACCAACCGGCAGTCCCATGACTGTCCTTTTAGTGGTAATGTGTTTATCTATGTATGTATGTATGTATGTTTGTTCCTTTGTGATACTCTAGAGGCCAAACGCGTGGGCCAATTTTGATGAGTGGCACGTCGTTAGATTCGCCATGCTAGCGCGAGGGTCAACAAGAACGTAAAAATTTGAAAAATTCAAAATGGCCGGTTTTGTACGCCATAATGTGGGGTTCATATTTTTTTTTTCTTGAAATCCTATCAAATTAAAGGGTTGGAAAAGATGATTACGAAAATATTAGTTATATTAATTATTACTTTGTTTTTTACCCAGTCGGGTTTTTTATTTTACTTTTCAATATTATGCTTGTTTTATTTTTTTATTTTGTCCAGAATCGGAGAGCACCTCGGACACCCCGCGCGCGCCGCCGCAGCGCACGCCGTCGGCGGTGTCGGGCGCGTACGGCGGCTCGCCGCGCGTGCGCCCGCGCCAGCACAACTTCGTCGCGAAGCACTTCTACAAGCGCGAGACGTGCGGCCCGTGCGGCAAGACGTGAGTCACCCCCGCCCCCGTCACCCGACGGACCTAAGTAGGCCATTCATTACACGACCCTCGAACTCACTGAGAAAGTAATAGTAGTGGAGGAGCCATACCTACTTTAAAAACGTGTCAAAAATACACTCACACACGCTTAGATTAGGTATCATACACGCACAATCCGAAAACATAAAATGGCGGGTGTTCATTGTGAATGTCTCAAGTTGTGCGTGTGTGAGTGTTCATATATACATTTTAGGGAGGCCATTTTTTGTATTAAGTCTGCCGCAAACTATTTTATTTTTATGTCAAAAATATAATGTTGTCTCTTACACACTTATGAAAATTTTGATAAGCTTGAGCTATTTTCCGATCCACTATTTTCTATAGGACATTATGGCACCTCTATATTATTATTATTATCTCTATGCTCGAACCGCACCCGAGCCCTCGACAAATCTGTCATCGTCCACACATTACGCGAGCGCATCAGTCGCTTGTGAACTGTGGCGAGCCTCGCACGTATCTCTGCTGCTTGCTAATTAAAAGTTTTATTCAATACATCTATGTGTGTAATGCTATGTACACTGTACAGACTGATGAAAGGTAACATGCAATGTAATGTGAAAGGAACATTTCATCAGTGTGGACGCAGCGCGCGCAGGAATAGCGTTAGTTTAGTGAGAAAATTGAAAAAAAATATATATAGGTATGTATATTTTGGAAAAATTTTGATTTTGTTTATTCCATAATATTTTTTTGCTTTCCACGATTCGTTCGCAGCTATATTCATACCCAGGTTCAGTTCGTGTTCGCGCGCGTCTCAATATAACCTGTCCACACTGACGCCCCTTTGTGTTCGTCTGAAAAACCGACAAAATGTGGATTGCACAGTTTGCGCGCGCAAGACGTCCAGGCTATGAGAATTGTGTTACAACTTGCGTTAGAATGTCCTCCAGAGAAAGAAAATCTTCGTAACTGTTTGTTCGTTTGTCTGTTTGTACAGCATCAACTTCGCGAAGGTGGGTGTGAAGTGCGAGCACTGCCGCGCGCAGGCGCACCCCGAGTGCCGCGCGCTGTTGCCTCTGCCCTGCGTGCCGCCCGGCAAAGTGCACGCCAAGGTACACTATAATAATACTTTTATTTTGAATAACAGGACTTATATCATTCAGTCATTCATTCATTGTCATTTTTTTTTCATCTTCAATTATTAGCCCATATAATGGTCCACAGTTGAAATAGCCCCGTTCACATTGCAGCAAGAGGGCAGCATAGCGGACTTTGCGCCGAGCACGCCGCCGATGGTGCCGGCACTGCTCGTGCACTGCATCAACGAGGTGGAAAAACGCGGATTGAATGAAAAGGGCTTGTACCGCCTCTGCGCCGTCGACAAGGAAGTGAAACGACTCAAGGTAGTAAACAGTATTACAAACATAAATAACATTTTTTAATCAAATTCAGACAATAATTACACTGGCAACACCACGCTGGTAGTGTGGGACTTGTACCAAAAAAAACCTCTCGGAAAAATGGTCGACCATATTAAGTGTTAATTTAGTGAAACTTGAATTAGTGAGCGATTTAACTACCTATTTTAGAAAGCCTAGAAGCCTTCATTTTGGCGTTGCGCCGTTTTATGTCTCGTCGTGGGAAGCCGCGCGAAATTTTCTCCGATAATGGCACTAATTTTGTCGGTGCTAGCCGTGAAATTGCGACACTAATTAAGGAATACATTCTGTGTCTGTATTTTCACCTCGTCACTCACTTTATTTATAAAATAAATAACTATGTTTTTACTTCTGTCGTGTGGTCTTAAGCACACACAAATTTTCTTTGAATTGAAAGGAACGCTTCCTGCGCGGATACGGGTCCCCGCAGCTGACGCACGAGGACATCCACGTGATATGCGGCTGCATCAAGGACTTCCTGCGTTCCCTGCGCGAGCCGCTCATCACGCACGCGCTGTGGGGCGACTTCATGCACGCGGCCACGCTGAGCGAGCCCGCCGACGCCGCGGCCGCCGTCGTGCAGGCCGTCAGCGAGCTGCCGCAGCCCAACAGGGACACGCTGGCCTTCCTGCTGCTGCACCTGCAGAAGTGAGTGTTGGTGGTGTTGATGACGGGTATTTAGCCGAGTAGAAGGCGTCTTTTTGCGGAAATCTCTGGGCCCATAACCTAATGATTAAAAATCATTATCCAAGAAGCTCAATCATAATAATTTAATATTATTTATTGTATAACAGAAAATATTACTTTTTTACAAACAACAACTAATCGATTGACAGAGAGTTTCTTAATTTACTGTAGATGTAAGGAGGTTACATATATTTTCCAACTTTTTGTTGTGAAATAATTTGTATGAGTGTGTCTTTCTCGTTTGTAGGGTAGCTGAGAGTCCAGAGTGCGAGATGGGCATCGACAACTTGGCGAAGATCTTCGGGCCGACGGTGGTCGGGTTCGGCATGGCCAAGCAGGCGGCTGAGATGTACACCGCCACTGCTAAGATGTTTAATGTGAGTCAACACTAAGATATATAGACTAAGATGTTTAATGTGAGTCAACACTAAGATATATAGACTAAGATGTTTAATGTGAGTCAACACTAAGATATATAGACTAAGATGTTTAATGTGAGTCAACACTAAGATATATAGACTAAGATGTTTAATATGAGTCAACACTTAAGACGTATAGTCCAAGATGTTTAATATGAGTCAACACTTAAGACGTATAGTCCAAGATGTTTAATGTGAGTCATCCCTGAGACATATAGTCCAAGGTGTTTAATTGAGTCAATACTAAGACGTATAGTCCAAGATATTTAATGTGAGTCAACACTAAGACATAAAGTCCAAGATATTTAATGTGAGTCAACACTAAGACTTATATTATTTCAAGATGTTTAATTGAGTCATTATTAAGACATTATAGTCTAAAATGTTTAATGCGAGTCAACACTAATTCAATATTTAGCAATATTTATCTAAATATTCAATATTTTTTTAAGTCAAAATCCGGAAAATATGTTTTACTACAGCATGCCCGCTTGAATTTAGGTTTTAAAAAGATTTTCCGGGAGTTGCCTATGTCTTTCTCCGGGGTGTAACCTAAGCTCTGTACCATTCATCAAAAGCGATTAAAATGTTGGGACGTGAAAGCTAGCAGACAGACTGACAGATAGACACACTTTCGCATTTATAATATTAGTATGGATTTTTCTAGAATGTTTTGGTTTTGATGCGTGACACCACTTTTGGTCATTCTCCTTTGTTTGTTTAAATAACATCGCCGTTTACAGGTGATGCAGTTGCTGCTTCGGCTGCAGAGCGAGTACTGGTCGCAGTGGGCGTGCCCCCCGGACCCCGCGTCACCCCCCACCGCGCCCCGCCCCAGGGGGTTCTTCTTCTCGCCCGTCGACACACCGTGAGTACACATACAATATCACTACATAGTATAAAACAAAGTCGTTTTCTCTGTCCCTATGTCCCTATGTCCCTTTGTACGCTTAAATCTTTAAAACTACGCAACGGATTTTGATGCGTTTTTTTTAATAGATAGAGTGATTCAAGAGGAAGGTTTATATGTATAATAACATCCATTAAATAGTGGAGAAATACTGTTATTTTTGAGGTTTCTAATGTGATGTCGTAAATAATTAAATTTTTTCCGCTTACATTGCAAACGCAGGCTGAACCCTACGAGATTTATCAATATAATGTACTAAGTATTGTACACATTGAAAAGGTCTATAGAAAACTCCGCGATGGTATATGTTTATCTCTTATGGATATCCCACAATAACATTTTTTGTCATTTACTTTTTTACGACAAATAATGGCTAATTTTAGAAGCGATTTTAACCAATACAGCATTAATCCTTATCTAATTAAATACCTTAAGTACATTGTTGATTTATTATAGATCTATATGGCCCTTTACAGCATATGATTTAAATGAATATTTTCGAAGATATTACAGACTAGATTCTGCCCGCGGCTTCGCCCGCGTGAATTTTGGTTTTTCACAAATCCCGAGGGAATCGTGGATTTCCGACTCCCGTTCCCGCTCCCTTTTCCAAGCTTTATACCCACTTTCAAAGAAGTTTGCTGTAGTAATCTACCTATAGCTGTAGATATATATTTCGGTTTTATCAAAATCCCGTGGGAACTGTGCATTTTTCCAGGATAAAAAGTGCATACGCATACAGATGCATGCAACGATTGTAATAATGTGCTATGTGAGCGTGATTTACCTAAGAACAGTCAACGCCATCTATCGCGTTTTTGGAAGTCTATATCTATTTTAGTCCCACAGGAATACTTTTCCGGGATAAAAGGTAGCCTATGTTTTAAGTCAGGGCATAAGCTATCTCCATTCAAAATTTCAGCAAAATCAGTTCAGTAGTTGCGGCGTGATTGAGTAACAAACATCTAAACATCCAAACATCCAAACATCCACACTTTCACATTTATAATATTAGTAGGATAGTAGGATTAGTAGGATTGGTATTGTGATTATGTGTGATAGCTTCTGCCCGCAGCTTCGCTCGCGTGAATTTCGGTTTTGAACAAATCCCGAGGGAATCGTTGATTCCCGGTTCCCGTTCCCGCTCCCTTTTCCAACCTTTATACTTTCTATCAAGGAAGTTCGCTATAATAATCTACATATAGCTGTAGATATAGACTTCGGGTTTTTCAAAATCCCATGGGAACTGTGCATTTTTTCCAGGATAAAAAGTAGCCTATGTGTTGCCAATGCATGCAACACAGCAAACTATTGCAATAATGTGTTATGTGAACGTGATTTACCTAAGAACAGTCAGCGCCCTCTATGACGTTTTTGGAAGATTATATCTATTTTAATCCCACAGGAATACTTTTCCGGGATAAAAAGTAGCCTATGTTTTAAGTCAGGGCATAAGCTATCTCCATTCAAAATTTCAGCCAAATCGGTTCAGTAGTTGCGGCGTGATTGAGTAACAAACATCCAAACATACAAACATCTAAACATCCAAACATCCAAACATCCACACTTTCACATTTATAATATTAGTAGGATTTAAAAATTGCGGGATATAGCTTTTGCGCGCGGCGCGCGGTTCCAGCCGGCCGGGGCGCGCGGTGCGTAAAGTTCTCCCTATAGCATTTTGAATTTAGCAGCGATCGGACACGTATGCTATCGGAGCTCTCTAGCGAGGAAAATAACAATCACACTAATATTATAAAGGCGTTATTAAGTTATTAAGTTATTAAGTTTGTGTGTATGTTTGTTCCTCTTCTCCGCCGCAACTACTGAACCGATTTGGCTGCAATTTTGAATGGAGATAGCTTATGCCCTGACTTAACACATAAAGTAACTTTTTATCCCGGAAAAGTATTCCTGTAGGACTAAAATAGATATAGACCTCCAAAACGCCACAGAGGGCGCTGACTGTTCTTAGGTAAATCACGCTCACATAACCCATTATTGCAATACTTTGCTGTGTAGCATGCATTGGCAACACATAGGCTACTTTTTATCCTGGAAAAATGCACAGTTCCCACGGGATTTTGAAAAACCCGAAATCTATATCTACAGCTATAGGTAGATTACTATAGCGACCTTGCTTGATATTTTAAGTATAAAGGTAGGAAAAGGGAGCGGGAACGGGAACCGGAACTAAACGATTCCCTCGGGATTTGTTCAAAACCGAAATTCACGCGGGCGAAGCCGCGGGCAGAAGCTAGTACTACATATTACCATGTTCAAATACCAGCGGACACGGCTCGACACTCCCGCTAGGCGCTAACTTTACTCACCAAAGTATGTTACGCTTAGTTATAACCCCTGGCACGTAAGTCGACCGGTGACCTTCAAGTGCACGCAGCGTCGTACGAGTGAGCGGGACAGAATACGATTGGAGAGCCAATCAGAGCTTACGAGGGATCCGCGAGAGCTATCAGTGCTTACGAACGATCCCCACGCCCTCCCCGCGAGTCGCGACCCCCTCACCACCCGAGATACCTCATTTTCGACTTCTACGCATTGAAGGTCACCGGTCGACTTATTTGCCGTGACTTGTATTTCAGTATACTTAGAACGACTTTGTTACACATCTCGACAACTTTAATACGCTTCTAATAAGGAAAAACTAAGTATAAGGTCAATGAAAAATAAACTTTAATTGCACTATTTTAAAGCCTGAGTTCATCCAACATCTACAGCCAACGCCCCAAGCGAAAAGTTAGTGAATTATAAATCATTAGTACTGAGTTTCGAACTCTAACAAGGCGCTCCCACGTATTTCCCATGTATCCTTACGGTTCGTTATCTGTGGTCATCTCCCCGCTCTATGTTTATCTGTGGTGTAAACTGTCAAAAACTAACACCGTCTTTGGCTTATATAATTAGCATGTATAATAGAATCAAGGAACTAGAGAGTATACTTAGGAGCATGGGCGTCGCCAGGTAGGGGCAGGGGGGGGCAGTTGCCCCCCCCTAGAGATTTGAAAAAATATAGATATGCTATATTTTGCATTAAGTATCTAAATTAAATGCGCAAATGGAAACGAGGTCAATGAAAAATTCTAATCCGAAAATAAATTAAGAGCTCGTAACCAGCTTCAAAAGCTCTGGACTGTACTAACAATACTTTGTACTTTTCCCATACTATAATATCATCAACTTGCCCCCCCCCTTGGCCATCGGCTGGCGACGCCCTTGCTTAGGAGTATACTTGTTCCTAGAATAGAGTAGAATATAAACTATTTTTATTCAAACAGGTTTGTAATTGAATTCCAACCGAGAAGAACTTAATCATTACTTAATTTAGGGCATGTTTCACCACCTTTTGTTAAGAGTCGGATAGCCTAAACGTAAGTTCTGTCACTTTCTTACTTTATGTCAACTGACAAAGACAAAACTTGTGGATAAGTCATCCGACACTTATCAGAAAGTGGTGGAACCACTGAGAAAGTAATAGTAGTGGAGGAGCCATACCTACTTTAAAAACGTGTCAAAAATACACTCACACACGCTTAGATTAGGTATCATACACGCACAATCCGAAAACATAAAATGGCGGGTGTTCATTGTGATGTCTCAAGTTGTGCGTGTGTGAGTGTTCATGTATACATTTTAGGGAGGCCATTTTTTGTTTTAAGTCTGCCGCAAACCGTTTTATTATTATGTCAAAAATGTAATGTTGTCTCTTACACACTTATGAAAATTTTGATAAGCTTGAGATATTTTCCGATCCACTATTTTCTGTAGGACATTATGGCACCTCTATATTATTATTATTATCTCTATGGGTGGAACAGACACTAAGTGCCTGTTTCACCACCTTCTGATATGTATTAGATAGCTATCTACAACTTTTGTCTTTGTCACTTGACATAAAGTAAGAAAGTGACAAAACTTACGTTTAGGCTATCCAACACTTATCAGAAGGTGGTGAAACAGGCCGTAAAAGTCATTATTTTTCCCGCTATCTATAACTACTGGCTGCCGTTTTAGCAGTTTATTTTATTTTAGTTTATAAGCTCAATATTTTTGGGGTGGTTTTAATTTATACGTCTATACTAATAAATAAAATTGAAGTGTCTGTCTGTAATATCGAAATAACTACCTCATATTAAGCTCATATGGTTATTTGAACGCTACCATAACCGAATCACACGTTTTTAAAATTTTTGTCTGTCTGTCTGTCTGTCTGTCTGTCTGTCTGCTTGAACGGGCTAACCTTCGGAACGGCTGAACCGATTTTGACGGGACCTTCACATACAAGTAGAGAATTAACCAGGGAGTCACATAGGCTACTTTTTTAACCGACTTTCAAAAAAGGAGGAGTTGTGTTTTTCTACCTATGTACAGAGAGATTTCTGAACCGATTTGCGTAATTTTTTTTTAATCGATAGAGAAACATTGCGACCCTGTTCTATAAAAAATTTGGATTCCAACTCCTCAATCCTGATGCTGTAGGGGACCTAATCCCCAAAACTAATGGGTTTTAGAAACTTTCGGTTATTTAAATTGATATTGAGGGTACCAATTAAAGACTTTATCGTTGAATGAACTCGAGTAGGTACATATCCAACTCCTCAACCCTGATGCTGTAAGGAATTGTATTCCGAAATCGTGGGGATCCCACGGGATTTTTCCGTTTTGGGGACGGGTTTCTACAGATAAGCTACTTTTTGTTCTGGAAAATCAAAAGTTCCCACGGGATTTTTAAAAACCTAAATCCACACGGGCGAAGCCGTGGGCATCATCTAGTTAAAAATAAATGCTCAACTGAAATAGACAACTCGTTTATTGATTTAGCCGCTCAATTTATTGTCACCCTCTTGTTGTTTACAGGAGCGCGAGGAAGAAGCGCAACTATTTCCAGTGACGCAAAAGCTCAAAACAAACGTGATTTACTAATTACTATCAGGAGGATAATATTTTAAGTTCGTTCATAAGAGAACCTTTATGTTAATCAGTAATTATTGTGTCTTTACTTATATATATATATATTTTTGAATTTACTTAACTCTATTTTTTTTTTGCTATTACATTATGTAGGTTAATAAAACAACGATTTTGATTATTTTTGTACTTTTCTATGTAGTAAAATAATATTAAGAAAGAGTAGGTATAACCCCCGGCACGTAAGTAGAGCGGTGACCTTCAAGTGCGCGCAGCGTCGTACGAGTAAGCGGGACACAATATGATTGGAGAACCAATCAGCGCTTACGAGGGATCCCCGAGAGCTATACAGTGCTTACGAACGATCCCCACGCCCTCCCCGCGACCCCCATACACCCTGAGATACCTCATTTTCGACTTCTGCGCATTGAAGGTCACCGCTCGACTTATTTACCGTGACTTGTAGCTAAGTTTTTGTGTGCCCGTTTTTTTATAATTATAATAAACAATTTTCCGTTACAGTGACGTCACGCCACCGCCTAAGATCGTAATATTTAGTTTTGTTATAAAATATAATGTTTAATATCTGCATTATTCACAGAAGTTTATAGTTGAAACGCGTTTTAGTATTGAGGTTTCATTCGAATTTACTGTATAGTGCTCATTAGTAAGGCGTCGCGTCCTATGTGAGTGAACTCAACGAAAAAAATAGCTGTTCTGTTCCAGTTGACATAACTGCATCGAAAACGTTGAAAAAAAGTGTATTGGATATTATTTTTATATTCTCCAAGAATGGAGAATTTCGAATTTAAATTGATATTTAAAGTGTTCTTTTAAATTGATATGTCCAAGTACCTACTTGTAGTACCAGTAATTAACAGCCCCTGCACACTGCGTCACTAGTGGCGACGACTAGTCGCCGCCACAAGTCGCGGAAGAGATTTTTCATACATTTACTTGTGGTTCGAACGCGACCACTCCACCGTTCAGTGTGCGGTAGTACCATATAAAATGTATGAAAAATCTCTTCCGCGACTTGTGTCCGGCCACTAATGGCCCAGTGCTAGGGAACTTTTCCATTTCTTTTGTTGCACAAAATCGGTGTTTTGAATTTTCGAATAGTAGTTACCACAACCAGAGTACATAATCACTACCGTAGACGTCATCGCATCGCATCGCATTCGCGTTGAGTTCTCTCACGCAGGAGTCAGGTCTGAATGTAAGAGTTTGTATATCTCGATTGTGCGTTGATAAGAGTTAATATAACCCCCGTCACGTAAGTCGACCGGTGACCTTCAAGTGCACGCAGCGTCGTGCGAGTGAACGGGACACAATACGATTGGAGAGCCAATCAGCGCTTACGAGGGATCCGCGAGAGATGCTTACGAACGATCCCCACGCCCTCCCCGCGACCCCCTCACCACCCGAGATACCTCATTTTCGACTTCTGCGCATTGAAGGTCAACGCTAGACTTCTTTGCCGTGACTTGTACATGAGTAAGGTGTCAATAAAATCTCCCACTTTGACATTTCTTAATAGTTTATTTAATTTAGTTAATTGGTGTGTATTTTTAGATAATTTAGTTTTTAGTTTACTACTCACTAATGTTTGCTTATAATCGTGTAACTATAGTAATATTATGTCCATTTAATTTTGTATTATTTTTTTTTCGACGTATAAGAGATTTTTCAAGTATATTTTTATATTTGCAGTAAAAGGGTAACACCACATCACCTTAATCACAAATTCCTAGTCATTGACTAGCTTCGAAGCAGTGTATATTATGTAATGTTAATTAATTATTCTTCTTTAGTACTTTCCAAAGTACATTATTTGACTTTTGTATTCTTTAGTTATCAACTTGTAAATTTAAATAAAATCGTGTGAAACGCAACCATGTTATTTAATTTCAGTTACTGGTATAACTTACATCAAAGATTTTCATTAGAATAGGAAGGAGTAAATACTAATCTTAATGCTTTTTTAGTAATTGAACAATTATTTTTAATGCTCTAACGAATATCGTTCTTCTATTCTGGGTTGATTCTAGTTGCAGTAGTAATAATAAATAATTAATATTGGGTTTTCGGTCTAGTAATTATTAACTTGAAAGAAAAACCGTATAATCGACGCGATAATTACGGACCACCTTTTTGCGCATAAAAACGTTATTTTGGTTGGAATTGGGTTATTGAAACTAAAAGTTAAAAGAAAATGCTTTTATTGAATGACATCTTGATAAATCCACTTGATAATAAAATATTATAACATTCCAATCATTGAGCAAATTAAAATTTCAAATCACGAGAAATTATATACTTACATTAATTACATTAAAATACTAGTCTAAAGTATACATGTAAAAATTATTATAAATTATAATATATTAATTAGCTTCAGTAAATAAATTATAAAGGAACTCTACATATTTGTATCAAAATACAAGATATTCCTACGTATTTGGTTGGTTTGGTGGCTTTTATCCTTATAACTAAAAAAGTAGGTAGTGCTTCAAAGCTGCCTTTAAATTAGACCACCACGAGTCACGACCGATGCGCGTTCGACGAACATATAATTTGAAGGCAGCCTTGTATCAAACAAATTAATCTATAGATATCACGACATTACGGCATTGTTTATGGTCGACTGTTCAAACTGTTTGACCTGTGTAAATTTATTATTTCATTATCATGCATCCACCAGTAAATCTGACCGATCAACAGGCTTATTCTGTAACTTAGTTACCCACTGATCTTCAGTTGCCAACGAATTAGTTCGATATACAATAATACATTGCTGCTTTACTGTGTGAAATTATGAAAACACTTTATATTTCCCACAGTAAAGCAGCAATGTATATCAAAGTAATTCGTTGGCAACTATTTTCAGTTGATAACTAATTTACAGAATAACCCCCCTGTGCTTCGGAAGACAAGCAGCCTAATAAAGCACAACAAAAATAACTATAACTATTAAATAGGCAGCGGCATGGTTCTCGAGGCGTGAGCGCAAATAGTGGGGATAGTTAGCGCAAGTAGTGGGAATAGTTAGCGCAAGTAGTGGGGATAGTTAGCGCAAGGAGTGGGGATAGTTAGCGCACGTGTAAATACATTGGAACAAGAATAGTGTGCTACAATGTCAGCCTGCACGAAGAGGCGCGGCAACAAATGCGGGGAGCGGAGTATGACGTGATACGACAGCGAACCAATCACTGACGCAAAAAAATATTTTTGGTCATTCAAGGTCATGCCATTTCACGTGTATTTTTTGCAGTAAATTATGAATTATAATTATGCCTTTAGATCCGAGCCGATGTCTAATATTTTGTTATCACGTTGAAGCTAATTCTGGTGTACACAATTTCTAAACTAAACTAAATTGACAGGCTTATAAATAGTATTATCCTTTTCCGTAGGGAGCATCGTGAAAAAGACAGGAATACATTTAAGCTTGTCATTTTAACCGAGTCTAGAGATCGGGTACAGAATTAGTCACATTATCGAACCTAGATGTGTTTTCTCGTATAATCTAAATATATTGATAAAAATTATTTCTCGTATGTGAGATTGCTGCACTGAGATTCACATGGAATGATGGAATACGTACATGGAATGATGGCTAATAACGATGTGAATTAATGTGAATTCTAATAAATTGTATTTGCCGGTGATAGTTGCTTGCTTGCGCTGTACAATGTACATTAACACAAGAATCAGCTGTAGGTTCTTATAATGTTTTTCTTTCATCAAACTTGCACCACGAATAGCAAAAAAATCCGACCAACTTCAGGAATGCCAACCAATGTAAGAATAAAAAAGATAAACCGCCATTTTCTATTTCCTACTTGCACAACGTCAGAAGACCGTGAGCAAGACAAATAAAAAATGGCGGACTAATATACCCACTTTTATCTTGATTATAAGTACAAGTTTGATTACAAGTATGGCGGATCTATTCTTGATTGAAACGCATAGCACCTACCTACACTAACTTTTTCATAATTAAAACAAAAAAATTGTTTTTAATGTCGACCATTTTTAACGGACGAGCTAAAACAGTGCAGTTCTTAAAAACTAACAATTAGGATTCTTTGGTGTGATATTATGAACCTAACGACTAGCTGTTTACTAAATATAGCTAAATAAATTCATACCTACGAAATTAAAACTAAAATCACACTAAAAAGTTTAGCTTACGTCAATAGTGTCTAATTCGGTTGTCCACAAAAGTTAAAAGTAACTGGATTTTTATTATTTACAAGCGGAAACCCGCGATTTCGTTCGCGTGGATATTGGTATTTAAACATCCCGTGGGAATCATTTTGTCTTTCCTAAGCTCGTTTGAGCTTGTACCTTGCTAAAAACTGTTAAAAGTTCACTAGCTGATGTTTAGGTAGATCAAAATGTAAACATCCGCCAGTGAAAGTTCCATCAAAATCGATCCAGCCTTTGAGAGATTAGCCAGTAATCTTTAAAGTATTTCCTTTCTAACAAAAAAATAATAAATGAAATCGGACCACGCGTTAATGAATTACAGCTAAGTACACATTTTGACTTTCATCCCCTCTCCCAAGGGAACCGTGCTGAATTTGGCGATAAAAAGTATCCTATAAGTTACTCCGTAGTATGAAATTAAATAATGCCAAGTTTCACTTCAATCCATTCAGTAGTTTTAGCGTGATGCGCGCACAAACATACAGATAAACAGACGAACAGATAAAAATTTCAAAAATAGCTTTTTTACGTTCTATTACTTATCCCTAACATCCCCCAGTTATTATTTTGCCAAAATCTATACGGCAACTCTACGATTTTATTATATGTATAGATTGTTTTTATCAGAAGGCTACGTTACCCTGTACCCTATAAACTGTACTGTAAATAAAACCCTACCCTATGCTATACTAACAAAATTGTCAAATAAAATTACAGAAAATGGATGCTCAAATTAAACAGTGACGTCACCGTCATTTAAGTGGCCTTCAAAGGAGAACGCGAGATCTTCCCACTACGTACCATATTTTTTATTCTGTTTTCACAGATAGTTTCTATTTTTATTGTATTTTTTGTTGCGTATAAAACAATGATCAAAATTAAGCATAGGCATCATCAGCTGTTCATTGTCTTTACTAAAGTAAACCGACAGGTCTAAAATTAATGCAATTTTTTTTCCGCGCGGAACTTTGTTAAAAAATATAACTACTTTTAGATCTATTTATTTAGTTTCAAAATAGGTGGGCAACCGAATTATCACCAATTTCATACTGAACTATGAGTATTATTTGTCTTTTCTACGTTACAAATATGTCTTTACAAATTACGTGATTTCCTATTATTATTTAATTTTACTTTCAACGTGACAAAAATGGAACGCACTTTCGATAAAATATGTTTCAATTATAGCAAATCAAACTTGTATGTCACACGAGCTTTATAATAGTATACTTAAAAGTAAATAATTTGAAATAGAAAGTAAAATCGAGACATTGATTTCTGGACACTAAATGCAAAATGGAATTATTCGTTTATTATGCTAATATATACAAGTATTCATCATTCCTATTTATTCGTATAAATGTCATTTACACTTAGAACTACATATTAATATTATGCCTTATACATAAATATCTCGAAATATTCAAATGCTTCGATCAAGAATGCACAAGATACACTGTCGCTTTTCAAAAAAGTGTCCGTAAAAAATAATTTCTTAACACGATTGGGAACCTATTTTCATTGCCTATTTTTAATTGAAAAATATGAACATATTGTAAAAGTATAAATACAAGTATAAAAAGTTTAAAGTTTTACTTATTTTTTTCAAGGACATTTTTTAATTAGATTTTGTAAGACGTGCAGTTATCTCGTACATTATTGGTCGAAGCTGATTATGCTACTGCGAACCTCTGTGCACTAGTAACACTGTCAATAGTTAGGCCAAATTTTTGGAAATGATTCCGTTTCCATATGACCAAAATCGGTTTCAAAAAATTTCACAGCGGACTAGATCTTTGGCGCGTCCCGCACACCGTCTACTCTATTTGGTGAATGACTAGCTGCGTGTGAGCTGGAACGTTATCGTTTGTCAACTGTTACGATATCGTGTACCAGCTGGAACGTTATCAAGTATCAGCTGGAAGGTTATCGTGTACCAACTGGAACGTTATCATGTATCAGCTGGAACGTTATCGTGTACCAACTGGAACGTTATGATGTATCAGCTGGAACGTTATCGTGTACCAACTGGAACGTTATCATGTATAAGCTGGAACGTTATCGTGTACCAACTGGAACGTTATCATGTATCAGCTGGAACGTTATCGTGTACCAACTGGAACGTTATCATGTATCAGCTGGAACGTTATCGTGTGTCAGCTGAAACGTTATCGTGTGTCAGATGGAACGTTATCACGTGTCAGCTGCAACAGTAAAGTGTATCAGCTGGAACGTTATTGTATGTCAGCTGGACCGTTATCGCTTATCAGCTGGTACGTTATCGCGTGACAGGAACACTACCGTGTAAGCTGAAACGTTAACGCGTGTCAGCTGGAACGTTATCGCGTGATAGGAACGTTATCGTGTGTCAGCTGGAACGTTATTGTGCGTCAGGTGGAACGTTATCGCTGGTGTTGGCGAGGGCGGCGGGCAGTGGGTCGGTGCCGTAGCGGATGCCGTAGGGTCGCAGGTGGTAGATGAGGTAGTCCAGCACGTACATCTGCTCTGGCTGCACGTAGTGGAACGACACGGCGTGGTCCGAGCAACAGTCCAGACCCTGTGCAGGGAAATGTTGACTCAAAAATCATTTTTAAGTCATAAACCTACCATTTTACCGTTTAAAAGTCCTGTGGAAACACGTGGTGCGATAGGAGGTGCGAATAAAGCGGGATTGGTAACGCGTGATGTGTGTTGCGGGATGAGTGGCGTGTGCTGCAGGATGGGTGTGGTGCGGGATGGGTGACGAGTGGACAGTTGTGTGGTATGCCGTATGGGTGACAAGTGGTGCGGGATGAGTGACGCGTGGTGCGGAATGGGTGACGAGTGGACAGTTGTGAGGTATGAGTGACAAGTGGTGCGGGATGGGTAAAGCGTAGTGCAGGAGGGCTGAATCGTGAAATCAACACCCTTATTATTTTAAAAAAGAGAGTTAGGTACGACGGCCACCTTTGATTTGAAAACTGATGTAATTTTCTTCAACCAAACATTTTAAAATTACAATTAAAGTTCTATTCTTTGAAGTATAATTACAATAACTGGTTATCTTCCCACGGCTAGGCCACTGAAACGTTCCAGACAAATGTGGCACCGAGTTAGCATGCACCGTTGAGACAGGATTTTTTTAGAAAACCTAAATCCACATGGACAGTGTTGTACACAATCTCTAAACCTAAACTAAAATGACAGGGCTAAATATATTCTTATCTCTTTCACAACAATACCTGCGGAAAAAGATAACACTATTTTTAAACCTGTCAATTTAGTTTAGTTTATAGATTGTTTACAACAGATTTAGCCACAATGGCTAGTTAACAAGCTAGTATTGAGTAAGACCAGTGGTTACTTAGTTACCTCGTCTGTGGGGTAGTAGATGTACTTCCAGTACCAGAAGCCGCTGTCCTTGTTTGGGAACAGGTGGTCCTTGGGCACGAACGGAAAGAACCGACCGCGCTGCAGCGAGTCGCGCGAGTCCATCGCCTTCACGCCGATGTGCTGCAGGCAGACACCTGGACGAGTGTGAACATTTTATTAAAAAAAATTATAAAAGGTCTGAGGTCTACGTAAAAATATCAGTTGTATAACTAAAATTCCTAAATCGGCTGGAAAAAGCTATAACCCTTAGGCCTAAACATATCCTACCAAATAAACAATAATTGTTTGTTTGTTACCCTACACGTGCCCCACCAAATAAACAATAATTGTTTGTGTTTTACCCTACATCCGCCCCACCAAATAAACAATTGTTTGTTACCCTACACCTGCCCCATCAAATAAACAATTGTTTGTTATCCTACACCTGCCCCACCAAATAAACAATTGTATGTTATCCTACACCTGCCCCACCAAATAAACAATTGTTTGTTATCCTACACCTGCCCCACCAAATAAACAATTGTATGTTATCCTACACCTGCCCCACCAAATAAACAATTGTATGTTATCCTACACCTGCCCCACCAAATAAGACATTGTTTGTTTGTTACCCTACACCTGCCCCACCAAATAAACAGTTGTTTGCTTGTTACCCATCTCGGCGTCCTCGGCGCCGTGGTCGCTGGCCTTGCACAGGTGCGGCGAGGGCAGGCCCTTGTTCACGAAGCGGTCCAGCGCCTCGCGGCTCAGCACGTAGCCCGCGCCGCCGCTCATGTAGCCCTAGACACACACACACAACAATAAATGGTAGGTATGTGTTTTGGGTTAACCGTTTTGATTTTGAAAAGACAATTTTAATTTTAGTACTGAAGTGAACCCACCTGGGATGTGAAGGGCTTGAACCGACAGCCGAAGTATATCGGCTCTTTGCTGTCGTACTCTGACAGCATGTATCTGAGATTCTCTACTACTACGTACCTGAAAAGAATCGTTTTTAGATCAGCCCCCTGATTGTGTAACTTTTGACGATGAAATGGTATTCACTTGATGGCCTAAGGCCATTAAAGTAAAATATTCCTTGAATGTATTGACTTAAAGTCACAAATTCAGTACAACCGATTTTAACATGGAGCGTTATGGATCCTATCGTACATACCTAAACGTATAAGAATGGATACACGAAATTTAGCTCTATTTCAATGACTTTATGGTTTATTTTACTTTGATGCCTAAGGCCATCAAATGAATACCATTTCATCGTCAAAAGTTACACAATCAGGGGGCTGATTGTTTCTATAGTGAAGTACCAATGGCGGCCATATTTGAATTCTGCGCCACACAAGCGCAATTCTACACACACACTAACAAAAAGGAAGTCACTACGTCGCGTCGCAAGGAATATTACAATGTAACAAGTGGAAATTATAAATTTAAAAACCCCCTATCTTCGTGGACGCACGTCAACACACGCATGCACCCACACACACACAGAGACACGTCATACTTATAAAACGCCGTCGTTTTTGCGTCGAGGGTAAAAAAAATATTTTTCTGGTATAAAGAGAATCAATAAAATACCTACTGTTGTCTCTTTATTCGTACATGAGATAAAGAAAATCGATAAAATATTGATTGTCCCTGTAACATGAGATGATGGGGCGTCCTTTATGGCAGGGGAGCCGATGATGCTAAATGTGGATTCACTCGAGCGTCGTCGGGACCTATTAGATCATTTCCTTCAAAATAGAAAAAAAATCAACAACCCTCGAGATTCGAGAATGTTAAGACACTTGTTTTTGCAGCTTTGTAACGCTCCCACTCTCGTACGTTACGTTGAAAGTCTGATTTTCTAAATATACATTTTTTAGCTCATAATTAACCCACTGGTGGCAACTCATCCTTTATATTTGGTAGAGGGTACTCAGCAGGATGCAAGATGCCTCCCTTATGTTAATCTGACGCGCTTGCGTATTTACAAAATATACATAGCCAGAATGCACCCATAGGATTCTGGCTATGTATATATCGTAGTGCAATTTTCCAATTTGTGATTACAAAGTATACAATAGTAGTATGCAAATACTTGTGTATACTTTGTAATAGCCTACTTTGTTCCATAATATACATTGCTAGTATGCATACAAACTAATCTTGTTGTATGATATTTGTATTTTTAACCCCCGACGCAAAAACGACGGGGTGTTATAAGTTTGACGTGTCTGTGTGTGTGTGTGTGTGTGTGTGTGTGTCTGTCTGTTCCCCTGTGGAGCTCAAACGGGTGGACCGATTTGAATGCGGTTTTTTTTGTTTGAAAGGTGAATTAGTCGAGCGTGTTGTTAGCTATATTTGATGAAAATCGATCCAAGATGGCCGCCGCTACAAAATGGCGGATTACATATTTTTTCACAACTCCCTTAATATGGGTATCAAATGAAAGGGCTTGACTAGTAGAATATCACTATTGCAAATCCAAGATGGCCGCCACCACAAAATGTCACAGAATGTCGGGGGTTTTTTAAATTTTCAATTTATACTTGTGTTGAATTAAAGCTCTTTACAACTCTAATAGATGCTTTTTATTAATTATTACAATTTTACAATATAGATGGCTGTTGCGTGTGCAATTCAAAAAAGAGAAAGAGAAAGAAGAAAAGCCAATAGAACCTAAGTGCCCGGCCTGCGGCCGGGCACATTGATATTTATGTTCTAACCTAACCTAACCTAGCTTTTGAAAAAAAACATGATTTCCGCGCTCTGAAATTTTAACTAGAGTTTCAGGACGGTGACCAAAATGGCGATTATGTTAAATTAAATTTTGTTAAACTTTGTTAAACATAACTCCCAAAGTTGGCCGCCTATTGGGTGCAACTTTGGTTTTGTGGTTTTATATTTTAAATATTAAACACTTGTATAGATCGAAATAAGCGCCCCTATGTAAAACATAAACTAACAAAGTTAAACATAACTCCCAAAGCTAGCCGCCTATTGGGTGGATCGGAATAAGCGCGCCAAACATGCGATTCCAAATTATGCGTAAGTAGTTGCATGGTCGCCATTATGATTTGTGGACCTCTCTTTCTAGCCTATGGTAATCATATCTGCGTATCTATTCTAAACATTTAATTATTTATCGGCACGCGTCATTTTATTTGATTGCCCGTTTTTTGTTGTCTCTGCATAATTAAAAAAAAAGTGATAATTACAGCTGTAGATTACTTAAAATAAATGTGTCACCGTCCTGAAACTCCAGTTAAAATTTCAGAGCGCGGAAATCATATATATTTTTTTAAATTATTTCTTGTTTTCAGTAGCTAGGTTAGGTTAGGTTAGAACATAAACATTCATGTGCCCGGCCGCAGGCCGGGCACTTAGGTTCTATCAAGTCCTAGGTAGAATGTGGTCCAAAACCAAATCTGAGCACCCCAACCCCAAGCAATAAGTCGGTTAAGTTCTAACAGTTACCCAAGTAATTTTGAAACAAGTATAAATTAAAAATTTAAAAACCCCCGATCTTCGCCATTTTGTGGTGGCGGCCATCTTGGATTTACATAGTGCTATTCTACTAGTCAATCCCTTTCATTTGATACCCATATTGTAATCACAAATTGAAAAATTGCATTACAATATATACATAGCCAGAATCCTATGGGTGCATTCTGGCTATGTATATTTTGTAAATACGCGACGCGCTTGAGTAAATCCAAAAATCCCCTCTTGTAGAATAGAATAGAATAGAAAAGTTTTTTATTCAAATAAACTTTTACAAGTACTTTTGAATCGTCAATTTGAATCTACCACAGGTTCGGAATGCAGTTCCAGCCGAGAAGAACCTTTAAGAAACTCGGCGGTTGCTCTTTTTTTAAAATAACAATATAACAATTATTTATGTACATGATTAAAATGCCGTCTCGCGCATTGCTGGAACGAGCTAAGTCCATGTTTTTTTATCGTTTATATAATTTTCAATTGTATAATAAGCTTTTTTTATGAGCATACTTTTAACAGAGTTCTTAAACTTGTATAAAGGCAAGTCTAAGATTGCTTGTGGAATTTTGTTATAGAACATTACGTCCATTCCCACAAACGACTTTCGGACCTTTACGAGTGCTTACGAATCGACAAATGAATCTACCACTGGTTCGGAATGGTGCTTACAATTCTACACATGTGAAGAAGGGCAGACAAAAGTAGCCCCATTTCCGACGGTGGCACCCGTTCACGAGCATGACGCATGATCCAGCCATTGCTTCGCTCAACCATATTGTATGCTCACGTATCGTCATCAGCCTTCAGGAACCAGTCAGCGTCTCTCCGATGGTGCTCGTACACGTAGCGGAAGGCCGCCTTCGTCTTCGCCCACAGGTAGTCCCTGCCCTCCGCCACAGGCAGCTTTACCGCTGGCAGCGAACTGTCTGCAAAATGAGCATTTCAATTTTTAACCCCCGACGCAAAAACGACGGGGTGTTATAAGTTTGAAGCGTCTGTGTGTGTGTGTCTGTCTGTTCCCCTATAGCTCTCAAACGGGTGGATTTGAATGCGGTTTTTTTGTTTGACAGGTGAATCAGTTTATTTTTTTATTAGTTAGATTGTTGTTAGCTATGTTTGATGAAAATCGATCCAAGTTGGCCGCCGCGCCGCTACAAAATGGCGGATTACATATTTTTTCACAATTCCCTTAATATGAAAATCCAATGAAAGGGCTTGACTAGTAGAATAGCACTATTGCAAAACAAGAATAGAATAGAATAGAATAGAATATGTCTTTATTGCACACAAAAAAGAAAAAAAAAGGTACAGTTGAATAGAGGCACTACAGATTTGTATGCAAAGGCGGTCTTATCGCTTAGAGCGATCTCTCACAGACAACCTTTGGCGAGAGGAGTAAGGTGAAAGAACGGGATGGTGCACTAAATAAAAATTTTCTACAATATAATTATAATAAAATACACTACATAATATTTACATTCTAATATTACATAATATATACTTAGACCAAAGTGTAGGTACATTAAAAATAAATAAATAATATGATTATGTAAATATAATATAAATATTATATATATATAAATATAAATATATATATATATATATACTTTCTACACTCTACAGTTACATAGATAGGTAATAATCTTTCAAACGATTTTTGAAAATTTGCAGTGACTTGGAATGTCGAATATCTGCAGGAAGGGAATTCCAGAGTCTGACACAATTAACCGTGTACGAGTTACCATAATAGTCCGTGCGAAAATAGGGCACCCTGAGTATATTGTCAACCGAGGAGCGAAGGGAGAATGCACTGCCTGCTCCAAGGAAGGTAAATCTTTCCTTTAAATACATCGGAGTTTGCGGGTGATAAAGGATACTGTATAGAAGGGACAATGCATGCATATCCCTCCGCCGCTCGACCGACAACCACTTTAGCTGCGCTCTATACTGCGATATGTGGTCAAACTTTCGCAGGCCAAAGATGTATCGGATGCACAGGTTCTGCAACCTCTCAAGCTTGTTGAGGAGTTCTTTTGTAATGTCTGGATAACAGGAGTCGGCGTAGTCTAAGACTGGCAGCAACAATGTATTGGCCAGCGAAATTTTAGTTTTAATTGGCAAGAGATTTTTCCAACGTCTTAGGTAGCCAGTAGTCGCAAATGTTTTTCTTGCCACCTGAGCCACCTGTGGACCCCAGGAGAGAGAGTTGTCAATGATAAGACCAAGATTTTTAACCGTGCTGTTGAATGGCAAAACTACATCATTGAAGCGAACAGCAGGCAGGTTGGTCAGTCTTATCGTTAATTTAGGACTACCTATAATAATAACCTGCGATTTACTGGGATTTACTGAAAGGCCGTACGATTTACACCATTCATAAATTTTATTCAGATCTGTATTTATTAAATTGATAGTAGTGGAAATTCTATCCACAGTATCTGAGGCATAGATCTGTAGATCGTCGGCATAAAAATGAAAGGAAGAAGTGATAATCGAAGAGATAGTATTAATGAAAATAGAAAAAAGAAGAGGAGAGAGAACACCACCCTGGGGAACCCCAGCACAGAGAGGAAGAAACGTAGAGCTTTTGCCCTCAACTTTAATACATTGCTGTCTGCCATACAGGTATGAGCGGAACCAGTCTACAACACCAGGTGAGATACTTAGTGACTCCAGCAGCGCAAGGAGCAAGTCAAAATCTACCATATTGAAGGCGTTGCTGAAGTCAAGGAGAACTAGAACAGTAACTAGTTTGTTGTCCATGCCCTGCCGAATGTCATCACATACTTTTATCAGCGCTGTGACTGTGCTATGACCTTGTCTAAAGCCGGATTGAAAAGGAGTTAAAGCATTATTTTTAGAAAGGAAAAGACTTAGTTGTTCATTTACAATACGTTCTAAGACCTTGGAAAGAAAAGGAAGGATAGATATAGGTCGAAAGTGTGAAGGAGTCGTAGGATTTGAGATTTTGGGAATAGGGATAACATAGGCTTTACGCCACTCAGAAGGAAAAGTACAAGAGGAGAGTGAGAAATTGACCAAGTGACCTAATATAGGTGCGATTGTATCAAACAACAGAAGGATCATCCTGCGACTAATTCCGTCTCCTCCAACGGCATCCGACTTAATGGCCATAATGTGTTTTTTTAGGTCAGCCAAGCTCACATCACTGAAATGAAAAACAGGATGATCAGGCATCGGTATAGCCCTTAAATGACTGAGCGTTCTTGTTTTCGTTTGCCCATCTAGTAGAGATGTATGGGTAAAGTGCCGATTAAGTAAGTCAAGATCTAGATTTTGCTGTGCCATTTTTTGTTGTTTTCCGATGCCCAACGAGTTTAAGAATCTCCAAACTCTTGAAGAGTCGGAGTTTTCAATGGAGTTACATATAAATTTACGTTGGGCATCGCGACAGACTTTACTGCAATGATTACGTAATTTCTTATATTTTTCAAGATTGGCATCAGTTGGAAACAATTTGTATTTACTTTTGGCAGAATTGCGTTTGGTCATAAGCACTTTAATGTCAGGAGTTAGCCATGGTGCTGGTAAATGTTTTAATTTAACCCGTCTTAAAGGAGCGTGCACATCAAAAAGCTCTATTAAAATAGAATTAAAAATGCTGATCTTGTCGTCTATTGAATTTGCGTTAAAAATAGGACTCCAATCTATTTTATTCAAGTCAGACATAAAAGATGTATTATTGAAATTTCTGAAACTGCGACGCATGACGACAGTTGGCTTAGCTCTAGGCGGTCGGATTCTATACGAGGTGAAAACTAAATCGTGATAGGAAAACGCTTCGGCAGCATACTGGCCGTGAGTATCAATGAGATTTGGGGACGAAACAATCATTAGATCCAGTAAAGAGGGCGCGCAGTTAGGAAAGTAGTGGGTAGCGTTCGTAGGTAGTATGTGAAGGTTTGAGCTATCAACAATGTTTCTGAGTTTTTTACTTCGGCGATCGTTTTTTATAAGACAGGTGTTAAAGTCTCCCATAATGATTGTATGGTCAGCCGACACCGTGAATTGCTCAAGTAAGCTTTCAAATGTATCAAAGTAATCAATCTGTAGCGAGGGACTATAGAATACACCCAATAACAACTTTAGATGGCCAAACAATACCTCTATTAAAAGGTGTTCAGAAGATTCTGAGTATACTGTAGGAGATTTATCGAGAATAATAAAAGGGATATGGCTACGAAGATAGATTAGATACGAACAAGATGGCCGCCGCCACAAAATGACGAAAGTCGGGGGTTTTTTAATTTTTAATTTATACTTGTCGTTGTGTACCTTCGGCCGTGCTCATGAACAGCAGCTTGTTGCACCGCTTGCCCCACGTGGCCTTGACGTGCTGCGCCTTCTTCCTGTGGTTCTTGGGCTGCGTCATGACCCAGCACAGCACCCGCACGCGCTTGGCCAGCTCGTCCGCCACAGAGCGGTCTTCATTGCGGTGCGCCGGCTCCTCGCTACCGTGGTCTTGGACGCTCACTATAGGATGCCTCTCGAGGTCCCTCGCAGAGTCCCTCGAGATCTCCCTGGAGAGTTATCGGACAATTTTACACACGTAAAAGCAACCATCACACCAACTATTCATTGGTAAAGTTTAATTGCAAAGAATAAAAGCTGTTAAAAGCTAAACTTTGTTTGAAATTTTGAGAGGGGTTCATAACTAGAAATATTTTGAGAAACCCTGCGTTAGACCATAGATTCCATTAATTTTACATAGGTAAAAGTTTTCGGTCTATCCAACCAAGGACTCGATCGATTAGGCCCGGCGCACACCGAGCGCAGCGCAGCGCAGAGCATTTTCTTAAAACACTGAATAATTAACTTTACCACTACTGACATACGGTCGCGCGGTACGGTAGGCGCGAGCACGCGCGCGCGTGCGCGCGTATTTATTCTTGGATTGCAATATTGACCGTATGTCGATAGTCGTAAAGTTAATTATTCAGTAGTTTTAATGAAGGAGGGAATCGATCTATCGTTGTGACATCACAACGATCGAGCGTCTAGATAACATGTGAACACGTACTAGGCTACACTTACCTTTTTGTATACAACTAGAAATACTAATCTGTATGGTTATTCTGAGTTTGCATACCTCGAACACTTTAGTTACTACATAACGAAACACAGTGACTTCATAGTGAAATGGACCTAAACTGGCTTATTTTAAGGTTTGAGTTCGCCAATACATACATACATGATACATACATTCGTCTACACTCTACAGCCAGTGCCCCAAGCACAAACGTAAAATAAATATTCAAAGTATTGAATTATGACTTTAAAATAAGAGTCTTTGGGATCATTCTGCATTACATATTACAGTTTTTCGATATTTAGTATTTGGTAAAGTTTTTAAGGTGCGCAAACTCAGAATAATTAATTATTAAATCGCATCACACATAATAATAAAATATAGTAATTATGTAAAATGATTTTTAGCCCCAAGTTTTGTCACACCCGTGCGAATGGACGCGTTTGCCTTGAAACTTTGAGGGTGTTTGTGCACTTGTCCGATCGGAATCCAAAAAAATACGAATAAAAAAAATGGAGGGTTATGACGAGTCTCCATACCTCGAAAACCTTGATAGAATGAGGCTCGAAACACGTAAACTTCAAAGTAAAATGGACTTAAGCGTTTTCGAAGTGTGCAAGCTCTACATAACCCTAAGGAGTGCGGGCGATGTATGAACAGGCTGCGGGCGGCCGGCCACGATTCACGATCCCCGCATGCGTCTATTATTGTCATTTTGGAATAAACAGATAAATAAGTATAGTTAGGTAATTGACGGATTTAAAAACGAATAAATAAAGTTCAAAGAAAGAAATATTTATTTATACGTATGTATAGTCTGATTTTTAATTCGGTGGAATTCTGACAATTGTCATTCAAAAATAGAATGAGTTATTTGTGTGAAAAACAGGGTTACCACCTGAAGTTCGATTTTACCCCAAACTAAAGTACTTACCTGAAGGATTTGTCAGGCATTTATCATATATCTACATGAGGCAATTGATTTTTATTTATATGTAAGTTTTGAATTTATTATCTTTTTTGTGGGAACTGTTTTATCTCTGGTAACATTAAGAAACGTCAGTTTTATACGGAATTAAAAATCAGTGTATATAGGTAGGTATATAATTAAAAGAAATTCTATGGCTATTCGATGTTTTAGAGTGCAGGGCGTTTTACGGCATAATCTATTGATATGTTAGGTAATCAGTTCGTATCGACGAACAGGTATCAAAAAGTAGATAATCTTTGTGATTATTATATTTTTATCATCGGGTAGGTAGGTACATGTGTCGTATGTAAGTACATATCGAAAATTTAAATCTGCAATAAAAATCGTTCTAAAAGTAGAGATTGTAGTCGTGATTAATAAAATTATTAATGTTTTCATATATATCTCTAGATAGATTAGTTATTTATTAGTTTTATATTGATGACGG